>JAYESA010000011.1:182506149-183106149 GCA_036927795.1 Iris macrosiphon
ATGTCAATGATCTCGATATTAGCTTTTCGAAACTTCAAACGGTTCATGATTATGATTCCTGGTTCTCCCGGAATCGCGAAACTATCAAAACACGTCTATTTTCGGACATGCTGTACTCTACGAATTTTCCAGAATTTAATACTCATAATTTTGTAAAAAAATTTATTTAATCAGAAATTTAACCTCAATATCGTTCTAACACAAAAAACTAGGCCTCGTTTGGAGTCCGGAGCTATGCGCAATGGCTTCTGGAAGATGAAGGAACCCTAGATGGCAATTCTCCAAAAATCGGCTCAAGAAAAACCCTAGAAAATAACTTAAACTATTATATATATATAGAGGAGAGAGAGTGCAGCTGCGGCTCGGAGAGCGCCACGTGGCATCCATCTGCGCAGCCCCGCCCAGATCGAACGATCGTAGATCCACGCGGCTCGGCTCAGCTGAGTCCGAGTCGAACTCTGACTCGGCTCGGCTCGAGGTCGGCTCGGCTCGGCTCTCACCCACCCCGCGGTCACTGACAGGCGGGCCCACACTGTTGGCTGCGGGAGGCTGACAGGTGGGCCCCCCTGTTTGCTGACTGGGCAGAAATAATTACTTTTTGGGTTTTCTTTTTCAGAAATTAGTTTTTAATTCAGTTTTTCATAATTAACTCAAAATAAATGCTAAAAATAATCAAAAAATTCCCAAAAAATTCTAGAAAATATATTTTATTAATTAGAACATAAAGTAAAAGTTTGGGATATTTTTAATTATGTTTGAACCTAAAATAAATTATTGAAAGTCCTAGAAAATTAGGGTTACCAGTTTTTAATTAACTAAAAATTATAGAAAAATCCCACTAGCCCCAAATTAACCTAAAAATAACATTTAGGCTAGAATTTCAGGATACGGAGGTTACAAGTCTACCCACCTAAAAAAAATTTCGTCCTCGAAATTTAAGATCCTCAATAGTTGTATTTATTTATTATTTTATTGTACCATCAAAATTAAATTCATCAAACCATATAATCCTGAAGCAAATCCATATTGTTATTTCACCAACTTTCATAATTCTATAGATATCATATTTCTGAAAAAATCCTCAAATCTAAAAATCGAATTCCATTCGTATCACAATCTCCTCAAAATTTGGTGTTAATAATTAAATACTCAAAAATTTAATATCCAATCCTCTAATTTAAATCCAATCAATGCACATTTATAAAAGTTAAAATTCCATCTAAAAAGTTTGTATTCAAACACTAACCCCTTAATCATCTTACTCCTCAAATCTTGAGTAATTCACTAATTACAAAATTTACTATCCAATCCTTTAATTGAAATCCAGTCAATGCATATTTATAAAAGTTAAAAAATCTTGTCTCAAAATTGAATTCAAACACTAATCCATTAATAATCTTACTCCTCGATTCCTTTTCCACACAAAATCAAATAATGTATTAGTTATGAAATCTTCAAATACCATATTCAATATAAGTTCATAACTTGCAGTCCAATGAATATAATGATAATCTCCTTAATTTCCTCGAATTTTAAAGATAGATTCAATCATATCTTAATCTTCATAAAAATCAATATTTTAGCAAAATCGTCAATTCTGCCATATTAAATTCTCAACTCTTTATTTAAATTAATGTTTATCCTCGATATTTAAGGCTCTTGTCTCTCTTTGTCAAATCATAACCTCGTTATTAACTCTTTACTACGGTCAAACCCTCAACAATCAAAGTCTAAGAGAATCCTACCTATAGTCATACAATACGCAATACAACACGCAATCTAGATAAAATATGCAATCTAGATGAAACATGCATGGTCATAGTCTCTTTTGTCATGGTATTATAGTCTCTGTCAAGGTGTACTACTAACTATATTCTAACAAGAAAATTATTGATACAAGCTATGGTACTAAGGAATCAATCAATCAATCAAACAAACAGATGGAAAAGTAATATGAGGAAAGAACAGAACATAACCTTCTAACCCATTACTTGGACATCTTCAACCTCTATCATACACTTAACTCTGGCATATTTATTCACAAATTTCTGTCCCTATACACTGTTACCCATATCAACTAATCTCTACTCCACAAGATATCCATGGATACATCCACATTACACACATCTGTCTATTTAATACCAAAATATGATACCAAGGACCTCTTACACAATCATAGGTCAAATGATGCATCCAAAGTTTGATACCTCTATCTCTTTAGGTACCACTGTTTCTATTACAAGCATACTCACCGTTAGCTCTCTTACCTACTAAAACTGTTTATACTAGTTGTTCTTATCACTCAAGTGCACACCAAGTGCAACACACCATACTAAGTACTTCTCTCTCTAATACAACTCTAGATGGACACCCAAGTCAGTTTGCAGTGCCATATCGATCATGCTCAAGTCAACAGATCCTTACACATGTATATCATCTACTCATATATTAATATATACTTCTTACCCACCATAAAATTTTATCCTCAAAATAAAATCATCAAAATTTAACTTCTTGAACAATTTAAAATAAAATGCATATACTTTCCTCAAAAGTCAAATATTCAAATATGAAAATAAAATTTTAATCACTTCCAAAAATCTTTATAGCTTTGACTATGTTTATTGAATCAAATTTTGAATCCTCAAACATTTTAATAACATAAAATCTTCACTCCTCAAAAATTCTTAAAAATTGAAATTTTATTTCCACTCTTCAAATTATAAATTTAAATCCACATATACACATATAAATACTCACAGTCTCAATACTCAAGGTGCACACAAATACAACAATTATCTACAACCTCAACTGTGTACTGAAATTTGTACTACCCGGATTACTTGCACTATTACTCCCAATAATTAAAGTTATCATCACATGTATTTTCTCCAATAATTTTCTATCTATATTAACTGATACACCAATCTAATTATCATCACACGAAGTACTTACTGTTATTAGCACCTTGTTCAACTAATCCTCGATATAGAAATATTAGTACTCTTGGTATGGTAACACTAACTTCATCATTAGATTATCTCATCAAACTTATTAGAACTCACGATTATTCGCACCTTTTATAATACACCTGTTTTACTTTACTCTCATGGGCAAGTATATTTCTCCTCATCTCGATTAATGTATATGTATTTCTCTTTTAATCTTTTACAGACTGTTACACTAATCTGTGATACACTTCATACCTTTCATGATCAATCTTGATATTCCTCTACCCATGGCATACTCATTAATACCCTTTATGCATATATATTTTTTTACTCTTGACACACCCAAGTAATCAATCGTTAAATTGAACATCATGCTCCATTAATCTTTAACACAATTCCTTGATACTTAATTATTTACATAGATCATCCAATTACATAAATTCATGACTATCCAGGACGGGTATGCTGACTCTGATACTAACATTTGGAACCATTACTGATACTCTTACTCCTCTTTCTATAATACCAATACTAATTATAATAACACCTATCATAGAACTATTACTATAAGGTACTATGCTACGGTTATCTCTAGATTAATGCCTACTGCTCACATGTCCAACCAAGAAACACTTACAACTAACAAGTCACACTCAATCAACACTAATACAAGATACAAACAAAATTGTAAGTCACTAATTATCATACTAACAAGGAATCCTCAAAGAAAAGAAGCTCAAAAAGGAATTGGATTAAGGACTGAGGGTATCTTTACTGCTAGTAAAGAAAAGAAGCGATGGAACAAGGTCCTGGAATAATAAAAATAGATAAGTCTTGAGATGATACTTTAACAACCAATTTAAGATACAACCTGATAATCATACACGTCTATCAGAAATTATGACACTCAGAATCCTCGCCACGCCAGTAAGCATAAATGCGATAAACGACAGGTTCCGTAACTAAGGTATGCAACTCTATAATTATGTCATCTAGAATCTTCGCCACGCCAACCGGTATGGCTGCGAGAGACTTTAAGTTTTATAACTATAGTATGTACATCCAAGTCAGGTTCCTACGTTCTCGTCACGACAGCTAATGTGGCTGCGATAAACTCTAGGTTCCATAACCAAAGTAGACGTTTTACCTTTCTCAATGTCCTCATCAATATATGTTATCAGATGATACCATAAATTTTAGCCCATAAAATTCATCTCGATATGAAATCAACTCAACAACGATACTAAGAATTTAAATTAACAACTGGTCAACAAGAATTAAACTCAACAATGATACCAAGATTTTAATTTAATAACTGATCAACAAGAATCAAGTTCAATAACAACAAGCGAGAGTGGACGAAAACAAGGAGCAAGGATTTAAATTGGAAATTATAATAAGATTCTCAAGGGTCGTCCCAGGAATCTCTCAAGAATTTTGTGATTGAGTATCATCTCTCATCCTAGTATCCTATGTCCTATATCCTATCGCAGGCACGCAGTAGAACAACTAAGACATCGCACTACTACGACATCGCACAACTTGCGAAGTCTGACCTGCGTGGGCCACCACTAAAAATGTGTCACGACCAGCACCCGGTATAGGGGCACGAGAGCATGGGTACGTCCAGCCTACGCCACAGCATCGGCGGTAGAACGCTGTCTAGGTCATAATACTAGCTAATCACTCTCACAAATATCCAACTCCATAAGGAGACACAAATATCACCATATAATAGGGAATATACTCAATCACATAAGCTAAAGCACGATGAGATATCGAAGCAACCAAATAAAATACAAGACAAGTCTAAACAATAAAATAATCTAACCTGCAATCAATAACATCCAATCTCCAAGTATGCTGGAAACAAGTCCTCTATGTCACAGTCTGGAAAAAATATTCAGTCAGGATTGGAACGAAATACACCTCTAACAGCAGTTCCACATATATTGACAAAAACTATAATACAGTGTAAAGAAATACAAGACAGATATGGATAACTGGCAATAAGAAATACTGACGAGCATGGATACACTGAAAATAGAAATACTAGAATAAATAGAATATTAGAGCATGTCATCATCAATGTACATCTAGCAATGAAATAAAAATACAAGAACAAAGAACTGGTATGTAAGTGTGTACAAGATCAATAACTAGAACATGTATAGATGCTAGATCAATATACTAGAGATGCATGTCAAGAATCATCTAACTAAGTGTGTGAAACATCAGCATATCATGTGATCGACTTGGGACTATATGACTCATTACATTGATTAGCGATCATCCCCAACAAGTCCGGCTAACCATATGTAACAGCGATGAGGCATGTAAGGGTCAGGCTGCACCGACGTGAGGTGTGGGTGAGCTATGATGCATGTAAGGTTGGGTATGATCACATAAGCTACTAATATTTCTCTATTTCCCCAGCTAGCACGATGGATTTCAATCACGACTCCTCGTGATAGGTCTCAATGATGCCAACTCGTGTAAAGAACAGTGTCAGAGTCATGTACGCTATACAACAAGAATTATAGAGATAATCAACATAATAGAAACTGTCAGAAAATGTACTCGTCTGGGGTCCTGCTGCTGGTATGAATCAGAGTCCAAGTCACAGACCAATAGCCTATGTATTACAAACTTACCATGTCAAAAGATAATTTATTTTAATTTATTTAATTATGGAAATAATTACTCTAAAATACCATTTTAATCTTATTATTCTGATTTTATGTTTAATGCCTAAATTTTGTCCAAAGGAACTGAATTTTATCGACTCGAGACTCATGGCACGGAAATCGAGGCGATCTATTGACCAAAAAGTCAACAGACAAAAACTCAACTTTCATGCATGAATTCCTATAGATTTCAGCGTCAAAAATATGCTGGAATTTATGGCTCGTCCGAATTCAAATTCGTTTGGGAATTATGGCACATACAAGTTTCGTATCGTGCACCGATGGTTAAATTCTAACCTAGAAGTTCTACAGAATTAACAGTATGAAAATACTTCGAATTAAATTCTGGAAAAAATATATGTCAATTATTTCGACATTAGCTTTCCGAAACTTTAAACGGTTCATGATTATGATTCCTGGTTCTCCCGGAATCGCGAAACCATCGAAACACGTCTATTTTCGGACATGCAATACTCTACGAATTTTCCAGAATATAATACTCATAATTTCGTAAAACAATTTATTTAATCAGAAATCTAACCTCAATATCGTTCTAACACAAAAAACTAGGCCTCGTTTGGAGTCCGGAGCTATGCGCAATGGCTTCTGGAAGATGAAGGAACCCTAGATGGCAATTCTCCAAAAATCGGCTCAAGAAAAATCCTAGAAAATAACTTAAACTATTATATATATAGAGAGGAGAGAGAGTGGAGCCGCTGCTCGGAGAGCGCCACATGGCATCCATCTGTGCAGCCCCGCCCAGATCGAACGGTCGTAGATCCACGCGGCTCGGCTCAGCTGAGTCCGAGTCGAACTCTGACTCGGCTCGGCTCGAGGTCGGCTCGGCTCGGCTCTCACCCACCCCGCGGTCACTGACAGGCGGGCCCCGCACTGTTGGCTGTGGGAGGCTGACAGGTGGGCCCCCCTGTTTGCTGACTGGGCAGAAATAATTACTTTTTGGGTTTTCTTTTTCAGAAATTAGTTTTTAATTCAGTTTTTCATAATTAACTCAAAATAAATGCTAAAAATAATCAAAAAATTTCCAAAAAATTCTAGAGAATATATTTTATTAATTAGAAGATAAAGTAAAAGTTTGGGATATTTTTAATTATGTTTGGACCTAAAATAAATTCTTAAAAGTCCTAGGAAATTAGGGTTACCAGTTTTTAATTAACTAAAAATTATGGAAAAATCCCACTAGCCCCAAATTAACCTAAAAATAACATTTAGGCTAGAATTTCAGGATACGAAGGTTACATATATGTATACTTATATATATATATATATATATATATATATATATATATATATATATGATATGTAATATTATATATTATTATGCTATAATATTATATATGTACTAACTATATATATATATATATATATATATATATATATATATATATATATATATATATATATATATATATATATATATTATGTCTTTACATAAGTATAAATATATATACTATATATTATTTAAGATACACTTTGTTTAAATATAAAATTTACGAACCCTGTGCGTCTTGAACAGAGTGCACCTACAACGCAGTCAGTGACCCCAGGTCACAAGACCCCTCAGACACGACTGCAGGAACAGGTTTCTGGCACACCCAGCTTGAGGACGTAGGCAAGTATACCTTGCCAAGATTTACTGTTTAATTATATAAAATTATTGTATGCTATTTCTCTTAAACATACATATAACTGTGAAATTCGAGATTGCCTCGGGTACCGTCAACAAGTATGTTGACACGTAGTGTAACTGACTTAGACTTAGTAGACCTACCAAAAGCTGCGAGGGTATCCTAATATCCTCCTAGACCCTGACACGGGTACACGCAACAAGGTTGCAATACATATTGGGATGCGAGTTTACGTACTCGATTAGCTACTGGTACGTGTGACGTGCATCACGGCTTAGCACGAACTCAGGAAAATTCAGGAAAGCTATGACTTGACATTAGTTACATTGGGCGGGAAAGATAACTAGTAGGCGTATGGGACACCCCCCTCCTTGATGTTATACCTTCATATACCATGCTCATCGGAGATGGACGATTGCAGAGTGCCCATGTGTCTGGGGGCATATGACACATATACTAGCCAGTCACGACGATTGGTGAATTAAGTCAGCATATGTCTAGCCTACATTTTTCCATACGTACTATAAGGTCTTTACATTGCATTCACTTAGATGGTTAGCACACCCTATATTTATTTATTCAGTATTTACATATATGGCATATTTTTATATATCTTGTTATGTCCCACTGAGGACCTGGTTCCCTTCCAGATTTAGATGAGGCATTCTACCCCACAGTGTATGGACCTGGACAGGAGACTAGATATGCCACTGAGGAGGAGTTAGAGGAACTGCCATCAGAGTCTGCCTAAGTACACCTGGAGCTGGAGCACCTTCTCCCTGATCTTTAGTAGTTTGTTCACCGGGAGATGGAGCTACTACCAAGATAGACGATGCTCTAGTCTATCTTATTTCTGCACTTTATCTTTTGTAGTGGATTTATTTCCATAAGATATTATCTGATTTGTACTATGACATTTCAGACTTGGCATTATATATTCAGCACTTATTTCCATATTCAATGATATTTCTGTGGATGAGATTAGATTTACCTGTATTAAACTTGTAGTATTTTAGGACAGCGTAGCACGTTCCTTTGGGTCCATTAATTTGGGTAAATCCTTAGTGACATGTCAGCTAGCCAATGCCACGTGGCCTGGTTCCATATATTTTGGGACTGGAGCGTGACACTCGTCTAAATCTGGAAGGGAACCAGGTCCTCGGTGGGACATAACAAGATACATAAAAATATTCTATATATAAATACTGAATAAATAAATAAAGGGTGAGCTAACCATCTAAGTGAATACAATGTAAAGACAACCTTGTTACGTATGGGTAGGCGTAGGCATAACGTCCAACGTCCTCTAGAGTATGGTATCTGCAACGTCCATCATTCCAAAAAATGAGATATCTGTATATATCTATATATCGTCCAACACTCTAAGGGACGTGGTATCTGCAAAGTATATATACGTCCGTATCACTCCGAAGATAAAGAAGGTGGGTATCCCATACGCCTACTAGTTGTCTTCTTCGTCCAATGCGGTTATACAAGTCGAATCCACAACGTGCAAACCATGTAGCTATATACCAAGTCATAACTTTCCTGAATAGTCCTGATTTCGTGCTAAGCCGTGATGCACGTCACACGCACCGGTAGCTAATCGAGTATGCAAACTCGTATCCCAATATGAACTGCAATCGTGTTGCGTGTACAAGTGTCAGGGTCTAGGAGGATATCAGAATACCCTCGCAACTGTATGTGAGTCTGCTAAAGTCTAAGTCAGTTACACTACATGTTAACGTATTCGTCAACTGCACCCGAGTCAGTCTCGGACACTCACAGTTATATGTAAGTTCAATAAATATAACATACAATAGTTTAATATTTAAACAGTAAAACTTGGCAAGGTATACTTGCGTACGTCCTCAAGCTGGGCGTGCCAAAAACCTGTTCCCGCAGTTGTGTCTGAAGGGTCCTGTGACCTGGGATCACTAACTACGTCGTAAGTGCACTCTGTTCAAGACGTACATGAGTTCGTGAATTTATAAATTAATAATTATGCATTAAGCATACGTACATATAGTTTAGTAATATATATATTAAGTTACATAATATATATATATACATATAATATATAGTATACATATATAAAAATAATATATAAATAATAATTAAATATATATATAATACATATATATATTATACATACTTAAGTATGTATTAAAGCTACATATATACATAATATAAATATATGCATATAAATATAGTATTTATATACATAATATAAATATAAATATAAATATAAATATAAATATAAATATAAATATAAATATAAATATATATATATATATATATATATATATATATATATATATATATATATATATATATATATATATATATATATATATATATATATATATATATATATTATATAATATATAATATATAATATATAATAATAAGTATAAATACATATATATATTTATATATATATATATAATAGAAATCCTTTACATATAAATATATAATAGTATATGTATATATAATATATATATATATATACACATATACATATACATATACATATACATATATATATATATATAATAGTAATTATATATATAATATATATATGATACACAAAATAAAATAATATATATAATATATATTATATATATTAGTATATATATTTATATACATATTCATATATATATAATAATAATATATATATATAAATATATAATAATAATAATTAACATATATATATATATATATATATATATATATATCTATATATATATATATATATGTATATATATATATATATATATATATAGGATATTTATAATATATATATACATATATTATATATATATTTAATATATAAAGGTATATATATACATAATAATATATTTAATATATATATTATATATTAATATATATATATATATATATATACATACATATACCTATATTATAAATATACTATGCATATATAAAAAAAATATAAAATACATATATATTATACGTATAATAGTATATACATATATAATATATTTATATATATTGTATATATATATAATAATAATAATAATACATAATAAAGACATATATGTATATAAATATAAATATATACATATATTGATATATATATATATATATATATATATATATATATATATTATATAATAATACATGTATATATAATATATTAGTATATATATACAATAGTATAATATATAATATATACTATATTTACACATAAAATATACATATATATATATATATATATATATATATAGAGGGGGGGTGGGGTACCTGACATGTCGGGGGGGGGGGGGGGCGCGTCTGGGTCGTCGTCGCCGGCGGAGGGGCGGAGCTCCGGCGGTGGTCGGCCGTGGCAGCAACAGCAGTAGCAGTGGCAGTGACAGTAAGCAGTAGCAGCAGCAGCTGCGGCAGCTGCAGCGGCGGCTGCGGCGACGGAGGCGGTGGTGCAGGGTGGCAGCGGAGGTGATGGCGAAGGTGGTAGTGGCGGTGGTGGTGGCCTATGGTGGTGGTGGCCTATGGTGGCGGTGGTGGTGGCCTATGGTGGCGGTGGTGGTGGTTTAGGGAGGTCGGGGGTGTGGGGCTATGGTCGGGAGGGGAGTCGGGGGTGCTGTGGCGGTGGTTGCGGCGTCCGTGGGAGGGGTTGGCGGTGGTGGTCCGGTGGAGGAGGAGATGGCGAAGGTGGTAGTGGCGGTGGTGGTGGCATGTGGTGGCGGTGGTGGTGGTTTAGGGAGGTCGGGGGGGCTGGGCTGTGTTGGTGAAGGTGATGGTGATGCGGGTGCTGCCGGCGGTGGGTGGTGTCACGCCCCGGATCTCCCGCAGGCTAATCGACCGTCCCCGCTAGGCGGGAATCACCCTCGCCAGCGCTCCCACAGGACGATCGCTTCGACCCATCCGGGAGTGATGCCGCACGAGCGTGATCCACGCCCGTGCAAGGCCATGATCCGTTGGCTGGCGGTAAGAGTTCTAAGCCACAGAGTCACACAGATTGTCCGAGTACAGCGGAGTCATGAACGCATAGGCGATTCGGTAACAGGTTCACTGAGTTGACAATATAGCGGAAGCATTAAAACATAAGTTGAAGTAAAGCAACTCTTTTATTGATATAAACATGTGTTACAGGCGGCGTATAGCCGAGATTACAAGTCACTCAAGCCTCTCTCTCTGAAACAGTAAAAGCGTGCCAAGTGGCTACAATTATGGAATGATTGTACAGGCAAAAATCAGGCGATGTTCTGGCGATGTTCACAACATTATGTCTTCTATATGTGCTTCAGTTCCGGACGCACCGTTGCTTCGGAGTGATCTCCATACCTTAGCACGCACGAAGGAGGCATCCGCACTGAACGAGGTTCTCCCGCACCCTGCATACAAACTGGTGGATTATCAGTACATTGAATGCACTGGTGGGGAAGCTACTCGCCCGCTCGACAAATACAAACACGTAATACAGGTTTCGTGCACCAACTATTAAGTTGTCTTTCTAGTTGCCTTAGGATCAGTTTCATGCAAGATTTGAATAGCCTAACTCGTGTGGCAGTGCGCCGTACAACATGGGAGGAAACACGGCGAGACTTACCCTGTTACCATTTGGGCTTCCCTGTCCAAGGCAAACATTATAAATTCAAGCACGGGCAAGTATAAACATTTAAGAGCATAGCATATGCAAACACGATATCGTGGGCAAGATCATGTTACAAGCATACAATTTATAGGAGTATCAGGTGTGTTGCATACAATGATATAATGAAATATACTTGACACCGTTCGGTGTCTTTTACCTGACTATCTGAATCACCTGCACAACTTACCATGTCTTCCCTGCCACGAAGACACAAGTTAGGATGCAACAGGTTCAAATATACATGATGATCACTGGCATGATTGCCATAAAGGACACTAGTCTGTGACGAGGATGGTTTGCTACGTGCAAGAACGTGAGGCGCCGCATACCATCCCGTCCAAGTACGTGAGACTAAACGTGAGTTCCGTCCGGAGCTGGAACGGTGCCAGTGCCCCAGCAGCCGCCCGCAGGAACTATACCTTGTGCACAAGTTGTCCGTGATCTTATTTTAGCATTCACTCGCCCGAAGGCTACATTAACAATCATTCGCCCGAAGGCTACGTGATTCGCCCGGAGGCTACGTGAATATCCGCCCGGAGGCTACGTGATCAATCGTTCGCCCGAAGGCTACATTATTCACCCGTAGGCTACATGAGTACAAGACAAGCAGTATTGCATGATTAATTTGTTCCGTGAATGGCTTTTGCCTTGATGCATTCTCCTGGGGTGGAGATTGCCTTGGTGACCTAACGGTCCCGGATACTTGCAGGTTCAATCATGCACGGGACGACTACTTAGTAGTCTCCCAGGGTTTGGATGAAAATAAGGCAACATTCAAGCAGACAAGCATGCATTTCTAAGGAACATAAGTAAACACGTTTTTGCTCGGACCCGAAGGTAAGTCGAGAGATGAAACCGTTAGGGACTTAGCATGCGAGGGTCTGAGTATAAGCAGTATTTCAATTTCCATGTTCTAGCACAAGCAAATACAAGTTGGGATTATTCCCTTAGCTAGGTGCATTGATTTATTAGCATACAGGGGGTGAATCACCTAGCGACTAGCATGAACATTTCACATTTTATGTGTGCTGGCTAAGCAAAGACAAGTTCACCGTAGCCACCCACCTTAGCGATGATTCGCCTCGGTAGAGCGATACGTCAAGCGAGCCTCTGAAAGCCTAAGCCGAATTTCTGTAGGGACAAGTCTGGATATCATTTGCTTCCCGTTTGAGGGAAAGCGGGTCGGGACAGTTGCACTTTTGCCGTTTGAGTCGGCAGTCCGCTAGAACGGAACGGGGTGTTACAGGTGGCGGCGGCTAGGACGGTGGTGCGGTGACCTGGGGAAGGCCGAGGGAGGGGCAAGACGGTGGTACGGCGGTCGGAGGTGGGGCAGAGCTGAGGTGAGGGTGAGTGAGGGTTCGGTTGAGAGGGGGGTTTATAGGATTTGAAGGGTTAGGGGTATTTAGGTAATTTCATGAATTAAAAATATCTAGATATTTTAGGGTTCATAAATGCATATAAATGCATTGAATCTAGGCTTAATTTGGAATGAACGGTGGAGAATCATCCTCCAATGGGAGGTGGACACCTCGCACATAAAATTTTGCAGATAAAACCCTGTTGTTTCACAAATTGCACATGAGCCCTATTAAACTGGGAAATTACGCAATTACGAAATTGTTTGAGAAAAATATCTCATTCCTGAGGGCGACGTAATCAACAGAAATGAGGGGGGGGTATTTAGTAAGGGTCTTGAGGGTGTGGGGGTGAGTCTGGGTAGGGGCTAGGTCTAGTTTTGGGCGATGCTGGTCACCGTATTAATTTATTTAGAAATTAATGCGCATGGTGTTTTCTAATTATTTAAAAATATACAGGGCTAGAATTTAGTGCAGTACAAGTATCCTAGACATAATATACTCAAAATAGAATAACAACGTAATTTAGTTTGGATAAAACAGGCTCCTGTTGGGCCTCTAATCTCGATTGGAACAGACAAGGGTACAAGTTTGGAAATTAATTAAAAATCAATACGGACGTTTGTAACGATATTTGTGCGACTAAAACGAGACTCATGCCAGCGTATTTGTGAGTTGCACAAAGTATAAAATAGTAGACTGGCATGTCTAGGAGAGGTATGTGAACTTTGTTTGGGTGTAACAGTCAGTGTAATGCTCTAAATATTGAGGTGATGGTCAGGTGCACTAAGCAATATAAAATATTGCATAATTAATTTAAAATACTGTAATTAATCCTAATTTGTTAAAAATAATCCTACTTTCACTATCTAATGCTGAAATCTGGTCGAGGAAGTTTACATAAATAGTTCTTTGTAATATTTATCAATTCCAGTGATGAACCTAGGATAAGGATGTCATCTACATACAAGCATAAAATGACACAACTTTTACATGTACCTTTAGAGTATATACATTTGTCATACTCATTTGACAAGAAACCATATTCACAAATTACTTTGTCAAATTTATTGTGCCATTGTTTGGAAGCTTGTTTCAAGCCATAGAGGGATTTTACTAGTCTGCAGACTTTCTTTTCTTGAACTTTAGCAATAAAACCTTCAGGTTGGTCCATATAAAGTTATTCCTCTAGATCTTCATTCAAAAATGTTGTCTTTACATCCATTTGATGGATTAGCATATCATGAATGGATGCTAAGGCCAAGAGAGTTCTAATGGATGTGATTCTAGCTACATGAGAGTAAGTATCAAAATAATCTGACCCTTTCTTCTGGGTAAAACCCTTAGCAACTAATCTAGCTTTGTATTTCTCTATAGTACCATCGGCTCTGAGTTTCTTCTTGAAAATTCACTTACAACCTATTGGTTTATTGCCTAAAGGTAGATCTGTTAGAAACCAAGTGTTATTCTCCATGATGGAGTTGTATTCACTGTTAATGGCTTCTTTCCAAAAGGGAGCATCAGGAGATGATATTGCTTCTTCATAAGTTGAGGTATCATCCTCTATCAAAAAAGTGAAGAATCCTTCTCCTAAGTTTTTTTCAATCCTATTCCTTTTACTCCGTCTAGGTTCTAAGTCTTGTTCATATTGTGAGCTTGGTATTTGGACATGAGAACTAGTAGAGGGTATGGAGGAAGAGATTAAACTTGTATCCTTAAAAGAAAATATATTTTCAAAGTAAACTGCATCTCTTGCTTCTATAATGGTATTGTTAGAGATTTTATTTACTTCTGAGTGAGTCACTAGAAATCTATTGGCATAGCTGTCTAAGGCATATCCTATGAAAACAACGTCTACAGTCTTGGGACCAATCTTTCTCTTTTTAGGTTCGAGAATTCTGACTTTAGCAAGGCATCCCCAAACTCTAAGGTAATTAATCCTAGGAGCGCTACCTTTCCACAGCTCATAGGGAGTCTTATCTTTTGTCTTACTAGGAATCCTATTAAGAATGTAACCGGCAGTTAAAAGGGCTTCTCCCCACAAGTTATCAGGAGCACCAGAGCTGAGAAGCATGGCATTCACCATATCTAACAGAGTGCGGTTCTTGCGTTCAACAACTCCGTTAGACTGAGGTGAATATGGAGCAGTTACCTCATGAATTATTCCATGTTCTTCACAGAAGTTAATTATTTCGTTTGAGGTATATTCTCCACCACGATCAGATCTAAGGATCTTAATCTTCCTTTCTAATTGATTCTCAGCTTCAGATTTGTAGACCTTAAATTTATCTAGAACTTCATCTTTGGTTTTGAGAAGGTAGATATAACAATACTTTGAATAGTCATCTATAAACGTAACAAAGTATTTTTTATCGTCTCTGGTCAAAGTCCTATTTGAGTCACATACATCACTATGGATAAGTTCTAGAAGGTCAGAATTTCTTTCTACAGATTTGAATGGTAATTTAGTGTGTTTGGCTTGAACACAAATCTCACATTTGTGTTTGTCATCTATTGGAGTCTTGGGAATAAGATCAAAAGTCATCATTCTTTTAATAGAACCTAGGTTCACATGACCTAGTCTGTCATGCCAAACATTTGAAGATTCTATATTAGAGACAATGAGAGAACAATCAAAAAATTTATTCATTGTGCTTAAAATGAAATGACCGTCTTTTACAAAGCATTTTCCTATAAAGGAGTCATGCTTAGAAAATACTACTTTATTTGCCTCTATTACAATTTTGTATCCTGAGGCTACAAGAAGGGATCCACTAACTAGGTTCCTCCTGACAGACGGCACATGAAGAACATCATGAAGAGTTAAGATTTTTTCTGATGTCATCTTTAGGTCAACTTTTCCTCTTCCAATAATTTGTGCCGTTGAGCCATCTCCTAGGGTCACACCTCCTCCACTTGATTCCTGATAGTTTAAAAAATAGGAGCGATCAAACAAAACGTGAACATTAGCTCCAGAATCCAACCACCAATCATTAGAATGGTAAGAGAGGTTAATAAGGGGTTGAAAGCTTACAGACTTGAAGGAACTCGAAGAACCTTTGTGAAGCATGTTCGCTTCTGGTCTAACTGAGCCCTTTCCTTTGTAGGAGGTCTGGACAGCTTTCTTTTTCTTATGGTAGCAGTTGGGGGCCATATGGTTTGTTTTACCATACACAAAATAAAATCTCTTTTGATCCTGAGTCTGACTGAAGTTTCTAGGTTTATGGTTTTGGTGATGATAGTTTTGGTGGTTAGGCTGAAAGTTTTTCTTCTTCTTGAAGAAATTCTTTTTGGATTTATAAAGAAAATTAGATTTGGATTTTTCTTGGCCTTCTACAAGGTTTACCTTAGCTTTAGATTCAGTCTTAGGCTTAGACCTCAATCTAATTTGTTCTTCGGTTCTAATTTTCTTTAGGACTTGATTGTAGGTAAGATCTCCTTGTGTATGGATAAGTTTCTTAGAAATATCAGACCAAGAGGGAGGTAGCTTGTCTATTAGGCATGCTATTTTATGCTCATTAGAGAAAGATGTGCCTTTGGCTTGAATATGCCTAAGGTATTCTTGGAATTTATGGAGCTGGTCATTCATTGGCTTGTTATCTACCATGAAATACCTATTAAAGGTTGAAAAATTAAACCTTTCTATTCCGGCATCATCACAGCCGTATTCATCTTCCAAGGCTTTCCAAAGTTCTTTGGCGCTCTTGTATTCAAAAAATATATCATACAAGGATTCAGATAATGCGCTTAGAATTCTATGAAAGCAGTGGAAGTCTATCTCTTTAGGAGTTTTTGGTTTCGAGGAGGTGGACACTCCTATGTCAGACTCAGTATCATCAGAATTATTTGTGATGGGTGTTGACCCATCAATGGATGAAATAAGTCCTAAGGTCGTGAGCCAAAATTTTATTTGGCTCTGCCATCTTTTAAAGTATGAGCCATCAAACTTAACAGGTTTTGCATTAGAGGATTCCTCCTTACCAGTCATGATTGCAGTCTGAAAAATATAAATTTATTTAATAACAATGTCTAAGATAATAGTTTAGGTGGTCTTTGCTAAACAATCTTAAAATCTTTAGTTTTTCAAGTGTTGATCAACTCAGGTTAGCTGTAGGGGCCGGTTCCCAGCTAGCGGCGGTCCGAAGACTCTTAAGTACCGTGTTGCTTAGGGCTATTTACACCCGGTTGACAGAAGGACCCTTTCGGCTTGTGCCAGAGTTTGTCTCTACTTTGAAACTTTAGATTTGAAGATTTTATTTGTAATTTTTTTTTTACTAAACTATTTTCTTTTTGGTCCTAGATTGCTTTCAAAATACTAAGTGATTAAAAATGAAGCAAATTGTATGTTACAATTGAAAAAAATTTGTGATCAAAAATTACAATTGACAAAATTATCAAATGTGCTAACAATTTTTTAAAACAGTTTAAGCAAATTTGCAATTTGACAGTATAGTAAGCAACTTGATAAGTAAACAAATAATCAGAAATTTGCTATGGTAAATATTAAGCAAATTAAAATTTCTAGAATAAAATTAAACTACTGCAACTTAACAATATTGGCTACAGTAAGAATAATTTTCTACAAGTTAAAGCTTGCTTTAGTCAGAAATTTTCAAATGATAAATTATCAACTATGCTACAGTAACTATTAACTTTTAATTTATTAATCAACTTTGTTCCAGAATTTTTTTTGTTACTATGCCAATAACATGTTGCTACAATATTATGAATTAAACAATGCCCAAAAAAAAATTTCGGTTATGTAGCAAGAATATGCAACAAATATTAACCTAATTTATGAGAAATATATATATAATAAACGGTTAATTTTTTTCTTTAGCAGCGAATAAATAATGGTATATTAACAATATTTCAGAAGCTTTCTAGCAAAATTTAGATGAACAATTCTAACATAAAAATCAACTCTTAGATTGTTAGAAAAATTGTCGTTTTCTTATTAAAAAATTTGTGAATAAAAAAATAAAATTAGACTGATGTTACCGGCCTCTGGGGAAGTCGTGCACGAAGCACTGCCCTAAGAGTTGATTCGGGATCTGTGTGCAGACGTTCCCGAAGCTCCTAGTGGTAAAACTCCTGCACTACCGGTATCTCGTCGCCGCACACGACTCGGTGAGAACGACCAGGACTTAGCTATGCCCAGAGCTTGGAGACGAGCGAAACGACGAAGATTGGACAGAATAGAATGTTGGCAGCAACAGTTTAGAGATAAAATTTCTGATTGTGTTTACAAAGAAAACCAGTCAAATATATAATACTCATCCAATATGTAACGGTCTGAATTAATTTTCTATTAATTCATCCGTTACACAGACACAGGAGAATGAACCTGGACACAAAAAATATTAACGGTTCAAAATCAAATAGTAACGGACAAAATTAATTTTCCAACGTTCAGAAAATTAAATGAAAAAATGAAGAGGAGCAAAAAGAATTTTAGGGCCCCAGCCCGAACCTGAAGAGAAATCGAATCGGCATTCGGCGCCCGCAGATGTGGGCGCGTACCCGCTACGTGCGCCGAGCCGGGCGGCGGCGGCGGCGCGTGCGTGTGGCCCAAGGGGTTCCCCACACAACAACTTTAAGAAAGCAAAGAAGGGGAACTAATATATGTACACAAGAAGGGGTTGGTCCATCCGATGTGGGACTAAAGAAAAGAAAGAGCTTGAGCTTTTGCTAAAACAAAGCCAACAAAAATATCAATAATAATAATAATAATAATAATAATAATAATAAATGTATGGTTTCACAAGACAAGCACTAAACATAAACCATGAACCATTCTTTAATTTATAGGCTGCTCATATTATGAATAGATTAGAGATATTGATGTGATTCCTTGCTTCCGGCTAGAACCTGTTGGGATCATTGAACTTCCCATCTGATATTAACTGATATTCGATACTAATCGATATCGACACTGTGTTAGAACGAAAGTACGAAAATCGTTCTCCAAATTAGAGAGTACCTGCAAGAGAACCGAACAAAATGTACAAACCAAAAACGTTAAACATAAATCGCAGACACATAAATTTTTGACATGAAAAATTCTTGCAAGAAAAATCACGGGACGATCGGAGTCAAACCCTGAAAAGCCTCCACTAATGGAATAAGAAATACACCGACTCCTTACAAACTTCTCATCGATCCAAATGGATCACCACAACTCTTTTGGAACAGAAAATAGATTATAACCACGAAAAAGAAAGACAACGAAAAATATCCGAAACTAATCTCCTTCTTCTCCAATCCTTTTTTCTTCTCTCAAGTGTTGCAACCTCCTTTTCTTTCATTGTTGCTATATATTTTTTTTAGAGAGAGATATTTTAGGGTCCGGAGACACCTATATATAGCATTAAACCCACAACTAGCATTTCTATTATAGATAGGAATATCCAATCCAAATTCAAATTCAGTGACATATTCCTATTATATGTAGGAATATCCAATCCAAATCCATTAAGATATTTCTATTATATTTAGGAATATACAATCTAAATAAATTGAGTTATTCCTATTATATGTAGAAATACTCAATCCTACTCAGGAGTATTTTTCACATAGGTTGGGAATCCCACCCATTCCAATACATTAGAGGTTTCTTTTTTGATCAATTCGACAAAAAAAATTGAACAAAAAAGACCAATCAACAAGGATGTAATAGCATAGCAAGAATGTACAAGCATGTAAAAAAAGAATACTTATCTATCGCATATAAACTATGACTTTTATTTTATTCAATTTTAAAACTACTAAGAAACAACATAAAAAATATTTAAAATTATGTCCAAATATGTAAAATATTTTTTCTAAAATATTAATAGTTTATTAATAATTATTTATTTTTTGATATCGAAATATTCAATACTCCGATTCGATATTTACGACTCCGATATCGATACCGCGGACCTTGTCAATGAACCTATTACCAGATCACACTAAAAATAAACTCGGATCCTGATCATTTCTCTTGTCTGATCAATCCCAAATATAGATATGACATAAGGACATAGGTCGGATCATCCCATACGTAGTGACGAGCAATTTATCGAAAAAAATACGAAAAATTTCGTTCAGAGCAACGAAATCAATACAAATCTCACTCAGAGCATAAAAGTTTTAAATTTTTTAAAAAGAACATTATAACGCCCATCGGAAGGACGTTTTACGATTTTCAAACAAAATTCATCGGTTGCCGTTAAAAAAAAAAATTCGTTAAAAAATAAAATAAAATAGGAAAACGCTCTTTGGAATGTCATTTTTTCTAAAAAAAAATACCTTCTAAAGAACGTTTTTCTATTTTCTATTTTTTTATTTTTTTTTACTCGTTAACTCTCTCTCTATTTGGAATGACGAAATTTTTTTGAAAATCGTAAAATGTTCTTTCGATGAACGTTATGATATTTTTTTGAAAATTTTAAAATTTTTATGTTCTGAGTGGAATTTGTATTAATTTTATTGTTCTGAACGAAATTTTCCGAAAAAAATATGCAGGTAATAATTAATGGATGTGCTGATCACAATTACAAAGAAGGTACAGTTCAACTGTTGAACCTATGTGATCAGAAGTTTGGGCAAAGGACAAAATACAACTATACAATTTTGATGAGAAATTTTCTTTTTCTTTTTGAAAAATTGTTCATAATCTTGTTTTATTGGAGCCATGAAGCTGAGAGACTGCATGCATGAATTGTGTAGCCTACAATGCTCAAGCAAATATTTAATTATATTAAGTACCTAAACCAAACAAATAAATTAAGCGATACAAACAATAGCCAAAAGAAATACCAACTGTAGAAACAACACAAAAATATGATGAGTTAATAATTATAGAACTTTACGCGTTTCATATTGTAAATAACGCTGCCAGACTGATGATATCTACAACTAAAAAAAACGAAAAAAGGTTAACATTATTAATTTTATTTTTGTTCACGACAATATAATAGAACAAAACTAGAGATTAATCAACTTCTTGAAGTAGCTATGTATTGTATAACAAAGTTAAGATCGAAAGGAATGCACATGGATCGATATGCATTGCCAACATTTTATTTCAATATATATGCTTAAGAGTACAATATTAATTTATTTGATATATATATATATATATATATATATATATATATATATATATATATACTCGAGACTAGGATTGTGAAACGATTCAAACAGTTCGTGTTCGGTTCGCGTTCGGCTCGGTCCAAATTCGATTCGAAGCTCGTTCGTGGACTTATCGGTATCGTGCTCGATTGATTTTTTTTGTTTTGTTCAAAGAGATGTTTGAATCGAGTTCGATCATAAGTTGTTCGACTCGATTCTGTTCGTGAACTCAATTCGATTTCTCGTATTATAGATTTTCCTATTATATGTAATATATTTTTCAAGTATATATAATATATGTATATAATTGGGAAAGCAAGTTATCCCAACATATACACCTATGACTCTTAATCTTACATGGGTCATACTTGTATTAAATGATGTACTTCTCCCAATCCCATGACTCCTATACTTCCATGGACCGATTGGATTACTTTTCTTTGGTTATTATACGGAATATTACTTTTCTTTTAATTTGTAGGCTGCTCATATTATGAATAGATTAGAGATATTAGATTCGAGATCATTCAACTTCCGAACTGATATTCGATACTAATTGATATCAACATTGTGTTGGAACGTAAGTGTGAAAACCGTTCTCTAAATCAGAGAGTAACTGCGAAAAAACTGAACAAAATGTACAAACCAAAAATACCAAACATAAATCGCAGATACAAAAAAATTTGACGTAAAAAATTCTTGCGGAAAAAATTACGGGATGATCGGAGTCAAATCCTGAAAAACATCAACTAATGGAATAAGAAATACATCGACTCCTTACAAACTTCTCACCGATCCAAATGGATCACCACAACTCTTTTGGAACAGAAAATAGATTATAACCACGAAAAAAAAGACAACGAGAAATATCCGAAACTGATCTCCTTATTCTCCAATCCTTTTTTTCCTCTCCAATGTTGCAACCTCATTTTCTCTTCTTGTTGCCATATTTTTTTTTTTAGAGATAGATATATTTTAGGGGCAGGAGACACTATATATAGCCTTAAACCCACAATTAGTATTAGGAATATCCAATCCAAATCCAAATTTATTGACATATTTTCTATTATATGTAGGAATATCCAATTCAAATCCATTGAGATATTCCTATTATATTTAGGAATATCCAATCCAAATAATTGAGGTATTCCTTTTTTTGATCAATTCGACAAAAAAAATTGATCAAAAAAGACCAATAAATAAGGATGTAATAGCATAGCAAGAATGTAAAAAAATAATACTTATCTATCGCATATAAACCAATCGACAATGTGACTATTATTTTATTCAATTTTAAAACTACTAAAAAATAACATAGAAAATACTTAAAATTATGTCCAAATGTGTAAAATATTTCTTCTAAAATGTTAATAGTTTATTAATAATTATTTATTTTTCGATACCGAAAAATTCTATATTCAGATTCGATACAGTCGACCCCGATATCGATATTGAGAACCTTGACAATGAACCTATTACCGGATCACACTAAAAATAAACTCGGATCCTGATCATTTCTCTTGTCCGATCAATCCCAAATATAGATGACATAAGGACATAGGACAAAATGCAACTATACAATTTGATGTGGAATTTTCTTTTTCTTTTTGAAGAATTGTTCATAATCTTGTTTTATTGGAGCCAAGCTGAGAGAGTGCATGCATGCATGCATGAATTGTGTAGCCTACAATGCTCTAGCAAATATTTAATTATATTAAGTACCTAAACCAAACAAATAAATTAAGCGATACAAATAATAGCCAAAAAGAAATACCAACTGTAGAAACAACACAAAAATATGATGAGTTAATAATTATAGAACTTTACGCGTTTCATATTGTAAATAACGCCGTCAGACTGATGATATCTACAACTAAAAAAAGAAAAAGAAAAAGAAAAAGAAAAGGTTAACATTATTATTATTATTATTTTTTTCACGACAATCTAATTGAACAAAACTAGAGATTAATCAATTTCTTGAAGTAGCTATGTATTGTATAACAAAGTTAAGATCGAAAGGAATGCACACGGATCGATATGCATAGCCAACATTTTATTTCAATATATATGCTTAAGAGTACAAAATTAATTTATTATATATATATATATATATATATATATATATATATATATATATATATATATATATATATGAATTTAGCGACGCTAGAAAGTAGCATCGCAGAACGTCGCTGTTAGCGACTGTCCGCGACCCTTAGAGACTAAAAAAAAATATTACGAAAGCAGATGTCGCCATATGTCGTAAAACGTTACTATTATTTTTATTATAGCGACGTTATCTTCCATACATTGCTAAATATAATAAAATCTGTGACGTTTAGCGACGTCATATTCCATATGTAGCTAAAATATTTTCATATAGATTTACAGACCGATTTTATTTCTTCCCATTCCAAAAAATTTCAAACCCGATTTTTCCCCTCCTTCCCCACACGACCCCTCCGGCGTCGACCGTTCTTCCCCCTCGAACCCCTCCAGCTCCGACGGTACTCCTCCCGGGACCCCTCCTGCTCTGTCGGTAAACCCTAACCCCCCTTCTCTCTCTCTCTCTCCGCGATCGCGACCCCCTCCGGCACCGACCGTCTGAGGGTTAGGGTTCCGACCGTGCTTCCCCCGTGACCCATCCGACCCCGACCCTGACCCCCTCGGTCAGGTAACCCTAACCCCCTATTGCCGATATGACACAGTCAGACACACACAGACACACTAACACGACACACACGTTATGTGTGTGTGTGTGTGTGTGTGTGTGTGTGTGTGTGTGTGTGTGTGTGCGCGCGCGCGCGTGCGCGCCTAAGGCAAGCCTTGATTTTATATATATGTGCATAACATGTTTGTTAAAAAATCTCTTACATGGATTTTTGAGTTGGAAACTCTTACTTGTACTTATTGTGTTTGGGTATGGGTAGCACCTTGTGTGTTTGTGTCAAGTGTCAAGTGTTCTCTTTATAGTTTATAATTAAGTTTAATATTCCAACTTCAATACTCCAACACTGAACAACTTATATTGATATAAATTTGGGTATGTGTTTTAGTCAAGATATTGTGTTTGGGTATGTGTAGTACCTTGTGTGTGTGTGTGTGTGTGTGAGAGAGAGAGAGAGAGAGAGAGAGAGTCCACGTGTTCCTTGTGTGTGTGTGTGTGTGTGTGTGTGTGTGTTTGTGTGTGTGTGTATGTGTCAATTGTATGAGAGTGTCCAAGTGAGAGGTGTGTATGTGTATATGTTTGAGTGATGGATGAGTGAGCTAGTGAGGATTAATAATATATATAGATAGATACATATATAAGGGTATAGAAATATACAGTTATAGAAGTAGGTATAAATATGTATTGAGTGTCAAGAGAGAGTGGCCTAGAGTGTATGTTGGTACCAAGATACCAAGTGTCAAGTATAGTTAGTGTCATGGCTATTTAAACTGTATTCTAGTGTCAAGATACAAGAGAGCATCAATGTGATATTGTGTACCATGGTATAGAAATATATAGTTATAGAAGTAGATATAAATGCTATATCTATTTGATGAACATAGTTGTTACTTTGATGTCTAGTCATGAATCACGATATGGATACTCACGCATCACAACTCGAATACTCACGCATCAATCAGATTTGTTACTTTGATGAACATGTGTATCCATCTTTGCATCCATTTGGATAATATAATTGAACGATGTCTATTAATCTTTGCAGAATTATCTAGAAATTGATCTGAATTACCACATGCGTCATCGTTCATGGATGTACAACCGTCATCCTGATGACATGTACAGTGTACGAGATTAATTCATACAGGGGTAAAATAGTTTCTACAGTTCGCCAAGGCGTTCCTTTAGTACATGGACGACACCAAAATTAAGTGTCCGTGTGTGAGATATCACAACTTAAAATATCACTCAAAGGTGGATGTGACATATCATTTGTACTCGAGAGATTTTATGACGAATTACTATCAGTGAACCTCACACTGAAAACTTGTGTCTTTAGCATCAGAGACAGAGCCTTATGTGGAGCCGTATATGGATGTCCATGATCACGTTGATTACGACAACGGGTGCGTGAACATAGTTTTTGATGCTGGTGGACCTAGTTTCAATCCGGATAATCATGATGCAGCTGAGGAGGCACCGAATATCGATGCTGCAAAGTTCATGGAGTTACTAGAGAATGCAAGGACTCCACTATATCCTGGTTGTGAGAATCATTCACCGTTGGAGGTGGTTACAAGATTGTTGAGCATCAAGTCCGATTTAACATGTCGCAAGAATACTACAACCGACTGATGGAGTTGATTATAGAGATCTTGCCGGAGGGTGCTAAGTTGCCTAAAGACTTCTACCGATCTAAGAGGATGGTGAGATCGCTCTGGATGGGATACGAGAAAATTGATGCATGTCGCAACGGGTGCATGTTGTACTACAAAGACGACAAGGATGAAGACAAGTGCAGATTCTGTGGTGCTGATCGCTACAAGGCTACTCGTAGAGGAAGGTATGTCGGTGCAAGGAAGCCTACCGATTCGATGTACTACTTGCCTTTGACGTCGCGGTTGTAGAGGTTGTTTATAGTGAAGGAGATTACAAAAAATATGAGTTGGCACAGGCAAAAACAGATCGAAGGAATGTTGGATCATCCATCCGATGGAGAACTATGAAAGTATTTTGATCGAGAGTATCCAAATTTTGCTTATAATCTGTGTAATGTCAGATTGGGGCTCTCCTCCGACGGTTTTACCCCATTCGGACTTTCGGGCTCTCAGTATTCATGTTGTCCTGTGATCGTCACTCCATACAATTGTCACGCCCCAGTCCCAAAATATCGAGGGACTAGACACGTGATAATGGCCAGCAGCACACACCGATGGACAAACCCAATTTAATGGACCCACCAGGGTGTACTTAAGCTGTAGTACAATAATAAGGGTCTAAATATACTAATATAAGGGTCTAAATATACTAATCTCATCCACAGAAATGAATACAACAATAACAGAATCATAAAGCAAGATCAATCTCAATAAAACATAAACTCGAGAAATAACCCGATAATGAGTTTGATACAATAGTCAAGATACAGAACTAAAGATAACAATAGCAAATACTGAGTATGGATAAAGCATATACTCAGAAGATATCCTCGGAGATCACTCGTCTACTTGATCTGGTACTGCTCCAGTGTCTGCTTCTGCTAATGCTCATGTTCCGTATACCTCGGGGTAGATCTCGTCTGCTATACTTGGGGACATAATCCAGATCCAGGTCCTCAGGGGACATAGCAAGGTACAAAATAATTCAAGCCATAAATAATACAGTGCAGCAATAATGAATCAAAAGGGTAAACTATATAACCAGCTAAGTGATATGCAAGATGAGAGCATCATTAGAACTCAGGCTGAGACCACTACAAGCTCGGTGTCGGGGAGCCGGTAGCAGAGATATCATACAGTTGTCTAGCGTGGAGAGAGACTACGACGCCATCATAATATAATTAACCTGTAGCCTGTGTGTCTCTCCCCACCCAATGTAATCATATGTCTCATGTCCACAACGTCTCATGTCCATGTCACGCAAGATCATAACTAATGCAGCAAGTCATATAATATCTAAGCAAAAGAATATGTCATGAAACCTGTAACCTATACAGAATCACCATGAATATCTCAGGAAGATTCTGTCTCATGAATAGTGTCAGGCGTCCTGAGGTATAACGTACTTGATAATGCAACCACGAGAATGTATAGGGTCTCGATATCCATGTCTATGTGACATTACACAACTCTGTTTACAGTATTGACACCCGAATATTATTCGGACGCTAAGTAATATCACACGGTCCTAGGTTAAGCATGTACAATATATGAATAAATCAAGACAACAATATGAAGCAGGTACTGAAAGTTTTGGCAAGGTACACTTGCCTGGTGTTTGATTTCCAACTGTGGCTCTGGTATTCGTGAAATCTCCAAGAACGTCTCCGAATGCTAAAACAAACATTATCATCATGCTCAGAAGATATCAAATAGCTAGAATTGCCTGTCCTTGAGTCCAATTTGAACACAAGGGCAAAAGTGACAGTTTTTGGTCAAAGCGGGGTCCACATGTGGCCCGCTTCGCACCGAAAAATGTGTCTGATACAATGTTCTCCAAATTCGTCAAACTTAATGTCAACAAGTCCAAAACGACGATACGAATCCAACGGAACGTCCAAAACTAGATTCCGATGAGCCGATCACAAAATCGTCCGTCAAGTGGAGCCGCGGGCCCACGATACGCGATTTTGTCAACTTTCTCAGAATTGAACCAAACTTGGGTCACAGGACCAGCGTATTGCTACGAGTCCGATGGCACAAGTTTTATTTCGATCCGACGTGTGTACACGAAGTTACAACGAGTTCCAGAACGGGACCGATACTGGACGTTGTCGACGGCTACGTGTTGATTCCGGGGTGCACACACATCCAAATCAACTTCCGTCAAATCCCACACGTCCGTATTAACGGCGCGCACCTTTCGGTGAAGTCCGCACGCGACCAAGTCGTTCCGTTTGGCGGGGCACACTCAGTTCCGAGAAAAATAGGGTAAATATTTTTCTGATTTTGGATCGCAGTTCGCGATTGCCACAGGACGATACACACCGAGCGGGTTGCACGGACATCGAGGGTCACGCAGGGTTCGCGTCACAACAGACGGAACGAGAAACGGGGCAGCGAGGAGAGAGAAAAGACTACCTGAACAGGGTTCCGCAGAAACCGAGATTTTTCATGTCCGCGAGGCGACGCGACCCGACACGGCACATTACTGTGTCTAGGGTTAGGGTTTCGACGCTGGAGGCGGCCGGAGCTGGCCGGAGCTGGGGCACGGCTGCGCTCGTCGGAGGCGGTGCTGGGTCGAGGCGGCCGGGCTGCGCTCGTGGCGGCTTAGGCGGAGCTGGCCGCTGCTGCTGCTGTTGGGCTGGGCAGAGGTGGAAGGCGGAGGCTGCGGGGAGGCGTGGTGGAGCTCTGGGGAGGCGGGGCGGCGCAAGGGTTCGTCGAGGGGAGAGGGCGGCGTGCTGGCGGAGGCGAAGGGGATCGACAGTGGCGGGGAGAGCTCGGGGTCGGGGAGCCGCGGTGGCAGCGAGGCGGTGGCGGCGGTGGCTTGGCCGGTGGCTGGAGGCGGTGTTTAAATAGGGCAGCGGAGGGAGAGGGAGCCGGGGGCGTAGCCGAGAGAGGTGGAGCGGAGGGGATCGTGGGACGGGCGACGCAGGCGGGGCGGAGACGTGGCCGGGCGAGGTGCGGGGCGGCCGGAAATCGCGGGGAGCGGGGGTTCGTGCGGTGAGGGGGAGCGGGTCGGATCCGGGTCGGGTCGGGTTGGGTAGGAGCCGACCCATTAGGGTCTAGGGGCGGTTAAGGCCGGTCCAGTTTGGTTGGACCGGTTTGAGCCCGGTTCAACCCGGTTTGACTTGGTTTTAATTAAAATAGGATTTTTAGGTCTTTAAAAATTGTTCTGGGTCCAATAAATTCTAGAAAAAAATACCCTATGTCCAATATTTTATTTTACATCCAAAAATATTATTTTCATAATATTTTAATATTGTTTAAAAATATTTAATTTTATTTAATTCTAAAATACCTAGATTTTAATTAGTTAAAAATCTCAGAAAATTCCAGAAAAATTATGAAAATTTATTCTAAAAAATTCTGAAAAATCAGGGGCTTACAACAATCTACCACCTTGGATGTGCATGAAGACTCCGTATATATTCCTAACCATTATTATCCCGGGTCCGAACAATCCGAAGAGGAACATAGATGTGTATTTACAGCCGTTGATAGATAACTTGAATCATTTGTGGGAAGTAGGTGCCAACACGTACGATATTTCTAGAAAGCAAAATTTTCAGATGAGGGCGGAACTTATATGGACCATCAACGACTTTCTGGCCTATAAAATATTATCGGGATGGAGCACCCATGGCTATCTATCATGTCCGTATTGCATAGAACGCACTAAGGCTTTTCGTTTGAAATACGGAGACAAACCATTCTTCTTCGATTGTCATCGATAATTCCTGCTGAAGGATCATCCGCTCGAGCAATATAAATGCTTTTTCATACCGACGTTGTGGATAAGGCCAATCATCGCCAAGGTGGCCCGGATACACGATATAGAAAGAGATAAAAGATTTACCAAATGTTATCGAAGAGTCTGCTAAGGGGTACAAGTGTGACGGATTTGGCCGCACTCATAACTGGACGAAGAGGAGTATATTCTGGGATCTGACATATTGGAGCACCAATCTGATCAGACATAACCTTGATGTCATGCATATCAAGAAGAATATGTTTGACAAGACAATTAATACTTGTAAATACCCAGATTTTTAAATTTTAATTATAATTTTTTGAAATTTTTCTGCAATTTTTAATTATTTAAAAATAAATATTCTTCAGGAATTAATACTTTTGTGAATTAAATTAAATATTAAAATATTATAAAAATTGTATCTTTGAGTGTTAAATAAATAATTGGATATTGTGTAATTTTTCTGGAATTTATTGCTCAAAAACTATTTTTAAATAGCTAAAAATATCTTTTTTAAATAAACCAGACTAAACCAGACCGAACCAACTTGAACCAAACCAAACCAAACCAAATTAAAGCAAATTGAACCGAATCAACCCTAATGGATTTGGATCCATAGCCGAACCCACAACCCGACCTGAACCCGACCCGTACCCACAACCCGATCCGACCCGCTAAGCTACAGTAACTGGAAATTAAACCCTCGACCGTTGCAGCCGTCGCGACTCCGACCGCCGACCGTTCGCCTCCCCGCCACCGCGACCCGCCGGTGACCCCTCGGTTCCACTCCCCACCGCCGGCCGACCATCCACCTCCCCGTAACCGCCGGCCACCCCTATAAAACTCGATCACCACCATCACCAACACAACCACAGCCACCACCGCTTCTCCACCTCCGGCCAGACAACTCCGGCACCCCGAGCCAGAAGCTGCTACCCCAGCGCCGACGACCACCACGACCACGATGACCACCGCAGCAACCTGCCACCGCCGCCGACGATCGACCGTGCGCCGTCGCCCTGTTCACGCGTAGCACACCGCGGCCGACCCCTATTCCGGTGAGTTTTTCTTCCTTCTCGTTGTGTCGATTTTTGAACGGCTTATTAGGATGTGTTTGCTGTGTGATCCTCTCGAACTCTGTACAATTAGATTGGGTATCATGCCCTGTGTCGGTCGTAAACCGGGATGCAAAAACAGAAAAAATAACCCAATTTTGGAGTTTAGAAACTGTCCCGAAACCCCAAGTTCATGGCCGTTTTACGTCCAACCTATTTAATATTTTCAAAATTCACTTGAACAGTAAATTAGATAGCATAACCGAGATTTTAACCCTGTAATTAGTTTATTTTAATTTGCTATAAGTTAAGTTTTATTCGCGGGTAAAGTTGACAAAAAACTTGGGTTTGAAAATCCGAATTTTTCTTAAACTTGGTGCATTTCGCTAAATGAGGCGACTTTTTCGTGTGTGAATTGCATCGAAGGCACATATCGTCAATACGGATGTGTAAAATTTCGTGAAAGTTAATTTGGATGTGCGTGCACACCGAAATTAACGCGTATCCGTCGAAAAGTCTCGTATCGGGCCTATTCTGACACTCGTCATAATTGCGTGTGTGCTTGTCGTTTCGTAACGAAACTTGTGCCGTCGAATTTGTAGCGTTATGCTGGTCCTGTGACCCAAGTTTGGTTCGATTCTGAGAACGATGATGAAACCTCGTATTGTGAGTCCCACGACTCCACTTAACGGACGATTTTGTGACCGGCTCATCGGAATTCAGTTCTGGATATTCCGTTGGATTCATATTATCGTTCCGGAATCGTAGACACTAAATTGACAAATTTGGAGAACTTTGTATCTGGTAGATTTTTTGGTGCGAAGTGGGCCACATGTGGACCACGCTTTGACCAAAAACTGTCAATTCTGTCCCTGTATTCAAATCAAACTTATGGGTAGTCAATTTTAGCTATTTTATGTCTTCTGAGAGTAATGGTAATGTTTATTTCAGCATCCGAAAGCGTACCTGAAGATTCCACATACACCGGAGCAACTATTGGAGCTCAAACCCCAAGCAAGTGTACCTTGCCAAACTTACAGTACTTGTTTTCATATTATTTTTTTGATTTATTTCTGTGATATATCTGTTCAACCAAGGACCGTGAGATATTGCTTAAAGTCCGAATAATATTCAGATGTCGACGCCATACGCGGAGTCGTGTAACGTCACTTAGAGAGTTGTTATCTCAATCCTATACTTTACGTGCTTGCTTTACTAAGTACGTTATACCATAGGACACATGACACTATTCATGTGAAAGAATATTTCCTGAGCTATTCATGGTGATTATGTATAGGCTTACAGGATTCGTGACATAGATATTGCATATATAGAGATATCATTATGACTCGCTGTAATAGTTAGAGGTCATGATCTTGCGTGTTATGGACATGAGACGTGAGATTACATTGGATAGGAAGAGTCTTACCATACTAAAGGCTGATTATGTTATATATATAGATATTTTGGGAGTGCCTTAGACTCTGACCAGAGCTTTGGCACACGTACTGGCCCTTCGAGATAATACATGCTGCTATGGGTTTCTCCGACATAGAGCCTATAGTAGTTCAGCCTGAGTATGATTAATGCTCTCATTTGTATTTCACATAGCTGGTTGGTTACATAGTTTGTCCTGTTGATATATATATTTTATTTACTGTATTTTATTTGGCTTGAGTTATTCTTGTACCTTGCTATGTCCCATGAGGACCTGGATCCGGATTATGTCCCCAGGTATAGCAGAGGAGATACACCCCGAAGTATATAGGATAGGAGCAGACACTGGAGCAGTATCAGCACCAGAGGACGAGATGGTGCCAGAGGATTTCTCTTGAGTATTTGTTATATACTCAGCTATATCTGTTTTTAGATACTCTATTTTCTGTCTCTTGTATTACTGTACTAAGCTCATTATCAGGTTGTTCTCCGAAATTACTTTTTATTGAGACTTGATGTTGGATTATATATCTTTTTGATTAGTCTGACATTTGAATTGTGTTTACTTTCTGTGGATGAGATTAGAATTAGACTGTGACATGTATAGTAGACCATTATAATTATTTTACAGCTTAAGTACACTCTAACGGGTCCATTAAATTGGGTTTGTCCATTGGAGTGTGTTGCTGGCCATTGCCACGTGGCTAGTCCCTCGGTAATTTGGAACTGGGGCGCAACAATACTATAATTGACGTAAAGGAAAAAACGAAAGATAATTTGAAGGCCAGGTTGGACTTGGAAGAAATATATAGACGTCTTGCGTTGCATTTGATCATAGATCAGGGGAATGGAAAGTTAAAGCAGCCTAAGGCAATTTTTTCACTGGAGAATAAGGATAAAGGGAGACTTTGTAGGTGGATTCAGGGCCTAAAATTTTCAGACGGGTACGTGTCAATCTTGAAAAGATGCGTCGACCTCAAGGAGAACCAAGTGACGGGTATGAAGAGCCACGATTGTCACGTATTCATGGAGAGGTTAATTCCAATTGTTTTTCTGGAATTCTTACCGTAGGTCGTCTGGGTTCCATTGACAGAGCTCAGCATATTCTTCAGAGATCTTTGTTCTACTAAGTTGCTCGTCGATCGTCTAGAAAAGCAAAAGAAGGACATTTCGGTAACACTGTACAAGCTCGAGAAGGTGTTTCCTCCTGGATTCTTCGACTCCATGGAGAATTTACCAATTCATCTTTTCTATGAGGTACGTGTTGGTGGACCTGTCAGTTATCGATGGATGTATCTATTCGAGCGGCAGCTAAATCATCTAAAGAGAAAGGTACAAAATAAGGCAAGGTAAAAAATAAGGCACGTGTTGAGGGTTCTATTTGTGAAGTTTATGTTCTCGAGGATATTATAAACTTTTGCTCGATGTATTTTAAACCTCATGTTGCTACTAATAGAATGAGAGCTCTGAGAAACGACGACAGATATCAGGAATCTAATGATGTAATACTGAAAGTATTCAATGGGTCCGAAAAGCCTTAGGGAAAAATAAAGAAGAGATATTTGAATGACGACGAGCTAAAGGCTGCTTAGTTATATATATTACTCAATTGCGACGAGGATGAAGTGGAGAAGCTTGAGGGGTAAGTAATTAATACATCCACGTTTATGTCATCTCAATAGTATAAGCTAATATTATGCTACTAATCGGCGGTTACTTCATTGTTTTTTAGCACATATAGTGATGAGCTGAGGTCGATTAGACCCTACATGACAGACGAAAAATTAAAACAAGAAATGTGACACCATTTTCTTTCACGACCCGCAGCCGGTATAGGGGCACGAGTACGCGGGTACGTCCAGCCTATGCCGCAGTATCGACGGTAAAACGCTGTCTAGGTCACAATAATACTATATAACTAAATACCTGTCAATGATATCAATCTCCATAAGGAGGAAAGTATACATCTCACAATATCTCATAATGTAAACTCAATCACAACAACTATAAAAGTATAAGGCACGATAAGAGATAAGAAGAATGACATAGTTAAACACCATGTCTCAAATATAGATAAATCACAGTCTAGCTGTCCAACATAAAGTCTCCACAAGTCTCAAATTAAACTTAACATAAGTCTAAATATAAACTGAAATAAACCTCAATAAGTCTCAGGTGCATAATATAAATACTATCTAGATAGCTGCATGCAATGTCTCCTCTAAAGAAATAGTCTCCTCTACGATCTCTGGTGTGTAGTCTGCATCTATACCCGGTCCATAGTGTGTAGTACATAAATCCTCAAGATCCTCTGAAAAAATATATCCAGTCAGGATTGGAACGAAGTACAAGCACTAACAGCAGTTCCACATATATTGACAAAAACTATAACACAGTGTAAAGAAATACAAGATAGATATGAAAACTGGCAATAAGAAATACTGAAATAATAAATACTGGAAATAAAGGAATGCTGGAATAAATGAAATACTGGAGCATATGTCATCATCAATGTACATCTAGCAATGAATATAGAAATACAAGTACACGCTAGAACAATGAACTGGTATATATGTGAATGCTAGAATCATGACTAGAACATAAGGAATGCTAGATCAATATACTAGAGATACATGTCAAGAACATCTAGCTAAGTGTGTGAAACATCAGCATATCATGTGATCGGCTTGGGACTGATCAGGCTCGCTATGTATGACTAGCTATGATTCATGTAAGGTCAGGCTAACCATCCGGATAGCTATGATGCGAGCAATAGTCAGGATAGTCACACATAACAGGCTATGAGGCATGTAATGGTCAGGCTGCACCGACGTGAGGTGTGGGTGAGCTATGATGGATGTAAAGTTTGGGTATGATCACATAAGCTACTAATATTTTCCCGTTTCCCTAGCTAGCACGATGGATTCCAAATCATGACTCCTCGTGACAGTTCTCGATGATGCCAACTCGTGTAAATAACGGTGTCAGAGTCATGTACGCTATACAAAAAGAATTATAGAGATAATTAACATAATAAAAACTGTCAGATAATGTACTCGCCTGTAGTCCTTAGCTGGCAATACCAATATCCTGGTTCCAAAATATCGTCTGAATGATCCAACAGTCCTATAGACATATCATATAACACAATACTGCATCAGACATTACTCTAACACACAATCAACACAATGATCTCAGAGACTACGCTAGGGGGTGTCACGTCTGTAGTTGTTGTGCATAAAAGACAGTCAATGCTGCCAGTACGTCGGTGTACATATAGTAGTCTGCTATCATGCTACATGGTCACAGGTCAATGTAACTACGGGGTATCCGTGGTCACATTCTAGTCGTCTAGTATATATAATACATAGTACATAATATGAACTAACATATACATAATATCCATTGGTTACAATTATAATAGATATATGTATATATATATATATATATATATATATATATATATATATATATATACTTTTAAATAGAATTAATACTTTAGGGAGGTATATATACAATATGTCTATATATATGTATATATATACTAAGAGAATCTATACTATATATATATATATACCAATCAATTTTATACATATTACACGTATACTAGGGAATACACATACAATACATATACATAGGTGTATATACTTAAATGAGAATTATATTATACATATATATGTATATATACTTATATATCATAGCCATATACTAATACGTATGCCAATACGTATATACTAATCATCTACCAATATACAACGGCTAAATACGTAGGCATTACGAAGAATATGAGTATGCACGTACATATACGTGTATGCAAGGGGAAGAATGTCGTGGTGTCGATGGTGATGGGAGACTGTGCAGAGGAGATGGCTGCGGTGATCGCCGGGGGATGTCCGGCTGCTGTCTAGTCGAAGGAGTAGGCGTCCTGCGGGGTCCGGTGGGTCATGAGGAATGTCAGGGATAAATTTCAACAGGTCGGGGTCGTCTCCGGCGTGCTGGCGGCGGGGTCAGGGTTCCGGTCGGGTTCAGGTGATGGTGGAAGGAAGGAGATGGGAATTTGGTCGGCTGGTGTAGGTTAGGTGTTAGGTTGAAAAAGAAGAAGTAAAGTATTACTATTTATATAGGTATAGAGTTTTTGGTTGACCTAGAATTAGGCTTGGTCAAAGCCCTCTTGGGATTGGGCTTGCCATGGATATTTTCAAGGCTAGGATTTTAAATGAATTCAATTAAAATTGTTAGGATTTTATTGGTTCAAGGTTTTAGGGCCATGGTTCAAGCAGGTTGATGTTGCAATTGCACACTCCCAAAAATTATGAAAAAATACATATGAAGAGGAAAATGGGTTTATTTACGCGTCGTGTCCAACGGGATGAACACCTTAATACCTTGTGCACAAAAGTGCCCAACAGTTGAAAAATTACACGAAGTTAGGTTTATGGTTTTAATTGATTAAATAAATGCAATATGTGTTCTAAAATTAATTAGGAGCACAAGGACTAAATTTAAATGGGACACAAGTGTCATAAATGAAGTAGACTCAGGATAGAATATTAACCTAATTTGGGTTGCTCAAAATGGATCGAGATTGTGTCTCCAATTTCGATTGGAACACACAAAGATACAAAGTTAAATTTATATAGAATTAAATGTAGTCGGTTGCGACGAATGTTGTGCGACTAAGATGAAACACAACAAGACATAATATGAGTTACATAAGGATCAGGATAACAGTCTGGCACGTCTAGGACAAGGGTGTGAAATCTGTTGGGAGACCATGGCTAGTATAGTGTTTTGATTATCGAAGCAACGGTAAAGTGCAACAATTAAATAGAATCACAGCAAAATCTCGATGTTTACACCATACATGCTCCCTCAAATCTCGATACATATTGTTGGCTCCGGAATGCATCGAGTACTGAGAGCGATGTGCCTCCTGCAAAATCTCTTTGCGCAGCTCTCCACTCGGCACACACATCCTAGTGCCAAGCCGTAAAGATCCATCATCCGCAATAGTGAAGTCATCTATCAATCATGTCCGAACTTGTGCCCTAATATTCCTTAGTGTCTCATCATCATACTGAGCAGCTCTAATTTTGTCCATCAGCTCCGATTGTATCTGCAATCCCCACATCTAAATCTCAACTCCTGGAACTAGTACTTCAATTCCCAAGCTCTCAAGATCAGCTAATAAATGTCTATCTGAAGTCAAGCACATAACCATCAGATACATACTCAAGGCATCGGCGACTACGTTATCCTTTCCTGGATGGTACTGTAATGAGATATCAAAGTCTTTCATCAACTCTAACCACCTTCTCTATCTCATGTTCAGCTCCTTCTGTGTAAACACGTACTTCAAGCTCTTGTGTTCTGTGAAGATTTCCACACGCTCTCCGTACAGATATTGTTTCCACAGCTTTCTCTGAGAACTCCAAAGCTCGGATACCAATTGTTGGACGCACAGCGAAAATAGACCCAGAAAAATCAGATAAACACCTCAGAGAAAGTTCACAACCACAAAGAAAAGGATTTACGTGGTTCGGCCAAGATGCCTACTTACACGAACGAGGGTGATTCAATTCCACTATGAAAAAAAAAAATTACAATTGCTCTCAACACTTCTCTCCTTGCTCTCAAGAACGCTCTACAAAAAACTCTCTCAAAACTTTTGTGTTAAACTTATTCAATAATTTTTGCTCTCTTATGTCGAACTTATTCAACAATCATTGAGCACAATTTGAGATATACTCTTGTGTTGAACTTATTCAACAACTTACATGAGCACTCTTGAGATCCTCTTGGGGAAACCTTTGGCCCATTTATATAGTATGTCATATGTCTATACATAGAAATCCAACATTATGTAGGAATATGAATCCAATATTATGTAGGATTATGAATCTAATATTATTCTTGTCAAAGATTTGGTCGAAGATCAAAATCAATCTTTTTCAAAAAATAAATAAATGAGATAAAAGAGTCTACAATAGTCCCTACACATTTTTAATAAAGCGTACTCTTATAAAAGTCCTAAAGTCCTATAAAAAGGGGTGTTATCCCCAGTTATCCCCTCACTTTGTAATAAAATAAACATTGGCGTAGACAAAATTTTCATCTACGAACGCGACGCTTATTATTAAAAATAAATAAATTATAATAGACATATTCATAATTTCAAAATATTATATATTAATACTAATTGTTATAAACTATTAAAATCACTAAATAATTATTTTCTTTGGCAATAAAATCCTTCGAGACAGCATATACTTACAATATTGAACGATATCTTTATTGTCAACGACATCCAATACGTCTTCTTCAATATATATCACCATAAAATCATTCATTATCTCATCTCCCAATCGGTTGCGTAATAAAGTCTTGATAATTTTTATTGCAGAAAATAGTCTCTCTACTTGTAGCTAGCTAGTGGTTATATCAGGTCGTGAGAGGCCAATGGAAACGTATGCGTATTATAATTAATTACGTAATGAGTCCCAATTTTTGTGTCTGCAAATATTTGTAGTGGTTAGTATTAGGTCGTGATAAGCCATAAACGATACAATGTGGCCGATACTGCGTGTAGGTGTGGACTGATATTGAAAACCTTGTTATATATTCAAAAGTGCATCAAGAACAAAAAGGGGGAACAAGTGCTAGCTAGTGCACAAATCCAGTAAACTAATAATGTGATGAATGATTCAAAGTGGATCTACAAACAAGTTTTGAAATTTTCTTTGTGTTGAATAGATTAAAACTTTCAAATAAGCAACAACTTGATATTTACAGTGGGCCGGCCTTAGCAAAAATGGGAACCTAAGCGCAATACTTTAAATGGGGGTTCTTATGTAAATTTTTTGGGACATTTGTAAAATTTAGAGGGTCTGTGTAAAATTTTGGGCCTTTCTAAAATTTTATAGCCTTTGTAAAATTTAAGAATCCTTTGTAGATTTTGGGCCCTTCGTCCATGTTTAGGTCGTCTAGACTTGGAGTCGAGACTTGAGTGAGATGGTAGCTTGACTTGGCCTATGATAACAACAGCTCTATCATACAACGGTTTTGAACATTTGTAGGAAGAGCCAAATCAAAAGGCTTTAGATAATCAAGCAACTAAGACTCGATCCGCTTCCAAAATTTGTATTAGAAAAAAAAAACTACCTATGAGGAGGAAAGAAAAAACCCACCTCCTACCAATCTTCTTGTCCACTATTCACAAAAAATTAACCCTAGAAAAAAGTTTAGCAAAACTAGTAATAAATAAAATTTGCTAAACATAAAAATAAAACAGAAGAATCAGGTGCTAAACAATAAAACCATACAAAATCATGATGCATTAGATATTTAGATTGGACAAGAATGTTTGGTTGAGGTTTTCCCAATACTTTTCTCAATTGTTGAAAATAGTGATGCATTAGTTTACTCCCAAGGTTGCTGGAGAAACTGATTTTTTTTTTTTTGAATTAGGAAGAAACTGATTTAGAATGGTGTATTTACGGTTAAGTCCATGTCTCATGTTTGGCCTCCTACCAGATCAATATGGACAAGACCTGTCTCACAAAAAGCAAAAAGCAAAAAAAAAAAAAAATCTCATGAGTAAGGCATTCATCTTGCTAACATACATACTTCTCCAACAAATTTGGATTCTTGTTGGACAGATTGGATATCAACGAATATTATTGCAAGTAATCGATGAACATGAGATATTGGAATCAATGTATTATTGTGGTGCATGTATATATATATATATATATATATATATATATATATATATATATATATATATATATATATATATCAAGAAAGAAATAATAAAATCATTCATAACAAATTATCAAACCTGGATAAATGTACATAAAACAAAACATACTCACTTCAACTTGTGGTTTCGTTGTGCACATCAAATAATGGGAAGAGAAAGGCTGCAAAAAACCCTCTATCGCTATGTACCACAGAGAGAGCTCTCCAGTTAGTGCGTCCACTCTAGTTTCCGATGTCATGCAGCTTGAAAACATAAAATTCAGTCATGTCTACTAAAGAAAACATAGAAAAATAGGAAATAACCAGCATAAAGACAAATAAATTAAAAAAAAAAAAATTCTCTATTCAAAACTAGATATTTCCATATTATTTATCTTCAAAATTTTACAACTCCAACCCATATATCTTCAAACAATAAACAGCTGTTATTTATTTCTATATAAATATATTTTTTTACAATTATTTTAATATAATCATATACGCTATATTATTATATATAATTTATATAGAATAGTTTTGAGAGAAGAAGCGAAGCGAAATTATTTGAATTCAGGAGACGATCCCAATATTCTCTGCCTTCAGACTAATAACAAATATATTCAAATTTATACTAGATCTCAACAAGAGAACTTTTTTAATGGTATAATTATTATATTTATTATATTTATAAATTTAAAAAAAAAAGGCAAATGGGTGTAAATATTGAAGCTAAAGTTTCACGTACCAAGAAACGAAGACATACGGTTTACGGGCGCATGGTGAACTGTATCCCATGAAAAGATTTGTGGTTTCCGTACTTTCGTTTCAATCGAGGATGGCATCCAAGTATATCCACTTGTTCCAATGAAGCAGGTAAGTTGGGCAGTGACTCGATCTTCGGGCAGTAAAGTAAACCCAAATACCTCAGGGAAGAGAGCTTCTCCAGATTGGCAGGCAAGGATGGTAGACCCTCACAGGAGATGAACCTGAGACTTGTGAGGGATGTTAGGTGTTGGAACAACTCCTCTTGCTCGGAAGTGAACGGTATATCCTGAGTAGACTTTTGGATTGACAAGTACTCGAGCGAATTCAGGCAGCACTCTCTCCGGGTTAATGCAGCAGTGAGCAGAGATAGATCATCGATATCCATATGAGATGGCGACAGTGGGTCTCGTCCTGATTTGATTGTTAGCTTGGGGCACCCGATAACACTCAAATCTCGGCAGTTCAAATTCCACAATGAAGTCAGCTCGGGGCAGCCTTCAACAACTAATTTCTCGATCACTACTCCCGGGTCATCTTGTTGCTGATACTCCTGCAGCCTAGGACAGTTGCTAATAGAAAGGTATTCGAGAGATGACACTAATGAGTTCCCGATTGACCTAAGATTCTTACAACTTCCAATTATTACCCACTCGAGCGCTGTCAGGTTGGGACCGAGTAGGAGGGATGTCAGCCATGGGAAATTAGTAAATGTTAAACGAGTGAGAGAGGTGAGTTTATCTAGGCAGAGTTTCTTCTCCAGATTGGCAGGCAAGGATGGTCGACCCGCACAGGAGCTGAACGAGAGATTTTTGAGGGAGGTCAGATGTTGGAACAACTCCTCTTGCTCGGCAGTGAATGGTATATCCTGAGTAGACTTTTGGATTGACAAGGACTCGAGCGAATTCAGGCAGCACTCTCTCCGGGTTAATGCAGCAGTGAGCAGAGATAGATCATTGATAGTCACATTACGAAGAGATGACGATGACGACGACGATGATGATGGCGACAGTGGGTCTCCTCCTGATTTGATTGTTAGCTTGGGGCACCCGATAACACTCAAATCTCGGCAGTTCAAATTCCACAATGAAGTCAGCTCGGGGCAGCGTGCAACATATAATTCCTTGATCACTACTCCCGGGTCATCTGGTTGCTGATACTCCTGCAGCCTAGGACAGTCGGTAATACGAAGGAATTTGAGAGATGACACTAATGAGTTCCCGATTGACCTAAGATTCTCACAACTTCCAATTATTACACACTCGAGCGCTGTCAGGTTGGGACCGAGTAGGAGGGATGTCAGCCATGGGAAATTAGTAAATGTTAAACGAGTGAGAGAGGTGAGTTTATCTAGGCAGAGTTTCTTCTCAGCACCGAGGATAGAGCATCCCTCAATGCTGCCATTTTCACCGTTACCTAATGACATATTGGACAACATAGTTTCAACTCCACCACTTCCCTCGAGATCGAGCTCTTCAAGACCAGGAGGGAGATGAGGCATCTCGGAGAGATTCGCACATCCCCGAATAACAAGTCTCCCAAGCATGCGAGGGAGAGAGGGAACTTGTAGAAGATTGGGGCAATTCACAATTTCGAGAGATTGCAGACGTTCCAAGTCAATAAAATACAAATCGGAGAGTTTCGCACATTCCCGAATAACAAGTCTCCCAAGCATGCGAGGGAGAGAGGGAACTTGTAGAAGATTGGGGCAATTCACAATTTCGAGAGATTGCAGACGTTCCAAGTCAATAAAATACAGATCGGAGAGTTTCGCACATTCCCGAATAACAAGTCTCCCAAGCATGCGAGGGAGAGAGGGAACTTGTAGAAGATTGTGGCAATTCACAATATCGAGACATTGCAGACGTTCCAAGTCAATAAAATACAGATCGGAGAGGCTTCCATCGTTTCGTGTCCATTTAGGAAGCCGGACACCGTTGTAGCCATCTAGCTCGAGTGCACGAAGATTCGGAGATGGCTGAAGGCCTTGGAGTACTTCCTCGTCCATACTACCATCTCGTTCAGATGACCGCTTCCAGTGTAACACCAACTTGTCGACATGCTTTTTCTCGTTCAGCGATGCCTCTGAGGCTTCTGCCTTATCTTTCACATTCTCGAGGTTACATATTGAGAGATATCCTCGAAGCTGTTGTAGATTCTTCAATTCTCCTATCCCAAATTGTTTCTTCCTATCGCTGACTTCATATCGATCAATTTCCTGAAGACATGTTAGTTTTCCAAGCAATGGTATCTTTGTAATCACATCATAATTTCCACGTATATATCTCAGATTGATTAAGTTGCTCAAATTTTGAGGTACTTTATCAATTGTTGTATTCCTGATTACTAAAAACTGTAGATGGTAGAGTTCACCCAGTGATTTGGGCAACTTATTCACTTTATCCATTTGGAAAGACCGAAGATGTTTTAAACGACCAACTGATTTACCAACTTCCAACACTCCATTATATCCAAGATGCAGAACCCGCAACTTCTCAAACTTAATAAAAACTTTTTCAGTGAAACCCAGTGATTTGGGAAGCTCGGATAGATATGTGTCGTCGTCGTCGTATGAAGAAACAATGATGAAAGTGCGCAGGTTTACCAGCTTGAATATATGGGGTATATGGGAGGATTTGTCCTGGCCGCACACAATAGAGAGATGCATAACATTTGTTGGAACGTCTCGTCGATTATCTTCAATTCTAAAACAATAATCCTTTGAAACCTCTTCAGCTAAATCATGCAATAAATCGTGCATTCCATAATAGTGCATTCCATAATCCTCATTATACTTTTGAAAGAAAGAATTAGATAATAATTCATTGAAATAGCATATTGCTTCATTCTCTACTGTAATTGTGTTATTGATCGGAACCTCAACAAAGCCTTGGGCAATCCAAAGCTCAACAAAATTTTCTATGTCGCGGAAACGATAACCTTTAGGATACAAACTGCATAAAGCAAAACATCTTTGAAGGTGTGGGGGCAGGTGCTCGAAACTCCAATAAAGAACACCCAAAGTGTCCTTGAGCATGTCTCCTCTCTTGAGAGTCTGTCTCCAATACTCAACCGTCGGTTTATTCCTTAACGAACTTCCCACCATTCTAGCGGCCAAAGGAGACTTATTTAGCTTCTTAACAATTTTTCCTGCTATATCTAATAGTTCTGGATCATTAATAACTTTCTTAACATCACCAAATGAATAGTACTTAAAAATAGACCAATAATCTTCTTCATGTAGTTCTGCTAAGGGAAATGAAAGATTTACTCCCAACACTGATGTCACTTCTTCAGCTCTGGATGTGATAAGAATTCTACTTGCCATGTCCCCAACTTCATTTAAAGGAATGAGCATCTGATCCCACAGCTCTTTCTCCAAGAGCCAAACATCGTCAAGAACAAGAAGAAACCTTTTGGATCTCAACTTATCCTTGAGAATTGATTGAAGAGCATCAATATTTTTCACACCACGGGGGCATTCACCTTTGTTGATAGATTCGATAATTTTCTCGGTGACCGTATGCGCATCAAATTTGCGAGACACGTGAACCCACATCTTTGCATCAAAATGCTCCACAATTTTTGGATAATTATAGATAGACTGCGCAAGAGTGGTCTTGCCTGCCCCTCCTATCCCATAGATTGCAAGGACTGGAATACGCCTTTCACTACTCGTACAAGGCATATTGTCAGCTGAGATCAACATGTTTACAAGAGAGTCACGCTCATGGTCCCTACCAATGACTAATGATGAGGGGGAAGAGACACTAGCATGTTGTTGTTGTTGTTGTTGTTGGTTCATAGGATCTTGACCAGTAAAGCTAGCAATAAGGGGAGTAAATTGGTCTATTCCAGCAGCAATCTTGATTAGTTTCTCCAGACTCTTCTTTAGCGCTGTTTTGAGAGAAAAAGGTGCAGCAACATCTCGTGCCTTCTTCTGAATAACCTTGACATAATTAGGGAGGGAACTGACCTGAGCTTTGAGGCGCTGGTATTCATACATGTCGAGCACATCTTCTGCCTCATAGGCAGCTTCTTTGAGTGTCACCAGCCATGGCTTCAAAGCATCCACATCCTTTGCTTCCGCCGCCAGCAGTACAGCTTTGATCTTGGGAAGAATGGTATTTTGAAGATTTTGTAGCTCTTCCTCGGTAATATCTCCTCCAAAGTATGGTAGCACCATGTTCTCCAACTTACGGAAGATGGGAGATACAATCGGCCCAACCAAACTCAGTGCAAGTTTTTCCATGCCTAGCTAGGGAGAAATCAAACAGAGAAATTTGTGGAAAATAAACGGATTTGATTGATGAGTCAAGAATCAAGAATGGGAGATTGGTGTATTAAAAGTTCAAATGACTTCTTCCATACCTGTTAACCAACTGGTACTCGGAAGGAAAGAAGGAAGGATACTCTGAAGATGTTGTAGCAGTTCCCAGTTCTCTCTCTCTTTCTCTTGAAAGTAGAGGAAGACTTGTTATTTTGAAAGTTACAGGCAAACAAACGACTTACATAGTCTAAAAGGTGGAGGAGACTCATTATTTTTAGTATATGTAAGTCAAAATTTTAACAAAGGTCGAGGAGACTCATTTTAATCGTTTGAGTCCGCTTAATTATTTTTTGTTACATGATATCTAAACCACATATACTAGAATACGGAAACACAAGTCGGATAGTCAGAATAATAAAAAAATAATAATAAGTGAAGACGCTGTCAAAATTATCTTTCCTTCTATTGCTCTAATAGTATGACGCTCTCAATTTCCTCTATCATTCTGTTCCTCGCTGTCAATCTCTCTCTCTCTCTCCCTTTGTATGTGTTCTTTTGGAGATAATTGAACAACATAACAAATTTTTTTTTATTATTATCATTATAAACTACCACAAATATTGTTAATTTTTTATTTATTTGTCTAGAAAATCGTTTTAATTTTTTGGTTTAGAACATCTTCAATTTTAGTAATATTTTATTATAACATATATATATATTTTTGTTGTTGATAATACTATTATATCATCAATAATAAAAAAATAAGAGTTAATTACCGAAATGGTACCCAAGAAATGTAGTCTTTGCCATTTTGGTACTCGAACTTTTTTTTTGGTCCGAAATGGTGCATGAACTTTACATTTTGGCTCAATTAGTACCTGAAGTAAATTTCATTGATATTTTTGGATAAAAATCAATAAAAACGGACATGTGATGGTCATGTGTCCTATTTTTAATGGTTCTTTTGTCAAGTTTTGGGTTTTAGACTATCATTTCAGAAGAATATTAGTGTTCGAAAAAAATTATTTGGATGAAAATAGTTAGAAATCGTTAAAAATAGTAATCCAAAATTATAAACTTGACAAAAAAAAACCATTAAAAATAAGGTACGTGACCATCCAATGTCCATTTTTATCGTTTTTTATCCAAAAATACCAACGAAATTTATTTCAGGTACTAATTGAGCCAAAATGTAAAATTTATGCACTATTTCGACCCAAAAAAAAGTTCGAGTACTAAAATGACAAATACTACAATTTTTTGGGTACCATTTCGATAATTAACTTAAAAAATAATTATGTGACCATTAAGTTTTAATGATATCACTTTTATAGTCCGTCTCTAAGACCTCAAGATCTAAAATCCAGTACTGAAAGACCTGTATTCTATGTGCTAAGACCGAAACTTCCATACCAAATAAACTAACATAAATAAATAAATTTAAAAAAGAAGAAGAGAATATTAAAACAAATCCAGCCAAATTTTCCGTTGTCCCCAGTCCGTAGAAAATTCAAACTCACGAGAAACCCATCTCCTTTATCTTTACGCAACCCACAGTTCCGGCCAATAATGCAACCCACTTCCTGCCAAGTTGATAGGACCTTTGGCCAGCTAGCACATGGTCATCTGCCATTGTTTTCACCTTCATTAAGTTAATAGGACCCGCGATCGGTCTGTAATGCATTTATGGTCATTGTTCTCACCTTCATTAAGTTGCAGCCAATGTTGCACCAATCGCTGTCCAAGGGGCCAACTTGGTGTTAAATGCAATCCACTACCAATAATTTCTCTTCTATAGAATTTTATATATACATTAAAAAATAAAAGTTTAACCCCCACCTAAAATAGAATGTGATTGGTGTGGGATCGAACCTACAACATCTCTTATCTAACCAACAACACTCAACCAACAACATAAGTGTTGGAAACAAAATCGCAAAAACCGTTTTCCAAATCAAAAAGTCCTGCAAGAGAATCGAACAAAAGTACACAAACCAAAAACGCCAGATACAAATCACAGACACAGAGAATTTTACGTGAAAAATCCAAAAAAAAAAAAAAAAAAATCACGGGTCGATAGGAATCCAACCCTAAAAAGGCTCCACTAATGAAATAAGAAATACACTGACTCCTTACAAACTACTCATCGATCCAAACGGATCACCACAACTCTTTGGAATAGAAAATAGATCACAGATAAACGAAGAACGGAGATGACGAAAAAAGAATTACCAAAAATCGATCTCCTCTTCGAAATAGCCTTCAATCTCTTCCTCTCTTCTTCCATTGTGGTAAAAGGACTTTTGCCTCATTTTGCAATTTTTTTTGAGATATGAGATATATTTTATAGCTATGAGACACCTAATATATATAGTCTCAAACCCACAACTAGTATTCCTATTATATATTGAAATACCCAATCCAAATCCATTGACATAATCCTATTATATGTAGGAATATCCAACTCAAATCTAACTCCATTGACATATTTCTATTATATGTAGAAGTACACAATCCAAATATATTGAGGTATTCCTATTATATGTAGGAATATTCAACCCAACTCCGGGGTATTTTTTACATAGGTTGGGAACCCCATCCACTCCAACAAATCTTCCATTCACAACTATGTGGAAGGGGTCGTCATCCCGATGATCCGTCTGCAGTACTCAAATTTTTTTTCTTGGAAGAAATTTTGTAAACATGTCTGCTATGTTGTCATCCGTATAAACCTTCTCTAGTGCTGCTTGCTTCTTTTCAACCACATCCCGTATCCAATGATACTAGGTATCATTGTGCTTGGACCGACTATGAAAAGTCTGATTTTTCACAAGGTGAATTGCACTCTGGATGTCGCAAAACAAAGGGTACTGCTATTGTTTTAGCCCAATTTTCTGCAGCAGCTTCTTCATCCACAACAACTTCTTGTAAGCCTCCGTCGCCGTAATGTACTTTGCCTCTGTCGTCGACAAGACAACACACTTCTGCAACCGCAACTGCCACGATACCGCTCCACCAACAAACATCATCACATAGCCCGAAGTCAATCGCCTCGTGTCTATATCTCCAGTTATATCAGCATTGTCACGCCCTAGTCCCAAAATATGCGAAACCAGGCCACGTGACATTGGCCAGCTGGTACGACTTCGTAGGGCTTTCCAATTTAATGGACCTGATGAAGTGCACTTACGCTGTCCATGGTCAAGTGATCCAAGTAATAATCTATTTCTAACATACAACAACTAAATGTCATTCCAAATGAGTGAGTGAGTGAGTGAGTTAGCGGGTGAGTGAGAGAGAGAAGAGTGATTGAGTGAGAGAGAGAGAGAGAAAGGTATTATAACGTCCATCGGAAGGACGTTCTTTGGAAGGACGTTTTTCCTAGAAAAAATGTCATTCCAAATGACGTTTTCCTTATATTATTATTATTTTATTTTTTTAACGGAGTTTTTTTTTTAACGGCAACCGATGAATTTTTTTTGAAAATCGTAAAACTTCCTTCCGATGGACGTTATGATATATTTTTTAAAAATTTAAATTTTTTTATGTTCTGAGTAGGATTTGTATTAATTTGTTGTTCTGAACGAAATTTTCCAAAAAGAATATGCAGAGAGAGAGAGAGGTATATATATATATATATATATATATATATATATATATATATATATATATATATATATATATAGGAAAACGTTTTTTGGAAGGACGTTTTTTCTAGAAAAAATGTCATTTCAAATAACGTTTTCCTTATATTATTATTATTTTATTTTTTTAACGGAGTTTTTTTTTTTACGGCAATCGAAGGAAATATTTTAAAAATCGTAAAACGTCCTTCCGATGGACGTTATGATATTTTTTTTGAAAATTTTAAAATTTTTATATTCTGAGTGAAATTTATATTAATTTTATTATTCTGAACCAAATTTTCCGAAAAGAATATGCAGAAAACAATTAATGGATGTGCTGATCACAATTACAAAGAAGGTACAGTTCAACTGTTGAACCTATGTGATCAGAAGTTTGGGCAAAGGACAAAATACAACTATACAATTTTGATGAGAAATTTTCTTTTTATTTTTGAAAAATTGTTCATAATCTTGTTTTATTGGAGCCAAGAAGCTGAGAGAGTGCATGCATGAATTGTGTAGCCTACAATGCTCTAGCAAATATTTAATTATATTAAGTACTAAACCAAACAAATAAATTAAGCGAAACAAACAATAGCCAAAAGAAATACCAACTGTAGAAACAACACAAAAATATGATGAGTTAATAATTATAGAACTTTACGCGTTTCATATTGTAAATAACGTCGCCAGACTGACGATATCTACAACTAAAAAAAAAGAAAAAAGGTTAACATTATTAATTTTATTTTTGTTCACGACAATATAATAGAACAAAACTAGAGATTAATCAACTTCTTGAAGTAGCTATGTATTGTATAACAAAGTTAAGATCGAAAGGAATGCACATGGATCGATATGCATAGCCAACATTTTATTTCAATATATATGCTTAAGAGTACAATATTAATTTATATATATATATATATATATATATATATATATATATATATATACTCGAGACTAGAACTGTGAAACGATTCAAACAGTTCGTGTTCGGTTCGCGTTCGGCTCGGTCCAAATTCGATTCGAAGTTCGTTCGTGGACTTATCGGTGTCGAGTTCGATTGATTTTTTTGTTTTGTTCAAAGAGATGTTTGAATCGAGTTCGATCATAGGTTGTTCGACTCGATTCTGTTCGTGAACTCAATTCGATTTCTCATATTATAGCTTTTCCTATTATATGTAATATATTTTTCTAGTATATGTAATATATGTATATAATTGGGAAAGCAAGTTATCCCAACATAGACTTGATCCGAATCAAAGCTACTTAGACACTTTTGGGTCCCCACCAAGTCTGGAGTCCTATGAGTCCTAGTAGGATATACTCCTATGACCCCTAATCTTACATGGGTCATACTTGTATTAAATGATGTACTTCTCCCAATCCCATCACTCCTATACTTCCATGGACCGATTGGATTACTTTTCTTTGGTTATTATACGGAATATTTCACAAGATAAAGCACTAAACATAAACCATGAACCAACTTTTAATTTGTAGGCTGCTCGCATTATGAATAGATTAGAGATATTGATGTGATTCCTTGCTTCCGTCTAGAACCTGTTGGGATCATTCAACTTCCGATCTGATATTCGATGCTAATTGATATCAACATTGTGTTAGAACGAAAGTACGAAAATCGTTCTCCAAATCAGAAAGTACATGCGAAAGAACCGAACAAAATGCACAAACAAAAAATACAAAACATGAATCGCAGACACAAAAAATTTTGAGGTAAAAAATCCTTGCGGAAAAAATCACGGGACGATCGGAGTCAAACCCTGAAAAGCATCAACTAATAGAATAAGAATTACACCGACTCCTTACAAACTTTTCACCGATCTAAATGGATCACCACAACTCTTTTTGAACATAAAATATATTATAACCACGAAAAAGAAAGACAACGAGAAATATCCGAAAATGATCTCCTTCTTCTCCAAACATTTTTTCTCCTCTCGAGACACCTATATATAGGCTTAAACCCACAACTAGCATTCCTATTATAGATAGGAATATCCAATCCAAATCCAAATTTATTGACATATTTTCTATTATATGTAGTAATATCCAATCCAAATCCATTGAGATATTCATATTATATTTAGGAATATCTAATCCAAATAATTGAGGTATTCCTATTATATGTTACTCAATTCTACTCTGGAGTATTTTTCACATAGGTTGAAAATTTCACCTATTTCAACATATTAGAGGTCTCTTTTTTGATCAATTCGACAAAAAAAATTGATCAAAAAAGACCAATCAATAAGGATGTAATAGCATTGCAAGAATGTAAAAAAAGAATACTTATCTATCGCATATAAACCAATCGGCAATGTGACTATTATTTTATTCAATTTTAAAACTCTTAAGAAAAAATATAGAAAGTACTTATAATTATGTCCAAATGTGTAAAATATTTCTTCTAAAATGTTAATAGTTTATTAATAATTATTTAATATCGAAAAATTCGATACTCAGATTTGATACCGTCGATCCCGATATCGATACTATGAACCTTGACAATGAACCTATTACCGGATCACACTAAAAATAAACTCGGATCCTGATCATTTCTCTTGTCCGATCAATCTCAAATATAGATATGACATAAGGACATAGGACAAAATACAACTATACAATTTTGATGAGAAATTTTCTTTTTCTTTTTGAAAAATTGTTCATAATCTTGTTTTATTGGAGCCAAGAAGCTGAGAGAGTGCATGCATGCATGAATTGTGTAGCCTACAATGCCCTAGCAAATATTTAATTATATTAAGTACCTAAACCAAACAAATAAATTAAGCGATACAAATAATAGCCAAAAAGAAATACCAACTGTAGAAACAACACAAAAATATGATGAGTTAATAATTATAGAACTTTACGCGTTTCATATTGTAAATAACGCGGCCAGACTGATAATATCTACAACTAAAAAAAGAAAAAGAAAAAGAAAAAGAAAAAAGGTTAACATTATTATTTTTTTTTTCACGACAATCTAATTGAACAAAACTAGAGATTAATCAACTTCTTGAAGTAGCTATGTATTGTATAACAAAGTTAAGATCGAAAGGAATGCACACGGATCGATATGCATAGCCAACATTTTATTTCAATATATATGCTTAAGAGTACAATATTAATTTATATATATATATATATATATATATATATATATATATATATATATAGCGACGCTAGAAAGTAGCATCGCAGAATGTCGCTGTTAGCGACTGTCCGCTATCCTTAAGAGACTAAAAAAAAATATTACGAAAGCAGATGTCGCCAGATGTCGTAAAACATTACTATTATTTTTATTATAGCAACGTTATCTTCCATACTTTGCTAAATATAATGAAATCTGTGACGTTTAGCGACGTCATATTCCATATGTCGCTAAAATATTTTCATATAGGTTTACAGACCGATTTTATTTCTCCCCATTACAAAAAATTTCAAACCCGATTTTTTCCCTCCTTCCCCACACGACCCCTCCGGCGTCGACCGTTCTTCCCCCTCGACCCCCTCCAGCTCCGACGGTACTCCTCCCGGGACCCCTCCTGCTCTGTTGGTAAACCCTAACCCCCCCCCCCTCTCTCTCTCTCTCTCTCTCTCTCTCTCTCTCCGCGACCGCGACCCCCTCCGGCACCGACCATCTGAGGGTTAGGGTTCCGACCGTGCTTCCCCCGTGACCCATCCGACCCCGACCCTGACCCCCTCGGTCAGGTAACCCTAACCTTAACCCCCTATTGCCGATATGACACAGTCAGACACACACAGACACACTAACACGACACACACGTTATGTGTGTGTGTGTGTGCGCGCGCGCGCCTAAGGCAAGCCTTGATTTTATATATATGTGCATAACATGTTTGTTAAAAAATCTCTTACATGGATTTTTGAGTTGGAAACTCTTACTTGTACTTATTGTGTTTGGGTATGGGTAGCACCTTGTGTGTTTGTGTCAAGTGTCAAGTGTTCTCTTTATAGTTTATAATTAAGTTTAATATTCCAACTTCAATACTCCAACACAGAACAACTTATATTGATATAAATTTGGGTATGTGTTTTAGTCAAGATATTGTGTTTGGGTATGTGTAGTACCTTGTGTGTGTGTGTGTGTGTGCTAAGTGTATGAGAGTCCACGTGTTCCTTGTGTGTGTGTGTGTGTGTGTGTATGTGTCAATTGTATGAGAGTGTCCAAGTGAGAGGTGTGTATGTGTATATGTTTAAGTGATGGATGAGTGAGCTAGTGAGGATTAATAATATATATAGATAGATACATATATAAGGGTATAGAAATATACAGTTATAGAAGTAGGTATAAATATGTATTGAGTGTCAAGAGAGAGTGACCTAGAGTGTATGTTGGTACCAAGATACCAAGTGTCAAGTATAGTTAGTGTCATGGGTATTTAAACTGTATCCTAGTGTCAAGATACAAGAGAGTATCAATGTGATATTGTGTACCATGGTATAGAAATATATAGTTATAGAAGTAGATATAAATGCTATATCTATTTGATGAACATAGTTGTTACTTTGATGTCTAGTCATGAATCACGATATGGATACTCACGCATCACAACTCGAATACTCACGCATCAATCAGATTTGTTACTTTGATGAACATGTGTATCCATCTTTGCATCCATTTGGATAATATAATTGAACGATGTCTATTCATCTTTGCAGAATTATCTAGAAATGGATCTGAATTACCACCTGCGTCATCGTTCATGGATGTACAACCGTCATCCTGATGACATGTACAGTGTACGAGATTAATTCATACAGGGGTAAAATAGTTTCTACAGTTCGCCAAGACGTTCCTTCAGTACATGGGCGACACCAAAATTAAGTGTCCGTGTGTGAGATATCACAACTTAAAATATCACTCAAAGGTGGATGTGACATATCATTTGTACTCGAGGGATTTTATGACGAATTGCTATCAGTGAACCTCACACTGAAAACTTGTGTCTTTAGCATCAGAGCCAGAGCCTTATGTGGAGCCGTATATGGATGTCCATGATCACGTTGATTACGACGACGGGTGCGTGAACATAGTTTTTGACGCTGGTGGACCTAGTTTCAATCCGGATAATCATGATGCAGCTGAGGAGGCAACGAATATCGATGCTGCAAAGTTCATGGAGTTACTAGAGAATGCAAGGACTCCATTATATCCTGGTTGTGAGAATCATTCACCGTTGGAGGTGGTTACAAGATTGTTGAGCATCAAGTCCGATTTAACATGTCGCAAGAATACTACAACCGACTGATGGAGTTGATTATAGAGATCTTGCCGGAGGGTGCTAAGTTGCCTAAAGACTTCTACCGATCTAAGAGGATGGTGAGATGGCTCTGGATGGGATACGAGAAAATTGATGCATGTCGCAACGGGTGCATGCTGTACTACAAAGATGACAAGGATGAAGACAAGTGCAGATTCTGTGGTGCTGATCGCTACAAAGCTACTCGTAGAGGAAGGTCTGTCGGTGCAAGGAAGCCTACCGATTCGATGTACTACTTGCCTTTGACGTCGCGGTTGCAGAGGTTGTTTATAGTGAAGGAGATTACAAAAAATATGAGTTGGCACATGCAAAAACAGATCGAAGGAATGTTGGATCATCCATCCGATGGAGAAGTATGAAAGTATTTTGATCGAGAGTATCCAAATTTTGCTTCTAATCTGTGTAATGTCAGATTGGGGCTCTCCTCCGACGGTTTTACCCCATTCGGACTTTCGGGCTCTCAGTATTCATGTTGTCCTGTGATCGTCACTCCATACAATTGTCACGCCCCAGTCCTAAAATATCGAGGGACTAGACACGTGACAATGGCCAGCAGCACACACCGATGGACAAACCCAATTTAATGGACCCACCAGGGTGTACTTAAGCTGTAGTACAACAATAAGGGTCTAAATATACTAATATAAGGGTCTAAATATACTAATCTCATCCACAGAAATGAATACAACAATAACAGAATCATAAAACAAGATCAATCTCAATAAAACATAAACTCGAGAAATAATCCGATAATGAGTCTGATACAATAGTCAAGATACAGAACTAAAGATAACAACATCAAATACTGAGTATGGATAAAGCATATACTCAGAAGATATCCTCGGAGATCACTCGTCTACTGGATCTGGTACTGCTCTAGTGCCTGCTTCTGCTAATGCTCCTGTTCCGTATACCTCGGGGTAGATCTCGTCTGCTATACCTGGGGACATAATCCAGATCCAGGTCCTCAGGAGACATAGCAAGGTACACAATAACTCAAGCCATAAATAATGCAGTACAGCAATAATGAATCAAAAGGATAAACTATATAACCAGCTAAGTGATATGCAAGATGAGATCATCATTAGAACTCAGGCTGAGACCACTACAAGCTCGGTGTCGGGGAGCCGGTAGCAGAGATATCATACAGTTGTCTAGCTTGGAGAGAGACTACGACGCCATCATAATATAATTAACCTGTAGCCTGTGTGTCTCTCCCCACCCAATGTAATCATACGTCTCATGTCCATGTCACGCAAGATCATAACTAATGCAGCAAGTCATATAATATCTAAGCAAAAGAATATGTCATGAAACATGTAACCTATACAGAATTACCTTGAATATCTCAGGAAGATTCTGTCTCATGAATAGTGTCAGGTGTCCTGAGGTATAACGTACTTGATAATGCAAGCACGAGAATGTATAGGGTCTCGATATCCATGTCTAGGTGACATTACACAACTCTGCGTACAGTGTTGACACCCGAATATTATTCGGACGCTATGTAATGTCACACGGTCCTAGGTTAAGCATGTACAATATACGAATAAATCAAGACAACAATATGAAGCAGGTACTGCAAGTTTTGGCAAGGTACACTTGCCTGGTGTTTGATTTCCAACTGTGGCTCTGGTATTCGTGAAATCTCCAGGAACGTCTCCAAATGCTGAAACAAACATTACCATCATGCTCAGAAGATATCAAATAGCTAGAATTGCCTGTCCTTGAGTCCAATTTGAACACAAGGGCAAAAGTGACAGTTTCTGGTCAAAGCGGGGTCCACATGTGGCCCGCTTCGCACCGAAAAATATGTCAGATACAATGTTCTCCAAATTCGTCAAACTTAATGTCAACATGTGGCTTGTTGTTGAAATAAGTTGCAGACTATAGAAAATCTCATGAGTAAGGCATTCATCTTGCTAACATATATACTTCTCCAACAAATTTGGATTCTTGTTGGACAGATTGGATATCAACGAATATTATTGCAAGTAATCCATGAACATGAGAGATTGGAATAATGTATTATTGTGGTGCATATATATATATCAAGAAAGAAATAATAAAATCATTCATAACAAATTATCAAACCTGGATAAATGTACAAAAAACAAAGCATACTCACTTCAACTTGTGGTTTCGTTGTGCACATCAAATAAAGGGAAGAGAAAGGCTGCAAAAAATCCTCTTATCACTATGTACCAACCACAAGGAGTAGCATTCAATCTTGTGCCAGAGAGAGCTCTCCAGTTAGTGCGTCAACTCCAGTTTCCGATGTCATGCAGCTTGAAAACATAAAATTCAGTCATGTCTACTAAAGAAAACATAGAAAAATAGGAAATAACCAGCATAAAGACAAATAAATTAAATAAAAAATTCTCTATTCAAAACTAGATATTTCCATATTATTTATCTTCAAAATTTTACAACTCCAACACATATATCTTCAAACAATAAACAGCTGTTATTTATTTCTATATAAATTTATTTTTTTACAATTATTTTAATATAATCATATACGCTATATTATTATATATAATTTATATAGAATAGTTTTGAGAGGAGAAGCGAAATTATTTGAATTCAGGAGACGATTCCAATATTCTCTGCCTTCAGACTAATAACAAATATATTCAAATTTATACTTAGATCTCAACAAGATAACTTTTTTAATGATATAATTATTATATTAATTATATTTATAAATTAAAAAAGAAGAAGGGCAAATGGGTGTAAATATTGAAGCTAAAGTTTCACGTACCAAGAAACGAAGACAGACGGTTTACGGGTCCATGGTGAACTGTATCCCATGAAAAGATTGGTCGTTTCCGTACTTTTGTTTCAATCGAGGATGGCATCCCATCGTATCCACTTCTTTCAATGAAGCAGGTAAGTTGGGCAGTGACTCGATCTTCGGGCAGTCCCATAAACACAACTTCCTCAGGGAAGAGAGCTTCTCCAGATTGGCAGGCAAGGATGGTAGACCCTCACAGCAGCTGAACGTGAGATATTCGAGGGAGGTCAGATGTTGGAACAACTCCTCGTGCTCGGCAGTGAATGGTATATCCTGAGTAGACTTTTGGATTGACAAGCGCTTGAGCGAATTCAGGCAGCACTCTCTCCGGGTTAATGCAGCAGTGAGCAGAGATAGATCATCGATAGTCACATTACGAAGAGACGACGACGACGACGACGATGATGGCGACAGTGGGTCTCCTCCTGATTTGATTGTTAGCTTGGGGCACCCCATAACACTCAAGATTCGGAGGGATGTGAAGCAGTTCAAATTCCACAATGAAGTCAGCTCGGGGCAGCCTGCAACATATAAATCCTTACATACACGAGCGCTGTCAGGTTGCTGATACTCCTGCTGCACTGTCAGCCTAGGACAGTTGCTAACAGAAAGGTAATAGAGAGATGACACTAATGAGTTCCCGATTGACTTGAGATTCTCACAACTTTCAATTCTTACATACACGAGCGCTGTCAGGTTGGGACCGAGTAGAAGGGATGTCAGCCATGGCAATTCAGTAAATGTTAAACTTGTGAGAGAGGTGAGTTTATCTAGGCAGAGTTTCTTCTCAGCACCGAGGATAGAGCATCCCTCAATGCGCAATCTTTTCATGACAACCCCCACTTGGATGCTGCTGCCATTTTCACCGTTACCTAATGACATATTGGACAACATAGTTTCAACTCCACCACTCCACCCCAGATTGAGCTCTTCAAGACCAGGAGGGAGATGAGGCATCTCGGAGAGATTCGCACATCCCCGAATAACAAGTCTCCCAAGCATGCGAGGGAGAGAGGGAACTTGTAGAAGATTGTGGCAATTCACAATTAAGAGAGATTGCAGACGTTCCAAGTCAATAAAATACAGATCGGAGAGGCTTCCATCGTTTCGTGTCCATTTAGGAAGCCGGACACCGTTGTAGCCATCTAGCTCGAGCGCACGAAGATTCGGAGGTGGCTGAAGGCCTTGGAGTACTTCCTCGTCCATACTACCATCTCGTTCAGATGACCGCTTCCAGTGTAACACCAACTCGTCGACATGCTTTTTCTCGTTCAGCGATGCCTTGGAGGCTTCTGCCTTATCTTTCACATTCTCGAGGTTGTATATTGGGAGTGATCCTCGAAGCTGTTGTAGATTCTTCAATTCTCGTATTCCAAATTGTTTCTTCCTATGGCTGACTTTATATCTACCAATTTCCTGAAGACATGTTAGTTTTCCAAGCAATGGTATCTTTGTAATCACTTCAGTATTTCCACGTATATATCTCAGATTGATTAAGTTGTTCAAATTTTGATGTACTTTATCAATTGTTATATTCCCGATTACTAAAAACTGTAGATGGTAGAGTTTACCCAGTGATTTGGGCAACTTATTCACTTGTTCCATTTGGAAAGACCGAAGATGTTTTAAACGACCAACTGATTTACCAAGTTCCAACACTCCATTATATCTAAGATGCAGCACCCGCAACTTCTCAAACTTAATAAAAACTTTTGTAGCGAAACCCAAAATATCATTGGAGTGACACTTGGACATTTTGTCGGATGAAGAAACAATGATGAAAGTGCGCAGGTTTACCAGCTTGAACAGCTTGAACAGCTTGAATATATAGGGTATATGCGAGGATATGTCCTGGTCGCACACAATAGAGAGATGCATAACATTTGTTGGAACGCGTTGTCGATTATCTTCAATTCTAAAACAATAATCCTTTGAAACCTCTTCAACTAAATCAGGCAATAAATCGTCTTCAATTCTAAAACAATAATCCTTTGAAACCTCTTCAGCTAAACCATGCAATAAATCGTGCATTCCATAATCCTCATTATACTTTTGAAAGAAAGAATTAGATAATAATTCATTGAAATAGCATATTGCTTCATTCTCTACTGTAATTGTGTTATTGATCGGAACCTCAACAAAGCCGTGGGCAATCCAAAGCTTAACAAAATTTTCTATGTTGCTGAAACGATAACCTTTAGGATACAAACTGCATAAAGCAAAACATCTTTGAAGGTGTGGGGGCAGGTGCTCAAAACTCCAATAAAGAGCACTCAAAGTGTCCTTCAGCATGTCTCCTCTCTCGAAAGTCTGTTTCCAATCATCAGTCGGTTTTCCCCTTAACAAACTTCCCACTACTCTAGCAGCCAAAGGAGACTTGTTTAGCTTCTTAACAATTTTTCTTGCTATATCTAATAGTTCTGGATCATTAATAACTTTCTTAACATCGCCAAATGAATAGTACTTAAAAATTGACCAATAATGTTCTTCATGTAGTTCTGCTAAGGGAAATGAAAGATTTACTCCCAACACTGATGTCACTGCTTCAGCTCTAAATGTGATAAGAATTCTACTTGCCATGTCCCCAACTTCATTTAAAGGAATGAGCATCTGATCCCACAGCTCTTTCTCCAAGCGCCAAACATCGTCAAGAACAAGAAGAAACCTTTTGGATCTCAACTTATCCTTGAGAATTGATTGAAGAGCAGCAATATTTTTCACACGGGGGCATTCACCTGGTTTGATAGATTCGATAATTTTCTCGGTGACCGTATGCGCATCAAATTTGCGAGACACTTCAACCCACATCAAATTTTCACCAAAATGCTTCACAATTTTTGGGTCATTAAAGATATACCGCGCAAGAGTGGTCTTGCCTGCCCCTGCTATCCCATAGATTGCAAGGACTGGAATACGCCTTTCACTACTCGTACAAGGCATATTGTCAGCTGAGATCAACATGTTTATTAGAGAGTCGCGCTGACGATCCCTACCAATTACTGGTGATGAGAGGGAAGAGACACCAAGTTGTTGTGGTTGTTGTTGGTTCATAGGATCTTGACCAGTAAAGCTAGCAATAAGGGGAGTAAATTGGTCTATTCCAGCAGCAATCTTGATTAGTTTCTCCATACTCTTCTTTAGCGCTGTTTTGAGAGAAAAAGGTGCAGCAACATCTCTTGCCTTCTTCTCAAGTATCTTGATATAATTAGGGAGGGGACTGACCTGAGCTTTGAGGCGCTGGTATTCATACATGTCGAGCACATCTTCTGCCTCATAGGCAGCTTCTTTGAGTGTCAGCAGCCATGGCTTCAAAGCATCCACATCCTTTGCTTCCGCCGCCAGCAGTACAGCTTTGATCTTGGGAAGAATGGTATTTTGAACATGTTGTAGCTCTTCCTCGGTAATATCTCCTCCAAAGTATGGTAGCACCATGTTCTCCAACTTACTGAAGATGGGAGATACAATCGGCCCAACCAAACTCAGTGCAAGTTTTTCCATGCCTAGCTAGGGAGAAATCAAACAGAGAAATTTGTGGAAAATAAACGGATTGATTGATGAGTCAAGAATCAAGAATGGGAGATTGGTGTATTAAAAGTTCAAATGACTTCTTCCATACCTGTTAACCAACTGGTACTCGGAAGGATGGAAGGAAGGATACTCTGAAGATGTTGTAGCAGTTCCCAGTTTTCTCTCTCTCTCTTGAAAGTAGAGGAAGACTTGTTAAAAAACTAACATAAATAAATTAATTAAAACAAAAAACAAAAAACAAAAAGAGAATATTAAAACAAATCCAGCCTACTTTTCCGTTGTTCCCAGTCCGTAGAAAATCCAAACTCACGACAAACCCATCTCCTTTGCCTTTACGCAACCCACAGTTCCGGCAATAATGCACCCCACTTCCCGCCAAGTTGATAGGGACCTTTGGCCAGCCACTTCCTGCCAAGTAGATAGGGACCTTTGGCCAGCTTGATAGGGACCTTTGGCCAAATAGCAGGTGTTCATCTGCCATTGTTGTCACCTTCATTAAGTTAATAGGACCCTCGATTGGTCTGTAATGCATTTCTAGTCATTGTTGTCACCTTCATTAAGTTGCAGCCAATGTTGCACCAATCGCTGTCCAAGGGGCCAACTTGTGTTAGGTGCACTCCACTACTAATAATTTCTCGACTTCTAGAGGATCTTATATATACATTAAAAGATAAAAGTTTAACCACCTAAAATAAATTGTGATTGGTGTAGGATCGAGCCTACAATATCTCTTATCTAACCAACAACACTCAACCAACAACATAAGTATTGGAAACGAAAGCGTAAAAATCGTTCCCCAAACCAAGAAGTCCTGCAAGAGAACCGAGCAAAAGTACACAAACCAAAAACGTTATATACATATCGCAGACACAGAAAACTTTACGTAAAAAATCCAAATAAAAAAATCTTTGGACGATCGGAGTCCAACCCTGAAAAGCCTACACTAATGAAATAAGAAATACACCGACTCCTTACAAACTTCTCACCGATCCAAACGGATCACCACAACTCTTTGGAATAGAAAATAGATCCCAGACAAACGAATAAAGGAGATGACGAAAAAAGAATTACCAGAAACCGATCTCCTATTCGAAATAGCCTTCAATCTCTTCCTCTCTTCTTCCAATGTGGTAAAAGCACTTTTGCATCATTTTGCAATTTTTTTTTGAGATATGAGATATATTTTATGGCTAGGAGACACCTAATATATATAGCCTCAAACCCACAACTAGTATTCCTATTATATATAGGAATACCCAATCCAAATCCAAATCCATTGACATAATTATATTATATGTAGGAATATCCAATTCAAATCTAAATTCATTGACATATTCCTATTATATGTAGAAGTACACAATCCAAATATATTGAGGTATTCCTATTATATGTAGGAATATTCAATCCAACTCCGGGGTATTTTTCACATAGGTTGGGAACCCCATCCACTCCAACAAATCTCCCCCTTCACAACTATGTGGAAGGGGTCGTCATCCCGATGATCCGCCTGTAGTACTCAAACTTTTTTCTTGGAAGAAATTTTGTAAACATGTCTGCTCTGTTGTCATCCGTATAAACCTTCTCAAGTGCTGCTTGCTTCTTTTCAACCGTATCCCGTATCCAATGACACCGGGTATCATTGTGCTTGGACCGGCTATGAAAAGTCTGGTTCTTCACAAGGTGAATTGCACTTTGGATATCGCAAAACAAAGGGTACTGCTATTGCTTTAGCCCAATTTTCTGTAGCAGCTTCTTCGACCACAGCAACTCCTTGCAAGCCTTTGTCGCCGCAATGTACTATGCCTCTGTCGTCGACAAGACAACACACTTCTGCAACCGCAACTGCCACGATACCGCTCCACCAATAAACATCATCACATAGCCCGAAGTCAATCACCTCGTGTCTATATCTCCAGTCATATCAGCATCAATATACCCAACCAGCTTCGGCTCGTCACCATGAAAAGAAAGTCTCCAATCGATAGTTTCCTGAAGGTATCATAGAATCCACTTGACCACACTCCAATGTACCCTTCCAGGATTGGAAGTATAGCTGCTAATTGTGCCAACTGCGTGAGCGATGTCAGGTCTCGTACATATCATAGAATATATGAGACTCCCCATAACTGAGGCATATGGAACCCACTCCATATCTTCCTTCTCGTCCTTGGTAGATGGACATTGCTCCTCAGGAAACTTAAAGTGAGCCACAATAGGTTACTCACTTTCTTTGACCCATCTATCCCGAAACGTTAAAGTAACCGGTGAATGTACTTCTTTTGGGACAAATATAGCAGCTTAGACTCTCTCACTCGGCTGATCTCCATCCCAAGAATAGTCTTCGCTACGCCCAAATCCTTCATAGAGAAGGTCGCGCCCAATTGGTGTCACGCCCCGATTTTGCCCAATCGATAATCGTCCCCCGGGCGTGATGCCGTGCACGCATAGGGTGCGCGTTCACAAGGCCTAGGCATAATGATAATCTTTAGAACATATGCAACAGAGTACACAAATAAGATAGCTCACATTGAGGCATAGAAAAGTTTTCTTTTTATTGATAATGAACATCTGATTACAGACTCTTGACCCAAAATGATAAGGATGCTACACGGGCTTACAACTTGGATACAAAATAAGATAGTCGTTCCATACATCACATCCTTTACTAAAACTTCAAAACAATATAGACACCTGCTGGCGAAGCTATCACCTTGCCACAGAGCCGCATATAAGGGTTGTACTGCCTTCGAGTGCTTTGTACAAGCTCCAAAAAAGTCACGAACGGAATACGTCGGATACTGGACTGGTTGGGGGAGGAAGAAGGTTCAGCTCCTTGCCGCGTCGCTCGGGCTCGGGGAACCTGCTGCAACGAGGGTCAGTACTTTGAAAGTACTGGTGAGGGCGAGCTAACCCAACTAACCAAATCCAAGTTTGTTCATATAAAACATGCAACATTATTGTGGTATTTCTATCTTGCCTTAGTTCAATTTTACATGCAAGCATTGAATATTCGATTTACGGAACAACATGATACCGTTTGGTAACTTTTACCTTCCCGTCTGAACTGCCTGTATAACACTTACCATGTCCTTTCCTGCCACGAAGACACCATTAGTTTGAGCAAGCAATGCAGATATATGTGTACATTGGGTCATGGCATATCCTTGCCACCGTGGACAATAGCTACAGTAAGCGGTGACCCTTGCAGTTCGGGTAGCAAGCCCCGCTGCAAGGCCTACCCCGCCTTACCCGTGCTAGACTTGCTAGCGTAGCTATCCGAGTTCCGTCCGGAACGAATCGGCCCCAGTGCCCCGGACGCCGTTCGTAGGAACTAAACATTGTGCACAAGTTTTTCGACCGAACTACGCATTGACACTAAATTAATAGATAAAGCATTCAACCCACAAGAATGTGTACATCTACTTTAGCATAGAGCATTTGGCATAGTCTTCCTGTCCAAGTGATTGCATTTCAATATAGTTTGCACAATACATCTGTACAGTTATATAGAATAATTCTAGCTACAAGTGAAACATGAATATATATATGCATAGCGGACAAGCACGCATCAATGTGATCGTTTGAGAATTCTAAGTGACAACCATTTCATGTGTTTCAAGTCTAACACATCTTTCATTTAACTCAGTTTTAATCTTATTATGATATCGTTGGAGCGGGATGCATAATGAGTCAATTATTATTTAGATTAAAGACTTGGCAGAAGGGTGCTAATCGAATTAAAGCCACTCACAAGTTGGTGAACTAGGAGAGAAAAGGGAGAACTTCAAGACTCCGCGCGTGCGTCGTCTACCCAATCACCTGCACGCACCAACAGATGATCAATATCTTTTGCTTCGGTCTTCGAGGTTCGATATAAAATTACGAGATCCTAAGAACGAAGGCAATAAAATCCATCAAAACCGTTCAAGAAAACGCAAGTCATAAAGCCAACAAGAAAGCAACCAAGCGGCACAAAATCGGATAAGAAAACCAGCGCAACAGAAAGGCCCCTCTCGACTCTGCCGCCAAGTCCTTCCTTGAGGCACGATCCATTGAATATGGGACTTGATTTTGAAGAAACCAATCCATAACGAGGAAAGGATCTTGATTCAATTTGTCCCGATCGAACGGTCTTAAGTATTTCTTGGCCGCGCTCCCCGAATAGGGGGAACGGGGCATTACATCATAACCATCTAATAGAAAGTTTCGTCCCAAAACTTAGAAATAGAACCTACCCCTAAGGAATAATAAGGAAAAGCTTTCCCTCATATCAGATTCGAGTTCCCACGTCGATTCTTCAACCGCGTGGTCTCGCCAAAGGATGCGTACAAGCGATACTGTCCGATTCCGCAACTGCTTTTCCTTGCGATCTAAGATCTGAATGGGCTCAACAACGTACGACAAGTCTGCTTGCAATTCTAACTGACCAAAGTCTACCACATGGTTCGGGTCATGCACATAATTTCTTAGCTGAGACACATAAAAAATATCGTGCACATCTGATAGGACCGGCGATAATAAAATTTGGTAAGCAACTGAAGTCACACGTCTGAGAATTTCAAACGGCCCAACAAATCTCAGACTTAACTTCCCTTTTATCCCGAATCTCGTAACACCACGCATGGGCGAGACTTTTAGGAACACATGGTCCCCCTCTTGGAACTCAAGGGGGCGACGACGAACATCGGCATAGCTCTTTTGTCGACTTTGTGCTACTTTTAACCGTTCTCGAATCAGCCGAACCTTTTGGACTATTTGTTCAACCAGTTCCAGCCCAAGGATTTGCCTCTCCCCAACTTCATCCCAACAGATCGATGACCTACACTTCTGCCAATATAAAGCCTTATACGGAGCCATCTGGATGCTAGACTGATAACTATTGTTGTAAGCAAATTCGGCTAGCGGCAGGTTGACGTCCTAACTTGACTTTGAATCGATCACGCAGAGGCGCAGCATGTCTTCTAGTACCCGATTCACCCGTTCTGTCTGGCCATTTGTTTGAGGATGGTAGGCTGAGCTGAACTTCAACTTGGTCCCCATCGACGACTGAAGGCTTTCCCAGAAATGTGAGACAAAACGTCCGTCCCGATCTGATACTATAGAAACTGGCACTCCGTACAGCCAGACTATCTCATCAAGGTAGGTCTGAGCGAGGCGGTCGGCACCCCAAGTACTTTTGATGGAGATAAAGTGTGCAGACTTGGTTAACCGATCGACGATGACCCAGATTACGTCGTTTTCTCGTTGCATCCTTGGCAGACCAACAAGAAAGTCCATGCTGATGTGCTCCCACTTCCATTCCGGGATAGCAAGATTCTGTATTTCTCCACCCGGCCACTGATGCTCTGCTTTCACCCTCTGACAGGTTATGCATTACGACACGAAGAGCGCCACATCTTTCTTCATGCCGTGCCACCAGAAGATAGTGCGAAGGTTATTATACATTTTTGTGCTCCCGGGATGGATAGTATAGGCTGCGTAATATGCTTCAGTGAGGATTTCCTTTCTGAGTTCTGAATGATTGGGGACGCATAGCCTTCCCTTCACTCGCAGCATCCCATTCTCATTTACTACAAAGTATTTCGCCTTCCCCACTTGAACCTGTTCCCATATTTTCTGGAGGAATGGGTCATCTCTTTGAGTAGATGTGACTCTCTCTATCAGGTTGGGTACAAATCGCATCTGAGCAACCCGCGCATCGCGATAACGAATTTTGAGTTCGATGCCTATTTCTTCTAACTTCCTAAATAATCTGCGATTTACGGACAGAGATCCCGTAAAGACCCGACTCAATGCATCCGCTACTACATTTTCCTTGCCAGGTGTGTAGTCTATCGTCAAGTCATAATCCTTTATCAATTCTAGCCAACGTCGCTGTCGTAGGTTCAGATCTGCCTGGGTGAACAAGTACTTCAAACTCTTGTGATCGGTATAGATTTGGCAAGGCACTCCATAAAGGTAGTGTCGCCACAACTTTAACCCGAACACAATTGCTGCCAGCTCCAGATCATGCGTAGGATAATTCTTTTCATGCTTTTTCAGCTGTCTGGATGCATAGGCTATCACTCTGTCTTGCTGCATAAGTACACACCCAATGCCCTGCCCTGATGCGTCGCTAAAGATTTGGAATTCCGAATTCTCGTCCGATATTGAAGTAACGGGGCAGAGGTTAGGCGATGCTTTAACTCTTGAAATAAAGTTTTGCAGTCGGCGGACCACTCAAATGCGACTCCCTTCTTTGTGAGGCGAGTCAGAGGCAATGCTAGTTTGGAAAAATCCTTTACGAACCGCCTGTAGTAGCCCATTAGCCCAAAAAAGCTTCAAATTTCACTAACGGATGCAGGTCGCTTCCACTCGACAATGGCCTCCACCTTCTTCGGATCGACTGAAATACCTCCCGCAAAAATGATGTGCCAAGAAAAGATACACTGCTCAGCCAGAATTCACACTTACTCAGTTCCGCATACAACTTGTTGTCTCGAAGGGTTTGTAGCACGGTCCGCAAGTGCTCTGCATGCTCTGCCCCATTCTTCGAATACACCAAGATATCATCGATGAACACTCGTACAGGTACATTATTGAATAGCAACATACCTGACACTACGGTGTTCGAGGCAAGCGCCTCGTCCCTCGTCAAAGCAATGACCCGGCCCCTAGTGTTCGGACGACGCTCTTGTTGCTGCACAGCCCGATTTGCTTGGTTTCCCTGAACTGAATTTTGCTGCTCTGTACGGCGCTGAGGGACTCGGTTCGGACGATCAAGACAGTCTCGAGCATAATGACCCAGCCGACCATAATTGAAGCATCCCTGATTACGACATTCGCTAGCCCGTGCCCTGTACGATTGTATTTTGTACAGCGCTGTCCTTGGTTCCCCACTTGATTGTTGCCCTGGTTGTCTCCATGATTTGGATGCTTGTTAGCATTGTTTTCTCCTGTATTACCTTGGCACTTGTGATGAGAATATTGCACAGCGCCTGTGGTAGTGGAAGGATATTGCGGCTCCAGGACCAGAGCATGGTTAAGGACTTCTCTCATCGTCTCGTATTGCGGAGCGACTGCGTGCGCGTGAATGGAAGGTCGCGGGCCTCCCTCAAATCATCTAGCTCGGCTTGCTACATTGGGCAGGTAGGAACTAGCAAACTTCGTCAACCGATTGAATTTTGTGGCATATTGTTTCACTGTCATCGTTCTTTGTTGCAGTCGCACAAAATCGTTCTCATTCTGACGACGAATAGGTGAGGGGATAAATTCTTCTTCAAATGTGCCACGGAAGGTGGACCAAGGGATCGTCTCGCCATCAGCATCTGCGAAGAGAGATCTACGGTGTACATTCCACTAATCGTGCGCGTTCATCCAAAGCTAGAGTTGGGCGCAGGCGACTCGTTTGTCGTCGGGTACTTCCAAAAGCTTAAAGTGGTCTTCCAGCTCGGCCAACCAATCTAGCGCCATGACCGGATCCTCCGTCCCTCGGAAGGACGTGTTGTAAACATTTTTGAAGTTAGCGAAGTCGAAGGCAGTCACATCCTTCTTCTTTGAGTTTTGGGGGCACTATGACTTCATCTGTTGCTGGCTCCACCAGTTCCGCTATTGTTGTTGCGGATTGGTTAGAGGCCAAGGTCTAAACAATTTGTTGTAGAGCGTCCACCTGCTTCTGCCGGAACTTAAATCGTGCCTCTAGATTTTTCTCGAACTTGTCCTGTCGGGCCTCATCCCTATTTTGTTGCGCTTCCAGCATTTGCATCATTCTTTCGACTGGATCGACGGAGGGCGCAGGTCGCTGGCTCTCAGAACTAGCCAAAGTGCCAAAAGTACTTGCATCAATTTGGCATGTTGCTTGGGTTCGAGTCATTTCTACTAAAACAAGAAACTTACATCAGTCTCATAGAGTATTACGGACTCACTGTATGGAACGCATCTCATTTTGCACCTATCGATTTCAAGAGTTAAACTCGGACAGGACATGGTCATCTTAGGAAAACTTTTCGACTCGAGATCAAAGGATCTGAAGCTTCACTCTGATACCACTATGCCACGCCCCGATTTTGCCCAATCGATAATCGTCCCCCGGACGTGATACCGTGCACGCGTAGGGCGCGCGTGCACAAGTTCTAGGCATAATGATAATCTTTAGAACATATACAGCAGAGTACGCAAATAAGATAGCACACATTGAGGCATAGAAAAGTTTCCTTTTTATTGATAATGAACATCTGATTATAGACTCTTGACCCATAACGATAAGGATGCCACACAGGCTTACAACTTGGATACAAAATGAGATAGCCGTTTCATACATCACATCATTTACTAAAACTTCAAAACAATATAGACACCTGCTGGCGAAGCTATCGCCTTGCCACGGAGCCGCATATAAAGGTTGCGCTACCTCCGAGTGCTTTGTACAAGCTCCAAAAAAGTCATGAACGGAATACGTCGGATACTAGACTGGTTGGGGGAGGAAGAAGCTTCAGCTCCTTGCCGCGTCGCTCGGGCTCGGGGAACCTGCTGCAACGAGGGTCAGTACTTTGAAAGTACTGGTGAGGGCGAGCTAACCCAACTAACCAAATCCAAGTTTGTTCATATAAAACATGCAACATTATTGTGTTCTTTCTATCTTGCCTTAGTTCAATTTTACATGCAAGCATTGAATATTCGATTTACGGAACCATATGCTACCGTTTGGTAACTTTTACCTTCTCGTATGAACTGCCTGCATAACACTTACCATGTCCTTCCCTGCCATGAAGATACCATTAGTTTGAGCAAGCAATGCATATATATATGTACATTGGGTCATGGCATATCTTTGCCACCGTGGACAATAGCTACAGTAAGCGGTGACCCTTGCAGCTCGGGTAGCAAGCCCCGCTGCAAGGCCTCCCCCGCCTTACCCGTGCTAGACTTGCTAGCGTAGCTATCCGAGTTCCGCCCGGAACGAATCGGCCCCAGTGCCCCGGGCGCAGTTCGCAGAAACTAAACCTTGTGCACAAGTTGTCCCACCGAACTATGCATTGACACTAAATTAATAGATAAAGCATTAAACCCACAAGAATGTGTACATCTACTTTAGCATAGAGCATTTAGCATAGTCTTCCTGTCCAAGTGATTGTATTTCAATATAGTTTGCACAATACATCTGTACAGTTATATAGAATAATTCTAGATACAACTGAAACATGAATATATATATGCATAGCGGACATGCACGCATCAATGTGATCGTTTGAGAATTCTAAGTGACAAGCATTTTATGTGTTTCAAGTCTAATTCATCTTTTATTTGACTCAGTTTTAATCTTATTATGATATCGTTGGAGCGGGATGCATAATGAGTCAATTATTATTTAGAGTGAAGACTTGGCAGAAGGGTGCTAATCGAATTAAAGACCCTCACAAGTTGGTAAACTAGGAGAGAAAATAGAGAACTTTAAGACTCTGCACGTGCGTCGTCTACCCGATCACCTGCACGCACCAATAGATGATCAATATCTCCTGCTTCGGTCTCTGAGGTTCGATATAAAATTGCGAGATCCTAAGAACGAAGGCAATAAAATCTATCAAAATCGTTCAAAAAAACGTAAGTCATAAAGCCAACAAGAAAGCAACCAAGCGACACAAAATCGGGCAAGAAAACCAGCACAACGGAAAGGCCCCTCTCGACTCTGCCACCGAGTCCTTCCTTGAGGTACGATCCGTTGAATATGTGACCTAATTCTGAAGAAACCAATCCACAACGAGGAAAGGATCTTGATTCAATCTCTCCCAATCGAACGGTCTTAAGTATTTCTTGGCCGCGCTCCCCGAATAGGGGGAACGGGGCATTACAGTTGGCACTTCAACTCCACTATCCTTGTGGCATTCCGACCCACCAGTAGCATATCATCAACATAGAGCAGTAAAATGATAAAATCATCCCCTGCAAAGTACCTCATAAATATAGCGCCCCGCTCCGCGTAGGCGCTATGTACAAGTGATATCGCCTTGCTTGCTCGAACGGAAGTCTTCTCGGAGAGTTCTCGACCGATTGATCAAAGTGAGTAGGCAGAACTGCATTCTCTGATTCTTGCACGACTTAATAATGAATCTGAGTTTTTGAATGCTTGTTTGCTTAAGAAGATCGTTTCATAAGAAGAATGATAGAACCGACTCAGCATGCTAATAAGAGAACTCACATAGCTTGTCATTGAAACGAATCTGCTGCCTAACTAGGGAATATGTATGCTTGTCAGTAATAAGATAGAACCATTGCCATGCTAAGAGTATAAGAAATGTTGCATGCTTAGAAACACCGACACAGCTATCGAATGAACCCTTGCTATGCTAAGAAAGATAAGTAAATGAATCGCTTGAATATGTCCCTTTGAATATGCTAAGAAAGAGATAGTTATTGCATGTTAGATATGAATCAATCGTGCTTGCCTTTATATATTTTGCTTGTCTGTTTGCTATATCGAACTGCTAAGTAAAAATGTGTGAGTGCAGTGACTAATAGTACGCCCTGAGGATACGGCTCGCAAGGGTCTAGTGGGGTGTGCTATTAGATATGTGAATTGTGTGCTTCGTCTGAGAAAGATATGCTTCGTTTGATAAGATATGTTCTGCTAAGACCGTATATGTTTTGCTTGATCATTGTTTTGCTTGCACTATGTGTTTATGTCATTGTATTAGTCTCAGACAACTTGTGCACAGGATCTTCTCTCGAACGATTCCTAGGGCACTGGGAATCGCTCGGTCCGGAAGAGATTTTTGGATCGCCCTGAGGTATACGGCTCGCAAGGGTCTAGTGGGGCGATATGTCTATTAGTGTTGTGTGGAACCCATAATGTCACAGCTGCTTGCACTCGGGTGTATTGTTGAAGAGCTGAACCATGAGTCACAGCTGCCGACACCCATGCGTGCTAGTGAAGAGCTGGACCATGGGCAACTGTTGCTAATCATGGGGCTACCCATGGACCGTCATATAGATAGGGCGCATGCTAGGTTTACCTTCTTGCATACCTATCGATTGATGACACCAAAGATTGATTCATGAGTTTGTCCATATATGCATATTGTGGCTAACTTGTGTGTCTGCTGCAGGGATTACCGTTCGACCGTGGGTAAGAAATATGAGTATATACATAAGCCTACTTGTTCATTTTGTCTGCATCGTAGAGATTATCTGTTAGTGCTTCATACATTGCATCGGTCAGACAATGACTATTAGTGCAGAGCTGAACCTCGATCACAGCTGCTAATAGTATCAGAATGTGAGTCATTGGTTAGCTAGATTTCTGCTACTGATTCTGAGTTTCTCGGGGACCAAAATCATATAGATGTGTTGCCTTAAATTCTTGAATGAATGATAGTCCACTTGATATGTTTGCCTTGATTCGATATGATCACTCTGCTAGATAAGCTTTGCCCCAAAGAGTTAGATCTGATGCACAATACATGCTGCGTACTACACGATAGAGCACTGTCCCGTTCGTATGCTTATAGTTTGAATATGCAAAACTTTTTCAAAGTTATGTTTTCAAAAGATGTAATATGACTATAGTTCTGAGCTGCATGAAATGAACTTAGGTAAAAGTAGCAAGATCACTAGTAATGAAATATTTTGCCACATAATTACTTAGTATGGGTTTCAGAGGGTGTAGCTTCTGTTCAGTTGTTTATCTCACCAGTACTTATAAAAGTACTGACCCACCAATAGTTTGCTTGTTCTCAGGTGCCTGATCGCCCGAGGAAGCGATAGCCGTGTCTCATCCCAAGGAACCGGAAGTCTGGAGTCGATGCCTTGAGCTGCATTGAGTTTGAGCTGCTTTTGTGTAGAGGGACATAATGTATGGAACGATGTCATTGTAATCGAGAGAAAGAGTGCTTGAGTGAACTGTAACCTCGACCATGTGCCGCTTGTAACACTTTCGATTATCAATAAAAGAGCATGTTTTTATATGCCATTGTGTTCTTTACTTTTCTGCAATATGTGTGTCGCTGCTTCAGTATTGAATAGCTTACTGGCCCTTGTTCAAAGCTTTGGCCTTGTACAAGCGCATTTTAGGCTTGCACGACATCACGCCCGTGCGAGGACGACTGGTTCCGTAGGGACCAAAGCGAGGACGAACGGCCCTGCGGAACCGGAGTGTGACATAGTGGTATCAGAGCGACTCGATTCTTTGCCCATTCCGTTGCCTCCGACTCTGAGTTGTGATTGTGTTGTAATGAACGTTACATACAATAAGTCCATAGATATTCTCAAAGATGCGCACAAAATTTTTCTGGATTTATTTTTATTTGCTTGAGATGTGATTTTTGATTTCTGGATTTGCTAAGTTTTAATTAAGGTGAGGGATGAGGACTATCGCTGCTCTATGTTTTTGTGAGTTTATCCTTGAGTTTCGAGGACAAAACTCTTTGTTGGTGGGTAAGTATGTAGCGCCCCGCTCCGCATAGACGCTATGTACAAGTGATATCGCCTTGCTTGCTCGAATAGAAGTCTTCTCAGAGAGTTCCCGACCGATTGATCAAAGTGAGTGGACAGAACTGCATTCTCTGATTCTTGCACGACTTAATAATGAATCTGAGTTTTTGAATGCTTGTTTGCTTAAGAAGATCGTTTCATAAGAAGAATGATAGAACTGACTCAGCATGCTAATAAGAGAACTCACATAGCTTGTCATTGAAACGAATTTGCTGCCTAACTAGAGAATATGTATGCTTGTCAGTAATGAGATATAACCATTGCCATGCTAAGAGTATAAGAAATGTTGCATGCTTAGAAACACCGACACAGCTATCGAATGAACCCTTTATATGCTAAGAAAGATAAGTAAATGAATCGCTTGAATATATCCTTTTGAATATGCTAAGAAAGAGATAGTTATTGCATGTTAGATATGAATCAATCGTGCTTGCCTTTATATATTTTGCTTGTCTGTTTGCTATATCGAACTGCTGAGTGAAAATGTGTGAGTGCAGTGACTAATAGTACGTCCTGAGGATATGGCTCGTAAGGGTCTAGTGGGGTGTGCTATTAGATATGTGAATTGTGTGTTTCGTCTGAGAAAGATATGCTTCGTTTGATAAGATGTGTTCTGCTAAGACCGCATATATTTTTCTTGATCATTGTTTTGCTTGCACTATGTGTTTATGTTATTGTATTGGTCTCGGACAACTTGTGCACAAGGTCTTGTCTCTCAAACGATTCCTGGGGCACTGGGAATTGTTCGCTCCGGAAGAGATTTTTGGATTGCCCTGAGGTGTACGACTCGCAAGGGTCTAGTGGAGGGATATGTCTATTAGTGCTGTGTGGAACCCATGATGTCACAGCTGCTTGCACTCGGGTGTGTTGCTGAAGAGCTGAACCATGAGTCACAGCTGCCGACACCCATGCGTGCTAGTCAAGAGCTGGACCTTGGGCAACTGCTGCTAATAATGGGGCTACCCATGGACCGTCATATAGATAGGGCGCATGCTAGGTTTACCTTCTTGCATACCTATCGATTGATGACACCAAAGATTGATTCATGAGTTTGTCCATATATGCATATTGTGGCTAACTTGTGTGTCTGCTGCAGGGATAACCGTTCGACCATGGGTAAGAAATATGAGTTTATACATAAGCCTGCTTGTTCATTTTGTCTGCATCGTAGAGATTATATGCTAGTGCTTCATGTATTGCATCGGTCAGACAATGACTATTAGTGCAGAGATGAACCTCGGTCACAGCTGCTAATAGTATCAGAATATGAGTCATTGGTTAGCTGGATTTTCGCTACTGATCCTGAGTTTCTCGGGGACCAAAATCATATAGATGTGTTGCTTTAAATTCTTGAATGAATGATAGTCCACTTGATATATTTGCCTTGATTCGATATGATCAGTCTGCTAGATAAGCTTTGCCCCAAAGAGTTAGATCTGATGCACAATACATCTTGTGCACTACACTGTTTGATAATAAACGAAAGAAATTAAAACTAGGTTTATACGAAACCCTTTCTTTGGTTTACAAACAAGAAAAAGAAGTACAATTAATCCTATACGAGGATGTTAAGTACAAAAATTTAATTCTGGATAAATATTGCTATAGGAGTCTGATATGCGGTCGATCACTTTGTCTCTTTGACCACACGATGACAAAGAAGTGCTGTAGAAGACGAAAAAGAAGCTTCAAAGACTGCAGGAAAAGTTAAATTCTCGTTGCCAAAGCTCTCTATAGGTGCTTTCTTGACCTTGACCTCTGTCTGTGACTCCTGAATTCTCTCTACCTTCGATTTGACCTTGGACCTCCGTGGCCGGAGGTCTCTATTTATAGAGTTCAGCTACAGTCGGCGTAGAAACCGAACAGCGGAGAGAGCTATACCTTTTACGCGGCGGTTATAATAACTGCTACTCACGTATGAATAATCTCTTGAATTGGCGTGTGACGCGTGTCCCATTATGAGATAATGCGTATAATCGCTCATCGAAGATCACGACAAGCAAGCCACTAGATAACTGCCCCTCGCGTAGAGATGGTTGGCATAAAAGCCAAATAACTGTCTCGTTGGCATAAAAGCCAAATAGCTGTTCTGATGGCGTAAAAGCCAAGTAGGCATAGAAGTCGAATAGTTGTCAAGTTGGCATAGAAGCCAAAATAGATGTCATATTGGCGTAGAAGCCAAGTATCTGTCATGTTGGCGTAGAAGCCAAGTAGTTGTCATGTTGGCGTACAAGCCAAGTTCTGGGTAAAACTTGATGCTTTGCAAATATAGCCTGAGTTGGCATATTTCGAGGAGATAGCGTACGGCGTGCTCCTATAGCTGAAAATAGCCTGGTTGGCGTAATGTGCAGGGATGGTGATATGGTCGTATTAGCCCTAATTATAGCTCACCCAGTCATTAAAAGTAGAACCAAATCTCATGCATTAAATACAGAGATCTGCTCCCATCTCGCGCATTAATTGCAGAGACATGCCTTGAGTTTTGTACGAAGGACAGCTTTTGACGTGGCTGTTGGTTTCGTCTCATCCTGAGCGTAAAGCTCATATCTGCCTGTGTAGAATAGGTAGCGTATTCTTTGAATGCGTAACCGACGTCTTATATCAAGGGTTATGTCACTCGACGACAGTCTGGAGTTCTGTGCAGAGTCATTATTACAGCCATCCTCTCGATCACCGTGCAGTACTCTTTGTTAGGAGTCAGGTTCACTGCTTCCACTGACAGGTTCATTTGAGGAATACGAAGAGTTTCTTGTACAACTTCCTGCTGCATTAAAAGCAGACGGGTTTTACGCCAAAGTGGCGATGTAGTAACCTTTTTACGCCGAAGCAGTTTAGAAATACTGCATTACGCGGGTTATTCTGGAGCTATGTTTTACGCTAAAATAGCGTTGAAGCTCTGCTGTACGCCAATGGCTCTGAAGTCGTGTTTCATGCCACCCAGTGCTGGAGCTCTGTTTTACGCGGGTTTTCTGTATGTTGAGGGTTTTACGCGTATGATTCCCCAACGTATTTTTCATGCTTCTTCAAGACCCCCTTTAAAGTTTTTAAATTTCTCGTAATTTGAAACACTTTGAATGAAGCATGAAACAGTCAAGTTTGACTCGTTCTGCGAGGCTAATTTCTTGGCAAATTTTTAGGAGTTTGTTGGGATTCGGTGTGTTCTTCTCTTCCTATATAAAGGCGAATAGGTTAACCAGTTTTTCCCACACTTCCTTCACCACAAAGAGATGGTTGCTGAGCTTCGTCGGGTTTACTTGAGGAAGAAGAAGATCATGTTCTTCCAACATGTAAGGAGCCATAAAAAGAGGCATCTTTGAGCAAATATCCTCCGCAACGATGGACCATGGAAGGATATCATAGCTTCCTTTGCTCGGGATGATCAGCAATTTTATATGGCGATTCGTCCAGGAGAGAGGAAAGGTCTCATTTGGTCACACAGCTTGCAAGCTGTATTTTCTCCCATCATGGCGCTGGACGAAGGCAGACAGCTTGGCCCTGTCTTCCAGTATTGAGTTGGGTATGAACCCCCAACACAATTTCTAGGGCATGCCTGCCATGGTGTATGGAGGATGGGCTTACAAAATTGATACATGCCCAATTCTGTATCCTCCCGTCATTAATTATTTTCTTGTTAATCGGCCACAGAAGCCGATTAACTACTGTAGAAGACGAAAAAGATCTACACCAATACGAGAACCTGGCAAAACAGATTCTTGGTGTGACCTTAAATGAAAATGAGAAACCCTTTGTAGAAAAAGAATTTCCATCATATATAATCATGAAGATGAAAAACCCTTTGTAGACTGGATTTCCATCATATGTAATCATGATTAATAGAATTGTCTTCTTTTACGCATCTGATGATTTGTCATATTTGCTGTGAGGAAGTCTAAATAGTGTGAAACTTTGACATGTCAGAATAATTTTACCCCGACTCCGATAAGAGTATCTGAGCTTGTCTCATCTTTTACGCGTAACTAAAGACGCGTAGAAAATTACTTAACATTTAAGTTGAAGATCCAAACTGTCATGCTGTTTTGGACGAGGAGTCGCGTAAAATTCTGAACTGTCACTTCTCTGATATGAAGAATTCTTGTTTAGATCATCATCTTCACGAATGGTTTTTCCGAAAAATCCTTAAAAAAGGCGAGAAATTTCTGTCGACCAAGCCATTCTTGAACTTTTGTAAAGTATTCTGACTGGACTTTGGATGAACTTCCAAATGACCCAAGAAAAAGAGTCATCTTCAATGCTGAACTCTGTGTATTTCAGGCACTTGGACTATTTTGTAGCCAAGAAGGAGTATCTTCTGCGTAAACCCTTGTAATTGGCCGTCTGTAGCTTTCGAGCGTAGAATCGTAGATTTATAGCCTCTTAGCGTAAAAAGCTTCCGAGCGTGAAATCATAGATTTGTAAACTCTGAGCGTAAAATCGTAGGTTTGTAGCCTCTTGAGCGTAAAATCTCATGAGCGTAAAAGCATCTAAGCGTAAAACCATAGACTTATAGCTTCTGAGCGTAAAACCGTAGATTTGTAGCCTCTCGAGTGTAAAAGCTCCTTAGCGTAAAATTATAGATCTGCTCTGCGCGTAAAATCTGGATCCACTGACTGTCTGTCTTTCCTAAATGATAGGCTGACGTGGTCCCAAATCTTAACCGAATATTAAATATCAGATTTGGTTAGGGATTCGAAAAGTTATCCGAACTCTATAAATAGCCCAAAGTCCTGAGAGAGAAAACTTTTATCTGTCTTCCCAAAACACTTGCTTTTCAAGAACCCTTCTTCTTCGTCTCTTTCTTGAGAACTCAGAATCGCCATGGCACCTAAACAGGCTTCCACTGCTAAGGGAAAGAAGGTCGCTTCCTCTTTCCGCTCCACTGCTCAAGCACGAGCGACTCCCATTGGGCTGAACGAGCCTCGATCGGAACGCAGCGCTCTGCCGTCGAGATGTGCTTAGGGCATTACAGGTAAAGAATTCGGGGGGAAAAATCCTTCGCACACGTTGTACGTGTACGCGCAAGGTCATCTTTTGTACTGAGAGCCTCTTCGAGGACAATGATGTACTGAGATGTTTTATTGTTACGCGCACATTCCTAATGTGTCGGCGTAAAAACTCTATTTTTTTTGCAGTCTGGCGTAAAAACTCAGACTGTCAAAATTTGGAGTAGAACTGCAAATTTTGAATTTTATGCGCTGGATATGATTTCTGGCGTAAAAACTTCAAATTTTGTCAATCTGGCGTAAAATCTCATACTGTTAGATTTTGGTGTCTACTACCAACCTTGAATTTTATGCCTCGAAAATAAGTTCCAGCGTAAGACTCAAACTTTTGTAGTCTTGGCGTAAAAGTTCAGACTAATAATCTTTGGCATAAACTGCAAGAGTGCATCGTCTAGTGTAGAAACTGACTTGTTCTCTTGCATTTTGTAGTGGACTTGCAGATCCCTGTTTTGGCTGAGGTGATGGGCTCTACTGCCGGGATGCTGAACTCGAACTATTTGGAGAACTTGTCGCATGTGACATTCCTCATTTCTGGAGCTAATTATCCTGAAGAAATGGGAACTTTAATCTCGTCCCAAGAAGAACGCATGCTGTTGAGTATGATCAGTGGGGAGCCTCTGACATACATAGACGGGACGGAGTATAAGACTGATGTTATCGACAAACAGTCCCAGACTAAACCCAAGAAGGAGGATTAGGTGTTTACTACTGAGGGCACGGTCATGTATCTGCCCCAGATGCTCAGGGATTACCCTATTTCTGCGTTCTTCCATGCCACACATCCTAGGAAGATGGTATGGACCCTAACTCCCGATCTTCACGGCCGACCGGGGAAGATCTTATACAACAAAGAATACGACCGGGGGGCCTATATGAGCCGTCCTTCGGGCCCTGTTATGCCCTTTATGGGATTGCTGCCGGGTAGTGTCCCGAGTGAGGACACTTTGCTGATCCAGCCGGTTTAGATATCGACCTTCTACAATGATTTTATGGGACAGGGAGGAATGTACCCCAGGGTCAACCCTCGGACCAGTGGATGGCTTAGCCCGGGGAATCTTTGATGGCCCAGTTTGACTGCCTGGGCCCTGAAGCACTTCCAGACGGAGCTGGAAAGTATTGGTTTGTTCGCGGCCGTGAGTGCCATAAGTGTTGGGTTGCCTATCAACCCTAACTTGTTCTTAGCCTTGATGGAGCGATACAACTCGCTCACCGGGACTTTTGCCACTTCGCTGGGTGAGTTGGGCTTAGCCCTTCATGAGATAGCAGAGATTTCAAAGCTGCCAATAGGGGACGCTCCTTATGAAGAGTACGTCCTTACAAATAGGGAGTTGAGGGATACAAACCCACGGGCAGTGACAGTATATCCGGAGCTGATGTGCCACTATCTTGCCTGTACCACTTTCTACAAGGAGCCCTTTGACTTGGCTCACATCAATAAGTGGGCAACCTATATCTTCTTCCACCAGACCAGAAATATTAAGCTGGACAAGGTGGTAGATAGCCGAGATAGGTCTTTGAACCTCCTGAGCATGCTCAATGCTAACACGGTCGATGAACTTATTGAAGACGCAGGGGCTTTAGATCATATTTTTGACGAGGAGATAGAGGGTTGCCCTGCAGGCACAAAAGCCTTCAGTTATATGAGGCATTGTCGTAAGCCTCTGTCAAGGGAAGCTCAATTGGCTGGCTTCCTCTCCGTCTGGCTTTGCCGCTGGGTAGTGCCTGGCATCGCGTCTGTAAATCGCATCCATTGCAATACCTTATGGCCTGCAGTGTATTTGGTGTTCGGAGCAAGATTGGGCCTGCTTCCTGCTATGGTATGTAGAATACAAGCAGGCCTGAGGGCGCTTACTGATGGGCTGCTGGCTGATGATACGCAACGTGAAAGCTTTCCCCGAGTGGAATTACCATTCCTATACTTGATGGGATGGTTAGTTCTTCACAACACCAGGGTGATGTCTCCCGGTCCTGCCAGCGGTTCGGGAAATAACTTCTTGTTGAATTATAAGAATTCCTCTTGGAACGTGGCGACCGTCACAGATTACCGACTGGCGTTAAATGTTGCCCATGGCTGGAAGCTCTTCTGTATCGTCCCCCCTGTACATATCAATCAACAGGGGAAGAAACTTAAAGATGGGGGCCATGGGAGGACCATTCTTTCTCCTCAAGCCTTCTACTGGTTGGTCTACATTAGACCCTCCCATTTGCTGTACAGAAGCGATGACCACTGCTACCTGGAGCCTTATTTGCCCAGTCGGTTCGCCAGGCAGTTTGGGTACGACCAGTTGCATGTAGGGAATGCCATTATCAGCTTCAAGTCCAAAGGTGGACTTATTGATGGAGCCAGAGGATGGCGGTACTTCATCATGGGCTGTACCGGTACAATTTTTGCTGTGCCCGCAACTTCTCTCTCAATGGAGTTGCGTATCCTGCACTCGTATGCGCAGTTCTATGCGTCCATCAATAGCTTCCATCGCAATTTTGATGTGCATAGAAGTTTTAGGATGCCCTCCCATAGGTCTAGTGGAAGGGAGGAGATTTCGTCTGTTTCCTCGGATGAGAATGAAGACACCGCCGAGGCAGACGAGATCTTGTTAACAATACCGAGAGGTGTAATAGTTTCGCCGGCAGAGCCTCTCGTTATACCCCATAAACGGAAGGCTTCTACTCTGAAAGAGCCTTCCCCTCGCAAGAAGAAGATTGCCAGAGGTCCGAAAAGGGCTTCCACCAGGGGGGCTTCTAGGAGCGAGCCTGTCGTTTCCCCTGTTGGGGATGATTCTTTGATTAGAGGTCATTCGCCTTTTAGAGAGAGGACCTTCATAGTTCCGGCTGGCAGTTCCAGAGATTCTTTGCTCGAGATCGCTGCTACTACTGCTTCTGGTAGTGCTACGAGATCGCCTCCGAGGCCGAGCATAAAAAGATTCTATATACCTTTATCCAGACCAATAATGGGAGTAACCCCTACTTCGTTTGTAAGTATTTCCAGCAAGATTCCACCCGATGAGCTCGAGTGGATCTTGGTGAAGACTGGGAAGACTTCCCGCCAGTGTCAGTTGGTGCACCCTCTTCTCCAGGTATGATAGCTTGTCTAGCATCATTAAGAGATGATTTAGCTATTCAGGCTGCGGACGCGACATATATATCATCGGCCATAGGTAAATATTGTCTTTATGCCTTTTTTAGGAAAATTAACATCAAATTGATATTAACTTTTACTTGTCTTCTTCAGGTGAAGACATCTCAGGGGAGGGCAGAGTTGATGCAACCTTTGACTTTGTTGCGGATACTGCCGATGAAACGACGGTATTTGATACCGAAGGGGCATGCTTTGACGTTGTCGATCCTTCGTCTGCAATATTTTTGAGTGTCGTCTCGCCAACAGCAGTTCAGATATCTTTTGAGGAGGATGAGCCCATCATCGCGACTGTGCCTCCTTCGTTGAGTACGCCAGCAACTTCTATCGTTGCTGGTGTTCATTCTTTTGTAGCGCCATCTGCAGAGGCAATGACCGTGGCAACATCCTCCGTGGTTATTCCTGGAAGGAGATTTCCTGGTATCGTAGCCACTCCTAGCGTACATTCGATCTTTGATATGCTGATTGAACAATATACCAGCCTATTCTACCTCAGTTTGAAGGAGTTGATATCCATGGTACTGGAGAAGAACATGAGCTTTGATAATCTGCTGACGTCCTCCCAGCTTGGGATAGCGCCGATCAGAAATTTCAACGACGCTGGACGAGCTGATGCGCTGGAGCACATAGTTAATGGTTTAGAACAACCCATTAACGAATATTTGCAACTATCTCGAGGCAACATCGACAATATAATTCAGGCCGAGTATGACTCCTTGACTGCGAAGCTTGCTGAACAGATAGAATTTTTAAACAAATCCATCCAGGCACAACAGCAGGAGATGGATAAAGAGCAGGCCGTCTTGGAGGAGGTTATTCCTCAGCTAACCCAATGCGAGGCCAAACATGAGGAAAATAAAGCGAGGGTCCGCAAATTGGAAGCTAAACTCGCTCAGGCAAAGGAGTGGGCTCTCCAGTCATTGGTAGCTCGAGATAAGTTGAAGGGCCGAATGGATACAGCTCAGCAGAACTTGGCACGTGCGGGTGTCATTCGTGCCAATTTTGTACATTTTCTGTCTGAACTGTCCCTCCTGAGTGATGACAAGGCACGACTGGAACGGGCTCGCGTTAACATCTTGGACTCCAGGAATGAGAGGATGACCGCCTTGGCGTAGCAGATTCGTGATTTGACTGCTCCTCCCCAATGATGTACTTTTTACTTTTCTATGTAATTTGCTCTTTTCTCGAAGATAATAAAGAGACTTTATCTGACTTGGTGGACCCATCATTTTTGAATATAAATGATAGGCTAGGGTAAAAGTGATATCAGAGGTAATATGGACGTGATATACTTTCGGTAAGCTTCAGCTCGATATATCTATTCAGAGGTTATATGGACATGATAGAATATGATCCAACTAAATTTGTATACAAAATACTATCAGAGGTAATATGGACGTGATAAGTTTTGAAGTTCCAAATTAGTTAAATATATCTATTCAGAGGTCATAAGAACATGATAGAATATGATCCAACTGGTCTTTGTACGTAGTATCGTCAGAATAAGATCTTTACCATACTCCTTTGAGCAAGGGAGATTAAGCGTAGTACCTCTTCAGGAATTTGCCGTTGATAGGAGCCATTATCAGATCTCCGTTAGGCTTAGCTAATCTGTAAGCGCCATTTGAAAACGTCATTTCAATCACATAAGGGCCCTCCCATTTGGGCTAGAATTTACCCTTACTCTTGTGTGTAATGATCATTGACCTCCTTACAGCTAGAACTAGCTCACCAACTTTGAACACTCTCTCCTTCACTTTTCGATTAAAAGCTCTGAAAATGCGTGCCTGGTAGAATGCAATACGCTGTTGAGCTTGAAGGCATTTCTCGTCTAATCCTTCTAGCTCTTAAAGCCGTAGTCGATCATTATTTTCCTGAGTCAACTCATTAGCCACTGCTATTCTGAGTGATAGAATTTAGATTTCAATGGGGAGAACTGCTTCACACCCGTAGACTAATAAGAATGGGGTACAACCCGTCGGTGTTCATACCGTTGTGCAGTATGCCCAGAGGCACTCTCCCAGCTTCTCATTCCAATCTCTTTTGTTCGAAGAGACGAACTTTTTTAAGAGTTTGATGATAGTTTTGTTGAAGGCTTCCGCCAAACCATTAACAGTCGGATTGTATGTCGTAGAGGCCATATTTTGTATCCGATTCTTATCGCAAAATCGGTAAAATACTTGGCTGATGAATTGAGGCCCATTGTCATGAATTATCCTTTGGGTTATCCCAAAGCGATAAATGACATGGTGCTTGATAAAGCTGATCACGTTGGATGTCTTTACTTCAGCAAGGGGAATTGCCTCAACCCATTTAGAGAAGTAGTCGGTGATAGCCAATATGAACCGATGTCCTCTAGAAGATGAAGGGTGAATAGGACCAATGATGTCCATTCCCCATGCTTCAAAGGGCCATGATGCAATGGTAGGATGTAGATACTCAGAAGACTGATGTATAAAATCCGTATGAACTTGACAGGCTTTGTATTGTCTTGTATATTTTACTGCATCTGCTATCATAGTAGGCCAGTAGTAGCCCATCCTCCTGATACGATCCTATAACTTAGGACCGGGTTGATGTGCTCCACATACACCGTTGTGAGCTTCACGGATAACCCGCTTTGCATCATTGTTGGAGAGACATCGTAACAGTAGTCCATCGTATGCTCGACGATATAGACATTATGAAGAAGCATCAAAATAGAAGCCTAATGATCGTCTTTTGATAGCCATTGCTTCTTTAGGATCCTCTGGTAAGATTCCGTATGCCATAAAATCTATAAAGGAACTTCTCCAGTCTCTCTCAGGAGGAACCGTGTTTACAGTGTAGCTGCGTTCTATGTGAAAATTATTTTTCACACAGAACAGATCTCTATTGAGAAGAATCACAGAATTCTGCCTCCCTATAGGAATAGCTAGATCTGCAGCTAGACTGGCCGAGCATCAGCTTCCAAATTTTGAGATCGGGGCACATGCTCTAGGAAGAATCCTTTGAAAGATATTGCAATCTCGATCTTTGCTTGGTGATAAGGAATAAGGTCTGGATTACGGACTTCATATATTCCTCTGACCTGATTGACGATTAGCAGGTAATCACCAAAAGCTTCCAGGTATTCAACATCCAATTCTTTAGCGACTTGAAGCCCGATTAACAGGGCGTTATACTCTGCCACATTATTAGAGCAGGGTTCGCTAAGAGAATATGCTCGATAGATGACGAGTTTATCAGGAGTGACTAGGACAATTCCTACTCCTGAAACCACGTTTCCCCTGGGACCAATCCTGGAGGCACCATCGAAGAATAGCTGCCATGTATCACTTTTCATTGCGGAATTACATTCTGCAACTTCGTCGGGAATATCCTCGTATAGTTTAGAGGTTTCCGGAATTGGATGAGCAGCTAAGAAATCAGCCAAGGCCTGACCTTTTATGGACTTCTGAGGGACATACACCATATCATACGGTGTTAATAATATCGCCCAAGTCGCGAGTCGGGAATTGAGAACACTCGGCTTGTTCATCAATACTCGAAGAGAATTGATTCTGGAGATGATATGAATAGTTTGGCCCGTGACGTAATGTCGTATTTTCTGAATGGTGAACATTAGGGCCAAGCATTCTTTTTCTACTGGATTATATCGGTGTTCAGCTCCGACCATCATCCTTCTTAAATAGTAGATAGCCTGTTCATAACCCTCATTATTCTTCTGTGCGAGGAGAGCTCCCAAAGAATGATCCATTGCTCGAACATACAGCAAAAATGGTCTTCCTGTGACGGGAGGCACCAGAACTGGAGGATTAGTGAGGTAGCGTTTGATATCATTAAACGCTTGCTGACAGGCTTCATCCCATACGAATGACACATCTTTCTTCATCAGACGAGAAAAAGGTTGACATCTCCCAGAGAGGTTGGATATGAATCTCCTGATATAAGCCAGACGACCTTGAAATCCCCTGAGTTTCCTCAGATTATGGGGTGGTCGCATTTCTAAGATAGCCTTCACTTTATCAGGGTCCACTTGAATGCCTTTAGCGGTAATGACAAATCCCAAGAATTTGCCACTAGATACACCAAGAAAGGACTTTTTAGGATTCATTTTGAGTTAATGCTGGCGCATCAATTCGAATACTGTCTTCAAGTCTTGGATGTGATTATCCTTGAGGCAGCTTTTGACAGCAATATTGTCTACGTAATATTCTACTGTTTTGCGTAAGTGCTCATAGAATATATTACTCATAGCTCGCTGATATGTAGCCCTGGCATTCTTCAATCCAAAGGGCATGACTGTGTATGCTTCTCATCTTCAGGATTCATCTTAATCTGATTATATCCTGAAAATCCGTCCCTGAAAGACATGCGCTCAAAATCGTACGTATTATCGATCATGACGTCTATAATGGGAAGAGGGAACTCATCTTTAGGGCATACCGCATTCAGATCTCGAAAATTGATGCAAACACGCACTTTCCCACTTTTCTTCATGACCGAGATAACATTGGCGACCCAGTCAGGATGTTGTTCTTCCCGGATGAACCCACAGGATATCAACTTCTTGATTTCAGCTTCGATGGCATCCATCATATCCGGGCGGAACCGGCGTTGGTGTTATTTTACAGGTTTTGAATTGGGCAATATATTGAGCTTGTGGGTAGCCACTTTTGGATCAAGACCTGGCATATCCTCATAATTCCACGCAAAGACATCGATATATTCTTTTATCAGCTGGATTATTTTTTTTCTTTCTTCTTCGAAAAGATTGTTACTGATAAATATCGACTTTGGTAAAAGTTCATCCCCAACATCGATTTGGATAACTTTATCTTCAGTGGGCGGTTCTCTCTGCTCGAACCGGAGTTCCCATTGTGTATCCATTTGCTGAACCCAAGATTCATCTTCGAATGGTTCAGATTCTTGTTCCTCTATTTCGAGAGAATTGGTCAACACCATATTTACTGATAATACATGTTCGAGTTCAGCTTCTGAATTAGAGGATGACAAATCGTCTTGAAGAGAGGAAGTGGTCTCCTCACTTGATTCAGAGTTATTAGAAGTTGCAAGATGTGTGGTATACCCTAACCCAAAATAAGTTTGTTGACAGTAGGGATCACAATGCAATGGCATTCGCCTGCCTTTCCCATAGTTGAGGCCTGGTTCTGACTTCAGATCATAACCCATACTTTGCATAATCTTTAAAGCTTGTGGGCTATATCTGTGAACCTGCATTTTTTCAACATCGGCATCGTGAGAATCTTCTTGTACAATTGGTCTGTTGTACATTCGACCGAAGACTATTGGATGCTGATCATTGCGAGTAGGTGGGATAATAAAGATAGAATCTTTATGTGGCCCATATATCGTGATGATATTAGATGTTAATGCTACTTCCCACACATACGGATGATAGGAGTCTATAGCTTCCAAGAATTTTTGTGCTATAGGTTCTATATCGGTATGGTGGGAGGATTCCTGATTTGGAAATTGAGCGTCAGTATACTGGAAAAGAGAATATTTATTATTGTCAGAAACCACGTTTCCGGTTGTATTTACATCAGTCGGCTGCTTGTTGCGCCTGAGGTTGATGACCAACGGTGGAGGCTTCAGGTTCAAAGTGATCACTAGGGGATCACTTCCTTCTCCTGATTTGGTTTTATCCAAGTGGATAGCCATGGGTTCCATGACTTTCGGACGGGTAGTTCGTCCTTTCACCTGGATTGACAGGGGTTGCTCAGCAGATGGTTCTCCTGGCTCCCGGTGGGATTCCTCCTCCGTCTTGCCTGACACCTCTTTCATGTAGTCTTGGGTGTATAATATGGCATCAGAATAGTATGACTCTACTCCCTTGAACGGGTTAAGTTCAGCAAACTCCATTTTTACTGTTCCTTGGGCATCTACATATTTGAAGCATTGATGTAGAGTCGAAGGAACAATGTTGTGATCGTGGATCCATGGTCTGCCCAGCAGAATGTTGTAGGACACCTCCGAATCGATGACGTAGCATGTAGCCACTGATCTAAGATCTTCAATCTGGATCCTCAGACGAATCTTCCCCAACGGCTTACTTTTCCTGGCATTGAAGCCCACGATTGTAGTGGTGGTGTAAGCCAGTTCGCTTGTAGGAATCCTCAGCGGTCTGAGCAGACTATGAGGGATAATGCTGATCGACGATCCCGGATCTATGTGAATCCGGTCTACCTCCATGGAACCGACGTATCCGGTGTAATAGAGGGGCCTGTCATGCTTGTTATGTTTCAACAGCATGTCCTCTTGAGTGAAAGTGATGTTAGGGACCACTTCCATCACGCTATGGCATTGAGGACATGCCACAGGCTCTTTATCAGGAGATTTGAGCTGAGTCAAGCATACATTCGCCTGTATTAATGCTTCACTCAAGCCTTGACGAGTGTCTTTGGATAGCCTTAGGAGCTCGAAAATGGACAATATGGCTGGTGTATTAGCCAACTGAGCCAGGATGTCGAAGTTATATGGTTTCTCCAAACCTTTGTTTTGAATATTCTTCAATGGTTTATCAAAGTGCACTTCTTTTTTCTTGCCCTTGTCCACCGAAGTTGGTCTAGAAGGACCTGTCGCTGGTATGACAGGTTCAGGCTCTGGAAGTTTGGCAGCTGAAGTGTCTGCCGTTAGTTCTTCCTAATTTTCTCCATAGTCCTTGAGGTAGGCTTTCCCTGAACGGGTTCCGGTAGCCAAAGCCTCTTCTTCTGATGTCAGGGATATTGCAACTATATGGCATGGTTTACGTCTTGAGTTTTTTTTAGACTTAGCCTTAGCACCTTGAGTCTCTTCCTCAATCTCTGATACCAGATCAGGATGAACCCACATAATCTCACCACGCTGGGTAGTTAGGGGTACCAGGTCATGATTTTGACCCCTGGCCAGAGAGAGATTAACAATGTTCATCATCATCCGGGAAATAGGTACAACACCATCCGGGACTTCTTGAGGGGGCAGATTGCCGAATTGGAGAGAGATCATGTTGGCGGTGACCGTCTTCTCGCTATTACGCAGAGTGATGGCCTTGGCGTCGATCAACTCCTAGATTTTCCTCTTTAGTACATAACACGCCTTTGTGGGATGATGTATGTACCTATGGAAAATGTAGTACTTAGGATTATTGGTACTGCCGACTTCATTAGGCCTCTTTACCTCGGAGAGGGTGAGCTTGCCGCTTTTGACTAGACAATCGAATATGCTTGGAATATCATCGTCGTCAAAAGAATATTCTTCTTTAGGCTTGGAAGTCCCAGGATTAGTCTGCGTAGTCCCTGGAGTATGTTGTCTGGACGTATTGATCGCCAGAGCTTCTTTTCCTTTGGAACCACGAGGATGGTCGCTATTGGAGGATGACCTCTTCCCTCTATCAGAGGTAGAGATCATGATTCCATTGTCACGCGCCTTTCGACTGTTGTCTTCAGCGGCTACCGCTGAGATGATAAACGAGGGCCAATCATGGAACTGATATGGCCTGTGAACACCGAGATCAGTGGAAGAAGGTTCTTCCTACAAATGTCCACCAAGGCTGAATCCGAAACTCCGGAAGGCATCTACAGAGTGGCCTGACGAAAACGTTCGATAAAAGTACGAACATTCTCTTTCTCCTTCTGCTTTACTTCGATGAGCGAGGACATAGACATGTCCATCCCTCCTTCGTAGAATCGAGCGAAGAACAGAGTCTTAAAATCTTCAAAGGAAGTAATGCAGTTATCCGCAAGACTACGGTACCACTGATAGGCCACTCCAGACATACAGCCTTTAAACACTCGAGTGAGACGGGCATCATTCCCTTGTAATAACACCGTCATCATGCTAAAGTAGTTCATGTACTGGCTCGATGACGTCTTTCCCTTAAACAAAACCATAGCTTGTGGTTTGTATTTAGGTGGGAAAGGGATCTCGTCCCAGATAGCTGGGTATGGTTGGTTGATTCCCAACTTCTTGAGCTGATCCTTATGCTTCAAGGCATCAAATTAGGCTTTCAATTCCCATACTGCCTGCATCGGGTCTTCAGCTGGTAAAGGGACCGCAGAGTGGTGAGAGATCGGTTGTATTGTAACTCCAACAGGAGGCAATACATTCTCCGAGTTAGGAAGTTGAGGATCCGCTGACTCTTGATTTAGAACAGGCTCCTGGTTTGCATTGGATGGTGGTAGGTCCACCCCCACTCTTATTTGAGTTGGAGGAACCGTTACTTGAGCTATTGCAGCTGTATGTTGAGTCACCATCATCTGGTGCATATTCTCCATCATGGAATATATCTCCTTAAATGATGCTTCCAATACAGCGATGTGTTGGTCGGTACTTCCTGATGGGGAAGCCTCTTCGTGTTCATCTCCAATGGCATAGACTCCCATTTCTCTGGATGCTATTGATGGATTAGTATAGATCTCTGTACAGATTGAGTCTATACTTTCAGCATCCGATTCGAAAAACTGGCGACCCCCAGTGTCAGAATCAGAAGAATATGAAACCGGTTGTCGTGACCTCGAACGGGTGTTTCGAAACACACCAGCTTCAATATTCTCAAGGAGTCTGTCGAATATCCTTTGGCTTGGAGTTCTAGAGGGATGACGTCTTGAATTTGACCTTCTTCTAGGGATGTGTGAAGTCATGTTCACTGATGCGAATATCGGCTCTTCTTCCTGTAAAGACAAAGAGTAGTTCAATCGGTCGAAAACTGACCGTTTTATCTTAGAACAACAGTAGTTAACTACAACTTTGTGACTATTACAATAATGCTTCCTAGGGGGTGTAATCGATATGTTAGAAGATCCCCTGTCTTTACGTTTCTGGATCAGGAAATTACGCAAGTCAGGGGGATTAACAGGAGAAGAAGAAGAAGGCTTATTCTGCCTTTTTACATCAGTTGGAGCACGGATATTGGGAATCATAACTCTCTCCCTGCCATAAGAATACAGCAGTTCAGCCATGTGAGTAGCGTACGATCCGTCATCCGTCTGAGGAACGTATGTTCCTGTAAACCGGGTCTTCTTTACGCCGAGAGGCTTATCCTGGCGTAATCTGGAGTTTTGCACAGGTTGGCGTAAAACTGAGAAAGTCCTCAATCGGCCGTCAGCATTCCGCGTAATCTGAAGGGCGGGCAAATTCTTCTCTTGATGGCGTAAAAGCTGAGAGGTTGGAAGATTTGCTACCTGTTTTCCCTTGTGGTGATTGCAAGGAACATCTGCCTCATGGTAGAGAGGAGATATATTTTTACGTGCAGGGCGCATTTGGAATTTTTGAATTGACGCTGAGGCATTGACAGAAATTCTGTCTGCCACATCACTGACGGGAGACCGAGTTTTACGTGCGGGGTGCGATGTAGACTTCTGGATTGGCACTGAAGCATTGCCAGAAGCTTTGTCTGCACGTCACGGACGGGAGACAAAATTTTACACGCAGGGCATGGAATAGACTTTTGGATTGGCACTAGGGTATTGCCAGAAGCTTTGTCTGCCACGTCACAGACGGAAGACAAAGTTTTACGCGTAGGGCGCGAAGTAGACTTCTGGATTGGCACTAAGGCACTGCCAGAAGCTTCGTCTGCCACGTCACAGACGGGAGACAGATTATTACGCCCAAGGCATAGAGGTCGCGTTGTCACAACCTTGTTTATCGGAGAGAGAGAGTCCGCAGGAATGGTAGAGGATGTCCGGGGCATCCATACTTTACGCAATTTCCTGTTGTCTTAGACAGAGAGGGAATGAGAGCTACCCCCTGCTCGAAGCATGTCTTCGTAAGCCGATTGGTCAAATTGGACGACCAGAGTCTTCTTCATTGATCCTATGGATACAACATCGTGTTGAGCAATGGCTTTCTCGTCAGATGAGAAAGTAGTCCACAGCAGAGTCGCCATCTTGTGTTTGATAATAAATGAAAGAAATTGAAACTAGGTTTATACGAAACCCTTTCTTTGGTTTACAAACAATAAAAAGAAGTACAATTAATCCTATACGAGGATGTTAAGTACAAAAATTTAATTCTGGGGAAATATTGCTATAGGAGTCTGATCTGCGGTCGATCATTTTGTCCCTTTGACCACACGATGACGAAAAAGTGCTGTAGAAGACGAAAAAGAAGCTTCAAAGACTGCAGGAAAAGTTGAACTCTCGTTGCCAAAGCACTCTATAGGTGCTTTCTTGACCTTGACCTCTGTCTGTGACTCCTGAATTCTCTCTACCTTCGATTTGACCTTGGACCTCCGTGGCTGGAGGTCTCTATTTATAGAGTTCAGCAACAGTCGACATAAAAACCGAACAGCAGATAGAGTTGTACCTTTTATGCGGCGGTTATAATAACTGCTACTCACGTATGAATGATCTCTTGAATTAGCATGTGACGCGTGTTCCATTATGAGGTAATGCGTATAATCGCTCATCGAAGATTATGGCATGCAAGCCACGTAGCCCCTCGCGTAGAGATGGTTGGCATAAAAGCCAAATAACTGTCTCGTTGGCGTAAAAGCCAAATAGCTGTTCTGATGGCGTAAAAGCCAAGTAGGCGTAGAAGACGATTAGTTGTTAAGTTGGCGTAGAAGCCAAAATAGATGTTATGTTGGCGTAGAAGCCAAGTATCTGTCATGTTAGCGTAGAAGCCAAGTAGCTGTCATGTTGGCGTACAAGCCAAGTTCTGCGTAAAACTTAATACTTTGCAAATATAGCCTGAGTTGGCGTATTTCGAGGAGATAGCGTACGTCGTGCTCCTATAGCTAAAAATAGCCTGGTTGGCGTAATGTGCGGAGATGGTGATGTGGACGTATTAGCCTAATTATAGCTCACCCAGTCATTCAAAGTAGAACCAAATCTCATGCATTAAATGCAGAGATCTGCCCCCATCTCGCGCAGTAATTGCAGAGACGTGCCTTGAGTTCTGTATGAAGGACAAATTTTGACGTGGCTGTTGGTTTCATCTCATCCTGAACTTAAAGCTCATATCTACCTGTGTAGAATAGGCAGCGTATTCCTTGAATGCGTAAACGACGTCTTATATCAAGGGTTATGTCACTAGACGACAGTCTGGAGTTCTGTGCAGAGTCATTATTACAGTCGTCCTCTTGATCACCGTACAGTACTCTTTGTCAGGAGTTAGATTCACTGCTTCCACTATGTAAGCCCCCTGATTTTTTAAGAATTTTAATTTGGACTTTTCACAATTTTCTATAATTTTCTGGGATTTTTTTGTAATTAAAACCTAGGCATTTTACAATTAAATAATTTTTAATTACTGTTAATTAATATTAAAATATTATGAAAATAATATTTTATAGTGTAAAATGGAAAACTGGACATAGGGTAATTTTTGGTGAATTTATTGGACTCCGAAAACAGTTTTAAAGCCCTAAAAATCAACGTAGATTTAAACCTAATTAAATCCTGAACCCGGTTTATTTTTAAAATAAACCGAACCAAACTAAACCGAACCACCGCCAAACTGACCCGAACCAAACCAATTTCTTAACGGGTCAGGTCGGATCCGAATCGAACCCGATCCGGACCCGAAATCCACACCGAACCCTAATCCCAATTCGGGTCGTAAACACTGTTCCGACCCGGCGGCGCGCGTGTATTTTATACCCTCGGAGCCCCGCCGCCAGACCTCTCTCTCCCTCTCATCTCTGCCGCCGCCGACTTCCTACTGATCCCCAGCCGCCTATCTCCGCCTCGATCCATCTCTACCGGCGTCAAACTTTCGACGACTCCGCCCGTCCCCGACTCCTCAGCCGCCTCCTCTCGAACCGCCACTGCCTCGCCGCGACGCCGCCCCGGCCTCCCTCTCCTCCTCCTTCCTCCTCCCTCCCTCAGCCGCAGCCAAGCTCCTCCGCCTCGATAGCAAGCCCCCAGCACCAGCAGCAGCCCGAGCGCCGCCCGCTCCGCCCGGCCGCCCGAGCCCTGCACCGCCTTCCCGCACGCCGCCGCCTCCGGACCTCGACCGCCTCCGCTCCCCCGGCCTCCCTCCGGCCCGCCTCCGGCCACCGCAGCTCCGGCAGAGCCCTAGCCCTAACCCTAACCCTAACCTAGACGCATAGGACTCGGACACGCTGTGTCGTATCGACACGGACACGAGAAAACTCGATTTTCGGAGCCCTGTTCAGGTACCCATTTCTCTCTCCTCGTTGCCCCATTTTCTGTCCCGTCAGTTGTGACGCGTAGACTGTGTGACCCGTTCGATGCTCGTGCAACCCGTTCGGTGCGTCGCGTCGTGTGATGATCGCAAACCGAGATCCAAAAGCGGAAAACCCATGCCCTGTTTCACCCCGGAACTGAGTGCGCCCCGCCAAACGGTACGACTTGGTCGCACGCGATCTTTACCGAAACATGCGCGTCATTGATACGGACGTGTGGGATTTTGCAGAAGTTGATTTGGATGTACGTGCACACAGGATTTGCAGGTCAATAACTAAATTGTTCGGTTTCAACTTAGGGACCGATCAAGCCTGCAATAAGAATAGGATAAGTTTTTAGGATCTCATCAACTTGCTTGAATCATTCTTGATATCTATATCGTATTCAAACTAAATTTTTCTTGCATCCTGCCTTGATTTCTGTGTGCCTCTTATAGTTTATTTTAATGCAGAGTAATAGATTCACAAGCACGCGACGAGACTCCCGCAGGAACACCACAAGTTGCTGATGTCACCTATGACAATGAAGTGACACCAGTTGGTGGAGGTCAACTAGAACAACAAAACAGTCAAGATACCTCAAGAGGTCGGCAAGACGACGTTCCACCATCGACGCAGTTTACTCCACCGATGCCTACCTTTCCACCAGGGCAGGCTATGAACGAACAACAAATGTTTTGAATGTTCTACGCGATGATGTAAGCCCATCAGAAGGTTCAGAAAGAAGCTCAACAAAACCAAGCGGAGAAGTTCATCGACAGATTTAGCTCTGAGCTACGGAAGTTAATCAGCTCAGTTGCACCTACCTTAGACTCGGACGTCCTTGCTGCAGCACGACCCATGGAGTGTAACACAAGGATAGAGTCCAGCCAGAAGCGACCGTATGCATCAGCACCAGACTAAGCACAAGAAGAAAGAGTTACAAAGCGACCACGGAAGAACCCACCACAGAGAGCATCTACATCACTTGCACTAGTCCTTCCTACTTGTCACTACTGTAGCAAGGTAGGCCATTTCGTTAAAGAATGCCGATGCAGATTGGGACGATGTTTATCTTGCGGATCCAAAAAAGCATTCGTAAGGGATTACCCTGAACGTCGAGAGAAAGCAGTGATGATTCATCAACCGGCCACATCAGCACCAACCGGAGCACCACAGAAAGAAATTGTAAAGAGTTCTCCCATGCACCAGCCGCCAGAAGCATCTCCGTAAGTACTGCCTACCTGTCAGTATTGTCGCAAGATAGGCCATATTAATAAGGAGTGCAGACGCAAGTTAGGATTATGCTTGATTTGCGGAACCAATCAATACTTAGCCAAGGATTGTCCTCAGCATCGAGAGAAAGTATTGATGATTCATCAACCAGCCACATCAGCACCAGCCGGAGCACCACAGGAAGAAATTGCAAGAAAGTCTCACATGCACCAGCCACCAGAAGCACCTCCTCAAGTACTACCTGTCTGTCCATATTGTCGCAGGCGAGGCCATATAGAGAACGAGTGCAGACGAAAAGGGAGATTATGTTTAGTTTGCGGATCCAGTCACCATTTATTAAGAGAATGTCCTGAGCGTCGAGAAAGAGCACCAATGGTAAACCAACAAGCTTTACCAGCACCAAGTATCATGCCCCAGTTCCAAAAACACGTAGGACTAGGACACGTAAGCATACCAGCCGCATGGATATGGCAACTCCAATATATGGAAACCAAATCCATACGTACGCTGTAATATGAATATCAAATCCACAAGTAGTATAAAATATAATACAAGTCACAGGGTAAAATCTAAATCTCATCCACCAAAATTATATAGAAATAAATAACCAGTATCTATAAAACTAGATCTCAATAAGAAGTATCTAAGGATGATAGTTGGATGGAAACAAATCCACTACCAACTCGAATATAAGAGCAAATACAATATGAGTACAACACAATAAACACAATATAAGAATATCAGCTATCAATCATGGACTCGAAGAGAAGATATCCTCGGATCACATGTAACCATCCAAATCTGCGCTCCTGCAAATACTCAAGAACAGATACACCTGGCAGAGGACCAGGTCCTCAGAGGGACGTAACAAGATACAGAAAATACGAGCCAATTTGAATACAGTAAACATGCATCATATTTGAAAATAGATAAGTACGATGTACAGGACAATCTATATGAATGCAAATGAGGATAACTTTTTGACGTATGGGCAAGGGTAGGCTACTCGATCTAATCCTCACAATCTCACGCTCGTCAGTAGACATCATCAGCCGACATACCTCTGGGGTAGCGACCCTCAGACTCCATCAATCGACATACCTCTGGGGTAGCGACCATCGGACACGACCACCATAGTGCGTGCTAGTGACTATGGTTTACCAGAGTGGTTAAAAGCCCATACGCCTAATGGTTGTCCTCTATGATACTAAGTGTCAAGTGTGTGTCAACATATCTAATATATAGTAATGACTGAAAAGGAACTACACATGCAATAAATAAACAAAAATGCAATAAATATACAGAAATATACTAAGCATGTAAAATACTGTAAATAATTTGACAAGGTATCTTGCCTGGGGTCCTGCTGCTGGTATGAATCAGAGTCCAAGTCACAGTCCAATTAGCCTATGTATTACAAATTTATCACGTCAAAAGATAATTTATTTTAATTTATTTAATTCTGGAATAATTACTCTAAAATCCTATTTTAATCTTATTATTCTGATTTTTATGTTAATTCCTAAATTTTGTCCAAAGAAACTGAATTTTATCAACTCGAGACTCATGGCACGTAAATCGAGGCGATCTGTTGACCGAAAAGTCAACCAACACAAACTCAACTTTTATGCATGATTTCCTGTAGGTTTCAGCGTCAAAAATATGCTGGAATTTACGGCTCATCCGAATTCAAATTCGTTTGGGAATTATGGCACATACAAATTTTTATATTGTGCACCGATGGTCAAATTCTAACCTAGAAGTTCTACAGAATTAACAGTATATAAATACTTCTAATTAAATTCTGGAAAAAACATATATCAATTATCTAGACATTAGCTTTCCGAAACTTTAAACGGTTCATGATTCTGATTCCTGGTTCTCCCGGAATCGCGAAAACATTAAAATACGTCTATTTTCGGACATGCTGTGCTCTACGAATTTTTTAGAATTTAATACTCATAATTTCGTAAAACAATTTATATAATCCGAAAGCTAACCTCAATATCTTTCTAACGCAAGAAATTAGGCCTCGTTTGGAGTCCGGAGCTATGCGCAATGGCTTGTGAAAGATGAAGGAACCCTAGATAGCAATTCTCCAAAATCTCTCTCTCTAAAATAATGGAATAATTAGGGTTATAATAATATATATATATAGAGAGAGATGTACCTGCGGCTGAAAGGATATTTATAGGCTGACACGTGTCAGAATCTGATTGGATGGTTTTTGTTATATTATTTGTTTTTGATTTGAGTTTATCAAAACATTATTTAAGTCATTTTAAATCTAAATAACTCAAAATAAATATTAAAAATAATCATAAAAATCTGGAAAAATTACAAAAAAATATATTTTGAATTTAAAAACTCTAGAAAAATATTTGGGATAATTTTATATTCATAGATTTTCTACTATAATTAGGAGAAGCTCTAAACATTAGTTTTAACCATATAACTAAAAATAAATACTAAAATTATTCCAAAAATTCTGAAATAATTCCAGAAAATATATAATAATATTATAAATCCTAAAAAATAATGTGGGTCCATTCTATTTTACTGAAATTGTACAATAAATTCTACAAGTCCTAAAAATTAGTTATTAGCCTAAATAACTCCCAATAAATACTAAAATATTCAAACAATTCCCAGAAAATTCTAGAAAATATATTTGACTATTTAGAACCTAAAATAAAATTTTAGGATATTTTTAATTAAGTTTGAACATAAAATAAATTCTTCAAAGTCCTAGAAAATTAGTGTTACTAGTTTTTAATTAACTAAAAATTATGGAAAAATTCCAATAATCTAAAATAGCCTAAAAATAATTCTAAATAAATATTTATATAAGTAAATATACTAAAAAAATTTATTTTCTAATTAACTAAGAGAATACTCTAAATAAATTCAACATCTATAATAAATATAATAATATAAAATATACACAAAATACCTATTTTTGGTGAGAGAATTTACACCAAGGCCAGCCTCTCCAGCATTGGAGGCACCGCAAATGAGAGTTGAAGGAGTCAGACCACCAGCCCCAGGAGAGAATCAGCCGAGGCCACCCTTGGCACCACAAACAACACTCTTCCAGCAGGCTCAACAGCAGCAGAGGAATCAACTGCAAGACGTGAACAAGCTCCAGCGATGACTTTGGAAGACGTACAGACCCATGGAGTAGCGAATGTGCATAATTTTTCGTAGTTATCTGTTTATAGATTTGTTTTATCTCGTGCCTATTGGTTCGTGACCTTAGCCTTGACCTAGTAATTTTGAACTTGCTAATAACCTAGAATATTTTTATAATTGATAACCTAATATATTTTTATAAGTAATGAACTGTAGATTTCTAGATTTTCTTCATTCGGGAAATTGCATAACTTTTAATGCTTAGGGAAGTAATTTTCTCTTTGTATTATTCTTACACCCTCAACCTTGATTCTCCTTGATCGTGATATGCTTCGAATAATGATTGCATCCGTGTCATCTCTGTTAACCGGTTATTCTTTGATTGCGAGGACACAATCCTCTTAAGGGGGGTAGATTGTAAGCCTCCTGATTTTTCAAGAATTTTAATTTGGACTTTTCACAATTTTCTGTAATTTTTTGGGATTTTTCTGTAATTAAAACCTAGGTATTTTGTAATTAAATGATTTTTAATTATCATTAATTAATATTAAAATATTATAAAAATAATATTTTATGGTGTAAAATGGAAAACTGAACATAGGATAATTTTCGGTGAATTTATTGGACTACGAAAACAGTTTTAAAGCCCTAAAAACTAACGTAGATTTAAACCTAATTAAACCCTGAACCCGGTTTATTTTTAAAATAAACCGAACCAAACTAAACTGAACCGTCGCCAAACTGACCCGAACCAAACCAATTTCTTAACGGGTCGGGTCAGATCCGAATCGAACCCGACACGGACCCGAAATCCACACCGAACCCTAATCCCAATTCGGGTCGGAAACACTGTTCCGACCCGGCGGCGCGCGTGTATAAAACCCTCGAAGCCCGGCCGCCAGACCTCTCTCTCCCTCTCATCTCCACTGCCGCCGACTTCCTACTGATCCCCAGCCGCCTATCTCCGCCTCGATCCATCTCCACCGGCGTCGAACTTTCGACGACTCCGCCCGTCCCCGACTCCTCAGCCGCCTCCTCTCGAACCGCCACCGCCTCGCCGCGACGCCGCCCCAGCCTCCCTCTCCTCCTCCATCCTCCTCCCTCCCTCAGCCACAGCCAAGCTCCTCCGCCTCGACAACAAGCCCCCAGCACCAGCAGCAGCCCGAGCGCCGCCCGCTCCGCTCCGCCCGGCCGCGCGAGCCCTGCGCCGCCTCCCCTCGCGCCGCCGCCTCCGGACCTCGAACACCTTCGCTCCCCCGGCCTCCCTCCGGCCCACCTCCGGCCGCGGCAGCTCCAGTAGATCCCTAGCCCTAACCCTAACCTAGGCGCACAGGACTCGAACACGCTGTGTCGTGTCGACACGGACATGAGAAAACTCGGTTTTCGGAGCCCTGTTCAGGTACCTATTTCTCTCTTCTCGTTTCCTCATTTTTTGTCCCGTCAGTTGTGACGCATAGACTGTGTGACCCCCTCGATGCCCGTGCAACCCGCTCGGTGCGTCGCGTCCTGTGGTGATCGCAAACCGCGATCCAAAAACCGGAAAACCCACGCCCTGTTTCACCCCGGAACTGAGTGCGCCCCGCCAAACGGGACGACTTGGTCGCACGCAGTCTTTACCGAAACGTGCGCGTCATTGATACGGACATGCAGAATTTTACAGAAGTTGATTTGGATGTGCGTGCACACCGGAGTCAACGCGTATCCGTCGACAACTTCCCGTATTCGCCCATTCTGGAACACGTCGTAACTTTGTGTACACACGTCAGATCGAGACAAAACTTACGCCATCGGACTCGTAGCAATACGTTGGTCCTGTGACCCAAGTTTGGTTCGATTTTGAGAACGTTGACAAAATTGCGTATCGTGGGCCCCACAGGCTCCACTTGACGGGCGATTTTGTGATCGGCTCATCGGAATCCAATTCTGGAAGTTCCGTTGGGTTCGTATCATTTTTCTTGACTTATTGACACTAAGTTGGACGAATTTGGATACCTTTGACCTTGACACATTTTTCGGTGTGAAGTGGCTCACATGTGGACCCCGCTTTGACCCAAAAATGTCGTTTTTGCCCCTGTGTCCAAATTGGACTCAAGGACAGGCGTTTCTAGCTATTTGATATTTTTTGAATCTAATGGTGATGTTTATTTCAGCAACCGGAGGAGTACCTACAGATCATACTGAGACCAGAGCTACAGTTGGAGCCAGAACCACAGGCAAGTGTACCTTGCCAACTTTGCAGTCTTGTTACATATTTTTCTTGATTTATTTACATTGCTGTGCATGCTTGACCTAGGATCGTGTGACTTACTTAGCATCCGATTAATAGTCGGGTGCCAACACCGTACGCGGTGTTGTGTATTGTCATCTAGAGATGGACATTCGTGACCCTTTGCATTCTCGTACTTGTCTTATCAAGTACACTATAACCCAGGACACTTGACACTATTCATGAGACAGAATCCTTCTGAGATATTTATGGTGATTCTGTATAGGATACAGGTTATGACATAGACATTATATTCATGGATACTATATGACTTGCTGCATTAGATATGATCGTGCGTGACATGTACATGAGGCATCGTGGACATGAGACGTGTGATTGCATTGGGTGGGGAGAGACACACAGGCTTCAGGCTGATTACATATATATCCCCTATTATTATGAGGCACAAGACTCTGAAACCCAAGCTTGACCCATTACTCATTATTACTGCTACCGGCTCCCCGACACAGAGCTTGTAGTGGCTCAGCCTGAGTACTCGTGATGCTCTCACTTGCATTTCACATAGATGGTTACATACTTATCCTATTTATTTCATTATTTGCTGCACTGTATTTACTTTGGCTTATATTATCTGTACCTTGCTATATCCCCTGAGGACCTGGATCTGGATTATGTCCCCAGGATTTGCAGACGAGATCTTCCCCGAGGTATACGGGACCGCAGTAGGAGCAGATACAAGAGCTGTACCGACACCCGAGGACGAGATTGTGCCAGAGGACTTCTCCTGAGTATTGGCTTGAGATACTCATTTATTTATGTTTCTAGTTATTTTATTTCCTGTCTATTGCAGTGATGTATCAGACTTGTTCTCAGATTGTTCTCCGAGACACTTTTATTGAGATTTGTTAGTTTATATTTATTGTATTTATTCTGGCATTTGATCTGTGATTATCTGTTGTGGATGAGATTAGAATAGACTGTGACTTGTATCATTGGACCTATTTATTATTGTATTACAGCTTAAGTACGCCCCGATAGATCCATTAAATTGGGTTTGTCCATCGGTGTGTGCTGCTGGCCATTATCACGCGTCCAGTCCCTCGGTATTTTGGGACTGGGGCGTGACATGATTTTTTTGGTGGCCCATGCAGGTCAATGACTAAATTGTTCGGTTTTAACTTAGGGACCGATCAAGCCTGCAGTAAGAATAGGATAAGTTTTTAGGATCTCATCCACTTGCTTGAATCGTTCTTGATATCTATATCGTATTCAAACTAAATTTTTCTTGCATCCTGCCTTGATTCCTGTGCGCCTCTTATAGTTTATTTTAATGCAGAGCAATGGATTCACAAGCACGCGACGAGACTCCCGCAGGAATACCATAAGTTGTTGATGTCACCTATGATAATGAAGTGACACCAGTTGGTGGAGGTCAACTAGAACAACAAAATAGTCAAGATACCTCAAGAGGTCGGCAAGACGACGTTCCACCATCGACGCAGTTTACTCCACCGATGCCTACCTTTCCACCAGGGCAGGCTATGGATGAACAACAAATGTTTTGAATGTTCTACGCGATGATGCAAGCCCATCAGAAGGTTCAGGAAGAAGCTCAACAAAACCAAGCGGAGAAGTTCATCGACAGATTTAGCTCTGAGCTACGAAAGTTAATCAGCTTCGTTGCACCTACTTTAGACTCGAACGTCCTTGCTGCAGCACGACCCATGGAGCGCAACACAAGGATAGAGTCCAGCCAGAAGCGGCCGTATGCATCAGCACCAGACTAAGCACAACAAGAAAGAGTTGCAAAATGACCACGGATGAACCCACCACAGAGAGCATCTACACCAGTTGCACTAGTCCTTCCTACTTGTCACTACTGTAGCAAGGTAGGCCATTTCGCTAAAGAATGCCGATGCAGATTGGGACGATATTTATCTTACGGATCCAAAAAAGCATTCGGTAAGGGATTGCCCTGAACGTCGAGAGAAAGCAGTGATGATTCATCAACCGGCCATATCAGCACCAGCCGGAGCACCACAGGAAGAAATTGCAAAGAGTTCTCCCATGCACCAGCCGCCAGAAGCATCTTCGTAAGTACTGCCTACCTGTCAGTATTATCGCAAGATAGGACATATTAATAAGGAGTGCAGATGCAAGTTAGGATTATGCTTGATTTGCGGAACCAATCAATACTTAGCCAAGGATTGTCCTCAGCATCGAGAGAAAGCATTGATGATTCATCAACCAGCCACATCAGCACCAGCCGGAGCACCACAAGAAGAAATTGCAAGGAAGTCTCACATGCACCAGCCACCAGAAGAACCTCCTCAAGTAGTACCTGTCTGTCCATATTGTCGCAAGCGAGGCCATATAGAGAACGAGTGCAGACGAAAAGGGATATTATGTTTAGCTTGCGGATCCAGTCAGCATTTATTAAGAGAATGTCCTGAGCGTCGAGAAAGAGCACCAATGGTAAACCAACAAGCCTTACCAGCACCAAGGCCAACCTCTCTAGCATTGGAGGCACCGCAAACGAGAGTTGAAGGAGTCAGACCACCAGCCCCAGGAGGGAATCAGCCGAGGCCACCCTTGGCACCACAAACAACACTCTTCCAGCAGGCTCAACAGCAGGAGAGGAATCAACTGCAAGAACGTGAACAAGCTCCAGCGATGACTTTGGAAGACGCACAGACCCATGGAGTAGCTAATGCGCGTAATTTTTCGTAGTTATCTGTTTATAGATTTATTTTATCTCGTGCCTATTGGTTCGTGACCTTAGCCTTGACCTAGTAATTTTGAACTTGCTAATAACCTAGAATATTTTTATAATTGATAACCTAATATATTTTTATAAGTAATGAACTGTAGATTTCTAGATTTCTTTCATTCGGGAAATTGCATAACTTTTAATGCTTAGGGAAGTAATTTTCCCTTTGTATTATTCTTACACCCTCAACCTTGATTCTCCTTGATCGTGATATGCTTCGAATAATGATTGCATCCGTGTCATCTCTATTGATCAATTATTCTTTGATTGCGAGAACGCAATCCTCTTAAGGAGGGTAGATTGTAAGCCTCCTGATTTTTCAAGAATTTTAATTTGGACTTTTCATAATTTTCTGTAATTTTTTAGAATTTTTTGTAATTAAAACCTAGGCATTTTGCAATTAAATGATTTTTAATTACCATTAATTAATATTAAAATATTATGAAAATAATATTTTATGGTATAAAATGGAAAACTGGACATAGAATAATTTTCGGTGAATTTATTGGACTACGAAAACAGTTTTAAAGTCCTAAAAACTAACGTAGATTTAAACCTAATTAAACCCTGAACCCGGTTTATTTTTAAAATAAACCGAACCAAACTAAACTGAACCGTCGCCAAACTGACCCGAACTAAACCGATTTCTTAACGGGTCGAGTCAGATCCAAATCGAACCCGACCCGAACCCGAAATCCACACCGAACCCTAATCCCAATTCGGGTCGGAAACACTGTTCCGACCCAGCGGCGCGCGTGTATAAAACCCTCGGAGCCCGGCCGCCAGACCTCTCTCTCCCTCTTATCTCTGCTACCGCCGACTTCCTACTGATCCCCAGCCACCTATCTCTGCCTTGATCCATCTCCACCGGCGTCGAACTTTCGACGACTCTGCCCGTCCCCGACTCCTCAGCCGCCTCCTCTTGAACCGCCACCGCCTCGCCGCCTCGTCGCGACGCCGCCCCGGCCTCCCTCTCCTCCTCCTTCCTCCTCCCTCCCTCAGCCGCAGCCAAGCTCCTCTGCCTCGACAGCAAGCCCCCAGCACCAGCAGCAGCCCGAACGCCGCCCGCTCCGCTCCGCCCGGCCGCCCGAGCCCTGCGTCGCCTCCCCGCGCACCGCCGCCTCCGGACCTCGACCGCCTCTTCTCCCCCGGCCTCCCTTTGGCCTGCCTCCGGCCATCGCAGGTTCGACAGAGCCCTAGTCCTAACCCTAACCATAACCTAGACGCACAGGACTCGGACACGCTGTGTCGTGTCAATACGGACACGAGAATACTCGGTTTTCGGAGCCCTGTTCAGGTACCCATTTCTCTCTTCTCGTTGCCCCATTTTCTGTCCCGTCAGTTGTGATGCATAGACTGTGTGACCCCCTCGATGCCCGTGCAACCCGTTCGGTGCGTCGCATCCTGTGGTGATCGCAAACAGCGATCCAAAAACAGGAAAACCAATGCCCTGTTTTATCCCGGAACTGAGTGCGCCCCGCCAAACGGGACGACTTGGTCGCACACGGTCTTTACCAAAACATGCGCGTCGTTGATACGGACGTGCAGGATTTCACAGAAGTTGATTTGGATGTGCGTGCACACCGAAATCAATGCGTATCCGCCGACAACGCCCCGTATCCGCCCATTCTGGAACACATCGTAACTTTGTGTACACACGTCGGATTGAGACAAAACTTGTGCCATCGGACTCGTAGTAATACGCTGGTCATGTGACCCAAGTTTGGTTCGATTCTGAGAACGTTGACAAAATTGCGTATCGTGGGCCCTATAGGCTCCACTTGACGGGCGATTTTGTGATCGGCTCATCGGAATCTAATTTTGAAAGTTTTATTGGGTTCGTATCATCGTTCCTAACTTGTTGACACTAAGTTTGACAAATTTGGAGACCTTTGACCCTGACACGTTTTTCGGTGTGAAGTGGCCCACATGTGGACCCCGCTTTAACCCAAAAATATCGTTTTTGCCCCTGTGTCCAAATTGGACTCAAGGACAGGCATTTCTAGCTATTTGATATTTTTTGAATCTAATGGTGATGTTTATTTTAGCAACCGGAGGAGTACCTACAGATCACACTGAGACCAGAGCTACAGTTGGAGCCAGAACCACAGGCAATTGTACCTTGCCAACTTTGCAGTCTTGTTACATATTTTTCTTGATTCATTTACATTGCTGTGCATGCTTAACCTAGGATCGTGTGACTTCCTTAGCGTCCGATTAATAGTCGGGTGCCAACACCGTAAGCGGTGTTGTGTATTGTCATCTAGAGATGGACATTCGTGACCCTTTGCATTCTCGTACTTGTCTTATCAAGTACACTATAACCCAGGACACTTGATACTATTCATGAGATAGAATCCTTCTGAGATATTCATGGTGATTCTGTATAGGATACAGGTTATGACATAGACATTATATTCATGGATACTATATGACTTGCTGCATTAGATATGATCGTGCGTGACATGGACATGAGGCATCATGGACATGAGACGTGTGATTACATTGGGTGGGGAGAGACACACAGGCTACAGGCTGATTATATATATATCCCCTATTATTGTGAGACACAAGACTCTGAAACCCAAGCTTGGCCCATTACTCATTATTACTGCTACCGGCTCCCCGACACAGAGCTTGTAGTGGCTCAGCCTGAGTACTCGTGATGCTCTCACTTGTATTTCACATAGATGATTACATACTTACCCTATTTATTTTATTATTTGCTGCACTGCATTTAATTTGGCTTGTATTATATGTACCTTGCTATGTCCCCTGAGGACCTGGATCCGGATTATGTCCCCAGGATTTGCAGACGAGATCTTCCCCGAGGTATACGGGACCGCAGCAGGAGCAGATACAGGAGTTGTACCGACACCCGAGGACGAGATTGTGCCAGAGGACTTCTCCTGAGTATTGGCTTGAGATACTCATTTATTTCTGTTTCTAGTTATTTTATTTCCTGTCTATTGCAGTGATGTATTAGACTTGTTCTCGGATTATTCTCCGAGACACTTTTATCGAGATTTGTTAGTTTATATTTATTGCATTTATTCTGGCATTTGATCTGTGATTATCTGTTATGGATGAGATTAGAATAGACTATGACTTGTATCATTGGACCTATTTATTGTTGTATTACAGCTTAAGTACGCCTCGATGGGTCCATTAAATTGAGTTTGTCCATCGGTGTGTGCTGCTGGCCATTATCAAGCGTCCAGTCCCTCGATATTTTGAGACTGTGGCATGACACACTGACAGGTTTATTCGAGGAATACGAAGAGTTCCTCGTACAACTTCCCGCTGTATTAAAAGCAGACGGGTTTTACGCCGAAGTGGCGATGTAGTAACCTTTTTACGCCGAAGCAGTCTGGAAATACTGTATTACGCGGGTTATTCTGGAGCTATGTTTTATGCTGAAATAGCGTTGAAGCTCTGTTGTACGCTAATGGCTCTGAAGTCATGTTTTACGCCACCCAGTGTTGGAGCTCTGTTTTACGCGAGTTTCATGTATGTTGAGGGTTTTACGCGTATGATTTTCCAGCGTATTTTTTATGCTTCTACATGCACGATAGAGCACTGTCCCGTTCGTATGCTTATAGTTTGAATATGCAAAACTGTTTCAAAGTTATGTTTTCAAAAGATATAATATGACTATAGTTCTGAGCTGCATGAAATGAACTTAGGTAAAAGTAGCAAAATCTGTAAACCCCCTCATCCAAAATAGGTATTTTGTGTGTATTTTATATTATTTTATTTATTATAGATTATTTTAAATATTGAATTACTTTAGAATATTCTATTAGTTAATTAGAAAATAATTTTCTTAGTAGATTTACTTATGTAAATATTTATTTAGAATTGTTTTTAGGCTATTTTAGATTTTTGAAGACTTTTTTAGAATTTTTAGAATTTTTAGGTAATTAAAACATAGGAAACGTAAATTTCTAGGACTTCTATAATTTACTATAAGACCATACTTGCATGTTGTTCCTACCAAATATCTATTTTAGTTTAAAATATTTAATTATATTTTTTGTAATTTATTTACAATTTTAAGAAATTTATTTAGATTTTTAAAATTATTTAGGATTTATTTGGATATATATAGTCTTAATATTAGATAGATGCTAATTTAGTGTTAATAGATATTAATAACATTTTATAAATTATTTGTATTATATTTAATTATATTTAAGATTATAAATTATTGAGATAAATTCAAACTCTATTTTAAATTAATTCAAATCCTGAATCTACTAGGAAAGCAACTTCATGCATATCCTATCCTTATTTAAATTCATCATAATTCTATCCAAATTAACCAATCCTAGTCGTATTCAATTAAGTAGTGTCCACCATTATAAATACCTCATCCTTCATATTTTTCTTTCCCAAATTCCCCTCTTTTTCGTCCAAAAATAGTCAAAATTCGTCATAAATTCAGCCTCATTTTCTACTAGTTATGACGAATTAAAAAGACGATATCTCCTAGCTCCAGACTCCAAATGTGCTCCAAGTTTTTTTGTTAGAACTATATCAAGATTAGTTTTTTGATTATATAAATTATTTTAATAATTAATGAACCTATTTTTCCAAAAAATTCTAAAAGTACTAGCTGTCCAAAATCAGATATGTTTTCGTATTTTTGAGATTTCGGGAGATTTCGAATTCGAAATTACGAACCGTTTGAAGTTCCAAAAAATCTGACATGATAAACTTTCATAAACTTATTTTTCCAAAATTTAACATATAAGTTTAATCTACTATAAAATTCATGCAACGTAGACGTAAATAAAAAATTACCGAAAACTGTCATCTGTGCGCCCTTGTGGCCATAACTCTTTACCGACTTGTGATTTTATGAAATTATTGATTCTAGTGTTCATATAGCATTAAAATATATAGGATTCCACACACAAATTCAGGATTTGAGTCTGTTGACTTTTTGGTCAATGGATTGCCTCGATTTGTGTGTTACGGATAACAAATTCGTAAAGTTCACTTTCTTTGGACCAAAATTAGAGCTTAACAATAAAATCAGATTATAATAAGATTAAAATACTATTTTAGGTTATTTTATTCAGAATTAAAATAGATTAAATAGAGGAACCTATTTACCCACTTTTGTAACCTAACTTGTTTAATTTATGTGACGGGTAGATCGGACGACGCCTTGAGTTGGGACTTCATCATTTTCAGACCAGGCAAGATACCTTGCCAAATTATTTACAGTACTTTGCATGCTTATTATATTTCTATATATTCATTGCATTTCTGTATATTTATTGCATGTGTAGTTTCTTTCAGTCATTACTATATATTAGATATGTTGATACACATATGACACTTAGTATCATGAGAGGACGATCAGTAGGCGTATGGGCTTTAACCACTCTGGTGAACCATAGTAACTAGCACATACTATGGTTGTCGTGTCCGATGGTCGCTACCCCCGCGGTATGTCCATTGATAGAGTCACGAGGGTCGTTACCCCCGCGGTATGTCGGCTGATGATGTTCTAGACGGGTGTGTGAGTTGTGAGGCTTAGATCGAGTAGCCTACCCTTGCCCATATGTCAAAAAATTGTCCTTATTATGCATTCATATAGATTGTCTTGTACAGCGTACTTATATATTTTCTATCTATTATACATGTTTACTGTATTCAAATTGACATGCTTCAATGTATCTTGTTACGTCCCTCTGAGGACCTGGTCCCTTTCCAGGTGTAGATATTCATGACTATTCGCAGGAGCACGGATCATGACTTGCTACTTATCTCTTCCGATGAGGTCTTACCTTCTGAGCATCTTGGATTATCTCTAGCGATAGATCGCTTCGCTGATACCCTTATATCATCATCTTATTTATATTGGAGATTTACCCTTCTCTCTTATTTTAGTATTGATATAGTCATTGGTAGTGGATTTGTCGTCCCCATCCGACTATTATTTTGGATTATTCAGACTCATTATTCTAGTGTAGTTATTTTTTTCTATGACTTATTGTGTGGATGAGATTAGTATTTCTGTGACTTGTGACTATATATATACCACATGTGAGTTAATATTCATATTACAGCGTACATATGTATTATGATATCCATATATTGGAGTTGCCATATACATACGGCTGGCATGCTTACGTATTCCTAGTCCTACGTATTTTGGGACTGGGGCGTGACAAGATCACTAGTAATGCAATATTTTGCCACATGATTACTTAGTGTGGATTTCAGGGGGTGTAGCTTCTGTTCAGTTGTTTATCTCACTAGTACTTATAAAAGTGCTGACCCACCAACAGTTTTCTTGTTCTCAGGTGCCTGATCGTCCGAGGAAGCGATAGCCGTGCCTCATCCCAAGGAACCGGAAGTCTGGAGTCGATGCCTTGAGCCGCATCAAGTTTGAGCTGCTTTTGTATAGAGGGACATAATGTACGGAACGATGTCATTATAATCGAGAGAAAGAGTGCTTGAGCGAACTGTAACCTCGGCCATGTACCGCTTGTAACACTTTCGATTATCAATAAAAGAGCCTATTTTCATATGCCATTGTGTTCTTTACTTTTCTGCAATATGTGTGTCGTTGCTTCAGTATTGAATAGCTTACTTGACCTTATTCAAAGCTTTGGCCTTGTGCAAGCACATTTTAGGCTTGTACGGCATCACGCCCGTGCGAGGACGATCGGTTCTGTAGGGACCAAAGTGAGGACGAACGGCTCTGCGGTACCAGGGTGTGACAATAAATACAGTGATACGACATCGTCAGTAGATAACCATGATCTCCATAAATGACTCAAACTTTCTGTACTACTGTCTCAGAGCCTGCTTCAGATCATACAAGCTCTTTCTCAATCGGCAGACCAAGTATGACTTGTCCTTCTCACAGAATCTCTCTGGCTACTACATGTACAACTCCTCCTCAAGATCACTGTGGAGGAATGTCGTCTTCACATCCATCTGCTCGACATCCAAGTCAAAACTGGCTGCCAATGTTAGAACCACCCGAATAGATGACTGCTTGATGACTGGTAAAAGGATCTCATCATAATCTATGTCATTCCGTTGACTATAGCCTTTAACTACCAGTCTCGCTTTGTATTGAGGGCGAGTAGCATTATCTGTCTGCTTTACTCTGAATATCCATCAATTTTTCAAAGCCTTCTTGCCCTTTGGCAACCGCACCAGCTCATAAGTAGAATTTGCATGTAAGGAACTCATCTCCTCCTGCATAGCCTCCATCCACTCTTGCCTGTATTCATCTTCCATAGCCTCTACAAAGCTTTCGGGCTCTCTCCCGTTAGTCAGTAGCACATACTCATCCGATGAGTATCTTGTAGATGGTCAACACTCTCTATAGCTCCTCCTCAATGGAACTATTGGTGCTGGCTGTATATCAACATCCTTCTTCCTTTTAGGAACTGCCTCATCGGCATGCTCATCCTCCTGAGGGTCACCCTGACCACCATCAGCAGGATGATGATCAAGGTTAGGAGCAACTCCATGTACTGGCTTTCCTATAACTGGATCCTCTGCGATGTCCTTTGAAAACTGCTCGAAGCGAAATGACTCTAACTCTGTAAACCCCCTCGATTAATTCTATAGATAGTCAGGTTTGGATTTGGAAAATTTTGAATTTTTAAGCAGATGTTGAGGTTTAGAGTTGAGTTATCCGTTATTTTATTTAATTAAACCCCTGGCGCGCCCTACCATTGCTAAATTATTCGGAGCCCAATATCAGCACATAAATTCTATCGAACTATTGTACTTCTGACTTGACTAGCCAATTTAGGCACTGGACTTTTTCGTCACACAAAAATTAATCCGTTGTGCCTTAAATTAATCGCATAATTTCCCGTATCCTAATCCCATATTTAATTTTGTGTCGGACACCTGTGTCGTTATCCTCAATTCTGAGATACCAACTTAACCCGTTGAGCCGGACCAACTAAAGGGTCCAAGACTGACTCTAAGCCCCCACCATTTTTGACCTTTGTGTTATTTCTGAATTTTGACCCCAAGTGCCCCCATTTAATTTAAAAGCGCGGGACACTTTAATTCTATTTAAATCGGGGATACCAATTTTGTCTAATCATATTTTAATCTCCAATTAATCCCAATGTCCATTTAATTAAACCCATGCCACACACACAACACCCTCTCACCATGCAAATCACCAAACACAATTTTCTCTACAATTTTTGTATCATTTTATGCGTTCGTGCAATTTTTCGAATTTAAGGGGCTTAGTTGTAATTTATTGATTTTAGGTGTCCTCACCCCATTGGCCAAGACCAAATGGAGAGGTTACCAATTGTTGACCATAGTCAACATTTCTCTTCCCCTTCCTTTGCATGAAGAAACCAAGTCTTCATGTTAAATCCTAGCCATCCAATTTAAATGGGAACATCCCCACCACACATCCCTCACACACCCCCCTACAAAACATCAAAATCACTCTCACTACTCCCAAAGCCGGCCCTAATCCCTAGGTATTGAAAAACCCCCCTCTCCCTCTCTCTCCTCACTCCTCCATATTAATCTCCATATATTTTCTTCTTCTTCCATTCTTCTTCTTCTTCTTCTTCTTCATCCTTTCTTCTTCCTGGGAGCTGACTCCGGCCTGTTGTACTGACTCCAGCCCGGCTGACCGCTCCACCCTGTTGCACTGACTTCGGCCCGGCTGACCGCTCCGGCCTGAGCAGCTTCTCCGGCCCACTGTGCAATCCAGTCTGGCGACACTGTGCAGTCTCCGTCGTGTGATCTTCCTCATCCGGCCCTGACCCGCCTACTGCCAATGGCAGCTCCCCCGACTGCGGCGGTGCACTCCCTCGCGCAGCTCCGGCTGTGCAGCCACCCCCTCGACTCTTCTACTCCGACGTTCTCCACGGTGCAGCCATCCCCCCGCAGCGACTGTGCGCCTTCCCGTCCGCCCATCCGACCTCCTCCGACTTCGGAGCTCCCCCGTCCGGCCAGCACCACCTTGCTCGGCCGACTTCCCCATCTTCTCCCTGTTCGGAACCATCACCTCCACCACAGGCTTCTACCATCACCACCACAACTGTGCAGCACCCCCCCCCGCAGCGGCTCCGGCTGACTTCCCCATCCGATCTCCTCCGCTCCGGCCTCCCTCATCCGACCTCCTCCCTATCACCATCACCACCACCATCGACACCTCGCTCCGGCCAGCGACCCACCTCGCCGTCGAGGTACAACTCTCCCCTCGCCTTGTCTCTTATTAATATTGTTATAGTTAAGTTATGAGATTAGGGGTTTTATATGTGGTTAGTTAGGGTTCTTTTTAACACATTATATAAGTAAGAATGAGGATTCTTGATACTTATGGTTGTGTGCATTAGTTAGGGCTTAGGAGCATGGGTTGATGATTTATACTTGTGTGTTTAATTTAGAAAAGAAGCATTACTTATACAGCCTATATAGAATTGTTAGTATGGTCGTGGTTGAATTCACACTAAAGAATGGTATGATTTGGTGATCCAATGGACAATAGATGTTATGTAGAGGAAACTTGTCTTCGAAGTATGTAGTGTAAAATGCTCAATTTAAATGTATGATTAGTAAGGATAGTAGGTGAATGACTGATTGAGGACTAGTGTGATCGGTAATTTAGAAACTGGAAATTTAAGGTGATTAATTTAGGGAGGTACATGGTGATTGGTAACAACGATATTAAAGAAAGAAATCAAAATCATAAACTATTTTTGAGGATGGTTTGATGATGTGGTACTGATTACTAGATGTTTTGACTATCGTACCGATAGTCAACTGTGGTCAAACTCCCCCTAGTGTCTTATCCCTGTGAGTCGTAGCTGAGACTGAGTTTTGGTGTAGATGTGTGTTGCATCCCTGTCTGTCATGGAATAGATTATTGATTATCGGTTTGTATCTCATCTCTAGGTACTGCGGGACCTGAGGGCTTGGACGCGGTACCGGGACCCCGTCATCAGCAGCCGCACGCAGGCAAGTGTACCTTGCCACCATGTATTTTAGATTACAGATATTTATTGTTCTTTATGTACATTGTGCGCATTTTTATGTTGACGTTCGATATTTCGCGTCCGGATCACAACCGGGTGCTGACGTTCGTCGTAACGTCTTAGAATATTTGTTAGATGCTTCATAGAACCTAGATGCACGTACCTGAATACATCAACACCCCATGACACACTCATACACTGTTATCATGCCAGATTCCTGTATCTTGATATTGACATCATGACCAGAGACTGGGACGACCTTAGGGTCGCGTCTGTTGAGTTATTTCTGTGTGTCGAGACTGTTAGATAAAGGTTCAGGTTCAGCGCACCATCGTTGACCGCTTGGGAAGGGGAAGACAGTTACTAGATATTTGGGCTCCTCTGCACGTGCTTATATATATATATATGTAGTGTTCCTGTATTCTAGAGTAGTGTATCGCCCGTGTGACTCTGTGCTCGGAGTTACGGTACGCCCTGTGTGTCTCTGTGTTCGGAGCTACGGTTTTATTTTAGATAGCCCACGCGTCGAACATTGTCTTCAAACTGTGTCATACTTGTTTGGTTATGATAGAGTACCCTATCGTTGCACTTGTACTTTCTGTTTACTTGGCATGCTGTATTTTGTACCTTGTTACGTCCCTCTGAGGACCTGGTTCTCTGCCAGTTTTGCAGCATAGATGATTACGGAGCATTTGGAGTTATTGTTGGAGTTGCATGTCTTACGGACATGGTACCAGGTACTCATATCTTATCTACCGGCATTATGGTTATTTTACGTTGATTATTCATCTGCTGTTGTAGCCTAGTTTTTATAGACTCATACTCCTTCTCGAGTCTATTCGAGTTAGTGTGTTATTGGGCGGCCGACTTTAGCACATATAGCTCTTTCTTGTATACTGATGTATATTATGGATTAAGACATAGAGGTTTACATTTATGGAATATCTAGATAGTGCACATTTATATTATACAGCTTATACGTATTCGAGTCAGACCAGAGTCTGGTCGAATGTGTAGCTGGCGTGTCACGTATTCCTGGTCCTACGTATTTTGAGACTGGACGTGACTTATTTTTGTGGTGGCCCATGCAGGTCCATTTTAAATCGTCTTGGTCACCTGACTGTGCCAAGCGAGCCTGCAAATTAGGAATAGGTATTATGATTGTTGAACAGGATCTCAATCCATAATCGATTTAAAAAACTCACTTTGTATGTGATTATCGCCCTTGGACTTCCAATTTGTATTCGTTCAATTTCCGTTAATATCGTTATCTTTGTTCTCATCCCCTATTATTCGCGAAAAAGGATGGTTGTGCCTGATGATTTCCCTCCAGAAGAAGATCGAAGACCAGACGACAGAAGACAGAATTCGTATGCCTTTCTTTGAGAAGATTGTTACCTTATCAGGATAGATTGATGGGTTCTTTGGATTCTAGAACTAGTGTGGAAGGTTGGCAAGAGAGTTGGACCCAGTAGTACCCTACCCGTGCTTGAGGTAGCAGTGATCTTGGAAGTACTGAGAGCTGGAAGGATTGTTGATTATGACCTAGAATAATTTATGGAAATGCATAGCCTGATGATGGAAACTAGTGGTTGTATATGATAGCAATGCTAGGAACGATGATTATGAGCTAGAGGAGATGAAATTTTAGGATCTCACTTGGAAGATAATGATCGGATTCCAGGAATTCTAGTATGTGCTTGAGTGATACCATCATTGTACTTGTGACTTGGAGAGATGAATAACGAAAAGAAGAAATTTGAGGAATAAATTTTTTGGGAAAACCTTGAGGAGAAGAGAAATCATACATTAGGCAAGAAAACATTTTCTTTTGAGGATTGATGTTGAAAATAGAATAGGAGAATTTATCTTGAGGTTAAAGTCTAGACTATGACATTATCCTAGACATGGATTGGTTGAGCCAAGACCACGCAATGCTTGATTGCCATCGTGGTTGTGTCATCCTTAGACCACCGGATTACCCTGAGTTTGAGTTTCTTCAGAGAGCTTGGAAGCATGGTGCCCATCTACCTTAGGGGTATACAACGCAGGAGGTGAACCAGTGTACCACCATATTATATCAGGGTTTGAAGATGTGTTTCTAGAGAATCTTTTAGGCCGCCACCTGACAGAAAGAGTTTGTTACAGAGTTGACTCCAAGAGCCAAGCCAGTTATTTTTCCCGTCTTCAGACTAGCACCGAAAGAGTTGGTTGAGTTGAAGGTCCATAGTAGAGGATCACTTAGACAAGAGTTTCAGTCGGGCTAGTGTATCTCCATGGAGAGCACCCATTTTGTTTGTACCGAAGAAGGACGTACGCTTGTGTATCGATTACAGAGCACTAAATACTGTAACGATAAAGAACAAGTACCCTTGTCGCGCATCGAAGATTTATTTGAATCAGCTAAGTGGCGCATATGTATTTTGAAGATCGATCTCAGATCCAGCTATCATCAGATCTAGGTACGGAGAGAGGACATTCCTAAGATGACTTTCCGGACGAAGTATGGATACTATGAGTCTCTAGTCATGCCGTTTGGCTTAACCAACGTTCCGACAGTATTTATGAGTTTAAGGAACAATATTTTCCACCATTACTCGGATAAGTTCGTGGTGGTAATTATTGACGACATCTTGGTTTATTCCAAGAGCCAGGAGGAGCACGAGAGACATCTCAGGATCGTGTTGGAGACGCTGAGACAGGAGAGACTGTATGCCAAGCTCAGCAAATATGAGTTATGTTTAGATAGAATAGATAGTCTACATATCAGGACAACTAAGGGTTTATGGGAGGACTATCAGACGCACAATCTAGAGCTAGCTGCAGTGATAATTGTACTAAAGCTATAGCGATACTACCTTTATGGAGAGCGTGTTGTGATTAATACAGATCACAAAAGTCTGAAGTATGCCTACACGAAGAAGGAGCTCAACATGAGACAGAGACGCTGGCTAGAATTTATGACAGATTATAATATCGAGTTGCAGTACCACCCTGGCGAGGCGAATGTAGTAGCAGATGCCTTAAGCTAAGCCTATGGCCTATTTTTACGACTCATCGCCAGTGGTTAGAGGATTTTTCAGGAACTCAAGATTGAGATTGTATTGCCAGGCATGGATGGACAGATGGCCAGTCTCGAGGATTCAGTCCACATTTATTGAGGGGATCAAGGCAGCCTTGCCTACAGATACGGGACTTAGACGACAGCGAGACAGGACAGAGGCCGACATACAAACAGGAATCAAGATTAAGGAAGACGGAACATTGAGGCATGGAGATTGCCTATATGTTCCAAGTGGCGAGCTACGCCAAGAGTTGATGACCGAGGCTCATAGCTCGATTATTCTATTTATCCCGGGAGGTACGAAGATGTACCGAGACTTGAGGCAGCATTTCTGGTGGCATAGAAATGAAGAGAAAAATTACAAGTTTCATGGTGAAATATTTAGTTTGTCAGCAAGTCAAGGCTGAACATCAGAGGACTGCAAGATTATTGCAACCACTTCCCATTTTCGAGTGAAAGTGGGAACACATTACCATGGACTTTGTCACAGGATTCCCGCGGAGCCCTAGCGGGAAGGATGCAGTTTGGGTTATCGTAGACAGACTCACCAAGTCTGCACATTTCTTGCCCTTCAGAGTTGGGCAGTCCACGAAGATTTTAGCTGACATGTGTATTGTAGAAGCATAAAAAATATGCTGCAGAGTTATACGCAGTGTTTCAGTGCTGTATGGCATAAAATATGACTTCAGAGCCATCGGCGTACAACAGAGCTTTGTCGCTAGTACAGCGTAAAATATAAGCTCAAAGACAATCCGCGCAATGCAGTATTTCTAGGCTGCTTCAGCGTAAAAAGGGTATTATATCGCCTTTATGGCGTAAAACTCATCCGCTTTTAATGCAGCATGGAAGTATATAAGGAACGCTTCGTATTCCTCGAATGAACCTTTTAGACCATGCAGTGAATCTGACTCCTGACAAAGAGTACTGCAAGACTATCCAGACGACGACTGTAATGATGGTACGGCACAAAGACCCAAACCATCGTTTACTGACGCTTCCCAGATACAAAGTGCTTTTATGCATACAAGGGAATACTGTCACACCCCGGTCCCGCCCGGGCCGCCGCTCCGCCCTGCCCCGCCCCGTGCGGCCGGGAATTAACGAACCGGGGCACGAATCACCGTGCCTCGGCGCGCCGGACGCGAATCACCGCGCCCGTCCCGCGGGTACGAGGGAGGAAGGGGAGCTAATCGAATGGCCCGAGTCGAGCTTTCGGGGGACGTGATGCCGCACGGGCCTGGGGTTGCGCCCGTGCAAGGCCAATCGTTTAAGTTGATAGTTGGCTATCATCGCATCAATCGAGTAAGCAGCGGAAAGGGACTTGTTGCAATGCAATGCATTTAGCCAACTGAGCGTTCGGGATAATCGAGGCAACTTGGATTTCCTTTAGCAAAGGCACACGTTCGTTCCATACATTATGCCCCCTTATACGATAGCATTCTCGGGGCAACAATCGAAACCAGGATTCCGGGTCTTCGGGACTGTGGCACGCCTATCGCTCCCTCGAACGATCCAGTACCTGCAAACAAGTAAACTGTTGGTGGGTCAGCACTTTATACAAGTACTGGTGAGATAAAACAACTGAACAAAAACATGCATTCACTCAAACCAACACTAAGTAATCATGTTATAAAACATTACATTACTAGTGATCTTTCTAGTTTTACCTAGGTTCGTTTCATGCAGTTCTAGCAGAGTCATATTATATTGCTTTGGAAACATGTTTGGAAATAGAGTTTCATATTGAATATGCAAGCAAGCAAGCCGTTCATGTTTCAGGGTGTGCGCATCGTGTCTCGTGAGACTCCAGGGTCAGATGCAAAGCTAGACACACAATGCACGATCTTAGGGGCAGTCACTATCCAAGCCAACACAATGACTTAGCTATATGCAGGGCGGTCCCCGAGTATCTCAGGATCGGCAGCGGTTAGTCCAGCATACCAATGACTCATTTCTCTTATGCTAATGGCAGTTGTGACCCTTGGTGGCTTGAACGCATGCAGTTCAGCTCTCCACCAAAAGCCATTGTCCGACCGCGTGCGAATGCATGGAACACTATCAAATAAACTCTAGTATGCAGACGAGACGAACCATCAGAATACAATCTTGTTGCGGGGCAATCCGACTTATCACTTGAACACGTTCAGGCACAGTATGGTTCTCTCGAAGCATAGACGATAGTGAACATGTTCATGCACTCTAAGCAGGCGATACAGGATTCTCGTTTAGCAGACATTGATTCAAAGACAAGCTAGGTGAGTTCGTTCATTAACATGCAAGGCAGGTTCTATCATTCTCTTATGAAAACATTGCAAGCAAAAACTCAGGTTATTATTAAGGCGTGCAAGAATCAGAGAACGAAGTTCTGCCCACTCACCTTGATATATAACGCCGGCGCGGAGCGGGGAGTTACATACTTACCAACCAACAAAAAGTTTCGTCCTCGAAACTTCAAGGATAAACTTCTCGATATCCCGAGTAGCGATAGTGCCGTCCCTCGCCGTACTCTATCGAAACAGTCAAGCAATTCAAGTTCAGGAAATATTTTGCACTTTGAGAATATCTATGGACTTATTGTATGGAACGCTCTTTGCAAAACCATATCGATAATATCTCAGAGTCATAGCAACGGTTTGGGCCAGAGAATCGATTCCGCTCTGATACCATTCTGTCACGCCCCGGTCCCGCCCGGGCCGCCGCTCCGCCCTGCCCCGCCCCGTGCGGCCGGGAATTAACGAACCGGGGCACGAATCACCGTGCCTCGGCGCGCCGGACGCGAATCACCGCGCCCGTCCCGCGGGTACGAGGGAGGAAGGGGAGCTAATCGAATGGCCCGAGTCGAGCTTTCGGGGGACGTGATGCCGCACGGGCCTGGGGTTGCGCCCGTGCAAGGCCGTGGTTCGTTGGCTGGCGGTAAGAGTTCTAAGCCACAGAGTCGCACAGTTTGCCCGAGTGCAGCGGAATCATGAACGCATAGGCGATCGGTAACAGGTTCACTGAGTCGACAGTATAGCGGAAGCATGGAAACACAAGTTGGAGTAAAGCAATCTCTTTTATTCATATTGAAACAAGTGTTACAGGCGGCATATAGCCGAGATTACAAGTCGCTCGAGCACTCTCTCTGAAACATAAAAGCGTGCCAAGTGGCTACATTTATGGATGATATACGGGAATGTTCCGACGACGCTCGGGCGAGGCGATGTCCAGGCGATGTTCGAACGATGTTCGGGCGAGGCGATGTTCCAACATTATGTCTTGTATATGTGCTTCAGTTCCGAACACGGCGTTCCAAGGCTTCTGAGTTGAACTCTTCGCCTTAGCACGCACGAAGGAGGCATCCGCACCGAACGAGGTTCTTCCGCACCCTGCAAGCAATCTGGTGGGTTATCAGTACATGAATGCACTGGTGGGGAGGCTACTCGCCCGCTCGACAAATCCAAACACGTAATAAAGGTTCCGTGCATCCACTATTAAGTTGTCTTTCTAGTTGCCTTAGGATCAGTTTCATGCAAGATCTGAATAGCCTAATCCGTGTGGCAGTGCGCCGTGCGACATGGGAGGAAACACGGCGAGACTTACCAACTTACCATTTGTCCTTCCCTGTCCAAGGCAAACCAAGTTAAATCAAGCAGAAACATATATAAGCATTCAGGGCAAAGCATATGCAAACACAAGCGTTTCAGTGCGAGATCCCGTTCTGGGCGTACGGGTTACAGGAAATATCAGGCATGTTGCATATTATGATCAAGTGCTCTTTATGCATGCGTGTTGTTATAACAAGATCGTTCAGGTGTTCAGTTATTCTCGATGCGATGCAATAACTCGCACGCGGGTAGCCGCTAAGCGAGGATGACTTATCTATATGAACATGAGGTCACTGGCACGGCGCCATATTGGACGGTCTAGTCTCAGTACGAAATGTCGTGCGACGCATAGAGCAGGACGTCCCAGGGCATTCCGTCCTATAGCAGGCGACTATCAGGAGTTCCGTCCGGATCAGATCGGTGCCAGTGCCCCAGCGACCGTCTGCGGAACTAAAACCTTGTTTTCCAAGTTGTCCTGTGACCATGCAAGTCTCTAATCTTCAGGGTCAGGTCAGGTACAGGAACAAGTTCAGGACAGGATATATATATATAGAACAAGCTTCATGGAACAAGTTCAAGTCAGGATATATATATATATTTATAACTTGTTGAGGCAGGGTCAGGATTACTCTAAATGTTGAGTATCGGCTCCACGAGCCATTTGATTCAGTACAGGACAGTATTGCTCCACGAGCAGGGATTCTTGGATCACAGGATTGGTGCAAGTTCCCTGGTTCGGGAATTGCCTTAGCGACCTAACGGTCCCAGGTATATTCAGGTTTATTCATGCACGGAACGACTATCAGGTAGTCTTCCGAGGAGAACCTAAATGAATGCATGACAAGCAGAGTGTTTCACGGTCGGGGCATAGTTATGCAGCAAGCATTGAAACTAAGCAATACATAAAAGCAGGCAAGCATGCACTTGTATAACTTAAGCATTCAAGTTCGCTCGGGCCCGAAGGTAACCGAGCGAAACCGTACGGGGCCTTTCCGAGAGAAGTTATCTAGGGTTGTGCAGTGTTAGGGAGTGAACAGTGCACTACTGAATATACGTTTGTGTCATTCTACTCGAGGCATAGCGGGTCCAGTTGCACGAGGCAAAGGTAACATGCGAGGGTCTGAATATATATCAATATTTCATTTCCATGTTCTAGCATAAGCAATACAAGTTGGGATTATTCCCTTAGCTAGGTGCGTTGTATTCTTATTAGCATGCAGGGGGTGATTCACCTAGCGACTAGCATGTATCATTCCGTATTTTATGTGTGCTGGCTAAGCAAAGACAAGTTCACCGTAGCCACCCACCTTAGCGATGATCCGCCTCGGTCGAGTGATACTGCGAGCGAGCCTCTGAGAGCCTAAGCCGAACTCCTGTAGGGACCAAGTCTGGATATCCTTGCCTCAAACGAGTTGCCTCGCTGAGGGAGGCAGGTCGGGACGTTTGTACTTTGCCGTTTGAATCGGCAGTCCGCTTGAGCGGAACGGGGTATTACATTATCCACCACTCAGAAAAAGTCTCGTCCTCGAGATTTCCTGAGGGCAAGCCATACTATCGAATTTCGAATCTAGCCCAAGCGTAAGTATGTAACGCCCCGCTCCGCGCCGGCGTTATATATCAAGGTGAGTGGGCAGAACTTCGTTCTCTGATTCTTGCATGCCTTAATAATAACCTGAGTTTTTGCTTGCAATGTTTTCATAAGAGAATGATAGAACCTGCCTTGCATGTTAATGAACGAACTCACCTAGCTTGTCTTTGAATCAATGTCTGCTAAACGAGAATCCTGTATCGCCTGCTTAGAGTGCATGAACATGTTCACTATCGTCTATGCTTCGAGAGAACCATACTGTGCCTGAACGTGTTCAAGTGATAAGTCGGATTGCCCCGCAACAAGATTGTATTCTGATGGTTCGTCTCGTCTGCATACTAGAGTTTATTTGATAGTGTTCCATGCATTCGCATACGGTCGGACAATGGCTTTTGGTGGAGAGCTGAACTGCATGCGTTCAAGCCACCATGGGTCACAGCTGCCATTAGCATCAGAGAAATGAGTCATTGGTATGCTGGACTAACCGCTGCCGATCCTGAGATACTCGGGGACCGCCCTGCATATAGCTAAGTCATTGTGTTGGCTTGGATAGTGACTGCCCCTAAGATCGTGCATTGTGTGTCTAGCTTTGCATCTGACCCTGGAGTCGCACGAGACACGATGCGCACACCCTGAAACATGAACGACTTGCTTGCTTGCATATTCAATATGAAACTCTGTTTCCAAACATGTTTCCAAAGCAATGTAATATGACTCTGCTAGAACTGCATGAAACGAACCTAGGTAAAACTAGAAAGATCACTAGTAATGTAATATTTTATAACATGATTACTTAGTGTTGGTTTGAGTGAATGCATGTTTCTGTTCAGTTGTTTTATCTCACCAGTACTTGTATAAAGTGCTGACCCACCAACAGTTTACTTGTTCGCAGGTACTGGATCGTCAGAGGGAGCGATAGGCGTGCCACAGTCCCGAAGACCCGGAATCCTGGTTTCGATTGTTGCCCCGAGAATGCTATCGTATAAGGGGGCATAATGTATGGAACGAACGTGTGCCTTTGCTAAAGGAAACCCAAGTTGCCTCGATTGTCCCGAACGCTCAGTTGGCTAAATGCATTGCATTGCAACAAGTGTCACGCCCCAGTTCCAAAAATACGTAGGACTAGGACACGTAAGCATGCCAGCCGCATGGATATGGAAACTCCAATATATGGAAACCAAATCTATACGTACGCTGTATTATGAATATCAAATCCACAAGTGGTAAAAATGTAATACAAGTCACAGGGTAAAATCTAAATCTCATCCACCAAAATCATATAGAAATAAATAACCAGTATCTATGAAACTAGATCTCAACAAGAAGTATCTAAGGATGATAGTTGGGTGGAAACAAATCCACTACCAACTCAAAGGGAAAAGTAAATACAATATAAGTACAACTCACTTAAACAATATAAGTACCAGCTGCCAATCATGGCTCGAAGAGAAGACATCCACGAAGCATCTATATCCTTTCAAATCTGTGCTCCTGCAATACTCAAGAACAGGTACACCTGGCAGCGGGCCAGGTCCTCAGAGGGACATAACAAGTATACTTAAATACATGCCAATAAAGTACTGAAATAAATATCCAATGGGTTGCCTAACCGTCTAAAGTGAATGCAGTTTAAGAACAACTTTCTAACAAGTGAGCTATCTGGCTGAGAACTGGGATTGGCATGACTCTCTCGGAGAACCAGGGGCCTCAAAGGCATGTCGTCTTTTGAACGCCGGTGGCCCGCCTGATAGTACATAATATATAGTGGTCATCATGACCCGTATCTCCAGCGGAGAATCCGGGCGTACAGGACAAAGTGCAAAGGAGCTCAAATGCGGTACTTGTTGTTCTCCCCACCCCATGCTCTAAGCATGTCACATCCATGACACGATTTGGTCCATAGCCTATTCTTAGTACCCTAGCCCAAATCCTGCAACCAAACAAGGACAAGGATGGGGCCACCGTACTACAATAAGCTATGTCCCTTGACCTCTAATAACTGCCAAGTCTACTAGCATACAAAGTTTCTAACAGCAGTTATTCCTAACGCACGGCCCACACGTACCGATGATCAGTCAATACGTACGTCCGTGATCTATATGAGACTCACAACTCGTGTAAAAATATGTGTCACAGTCAAATGAACCTGATGATGCTACATGATAATGGGGTAGTCTCATAAACAAGGTCAATGCAAATACATAAATAAAATATTTTGCGACGTCACCGTCGCGAGCATTTTATATAACAATTAAAATATATGAACTAAGGACAGAAAATAAAGATGCATGCAACATATGGAATATAAATAACAGTACAATGGCAAGGTATACTTGCCTGGCAAGAAGCTGCAAAATGTACGCGCCCAAATGTCCAATACACAGGACCAGAAGCTATGGCCACAGAACAAATGTCTCCGGATACTGAAATAAATATCACCAACGTTTCCGGAATGAGCAAAATAGCTAAAAAGCACATCCCTTTCGTCCAATTTGGACACAGGGGCAAAACGGTAATTTCGGGCAAAAGTGGGGTCCACGTGTGGCCCACTTTGCACCGAAAAGCATGCCGAGGGTAACAGTCTCTAAATGGGACAAACTATAGGTTAAACAACTTTAGATGTCCATACGAACCCAACGGTATGTCCAAATGTGGATTCCGATGAGCCGAACAAAATTTGGTCCAAAAAGTCAACTATAGGGCCCGCCAATTGGCGATCTGGTCAACCGTCTCAGAAATGCGTGAAAATTGGGTCACAGAACCAGTGCGTTACCACGAGTCCAGTGGCGCAGGTTTCGTCACAATCTGACAAGCGTGCACAAAATACGCGCGAGTTCCACAAAAGTGACGACACGAAATGTGTTCGCGGATACGGCCTGATTTCGGCGCGCTCACGCGTCCGAATCAGTCCCCACGAATTTTCATGTGTCCGATTACGCTGTGTGTACCGTTCGGTACACTTGGCACACGGCGGGGCGGTCCCGTTTGGCGGGGCGCGCTCCGATCTCCAACTTTTGGAAATCTGGAAAAAGTGGGTGCGCGCAGTTTTGTGATGAATATAATTATGTCCACAGCAACTAATAGCACAAGGTTATTATACAGAAAATAAACTAGGTCATGTAATCTACAGGTATCAAAAAGAATCATCGAATTCGGATCTCTGTGGTGGGAGATACGAACTCGACAATATGGGTGGTCATCGCAAGTTTCTGCGATTTCAGAATTGGGTAAGTCCGGGCCAACTTGGGTGCTGTTTTGCACCTAGGGGCACACGTTTTCCGAGGTTGGCTATAAAATAGATATTGGAGAGGGTTAAGGGATGATCATACCTATGAAAACGGAACAGCGTTTGGTCGAGCGAGTCGACGGAAAATCACGCCGGAGCGAAGGTGCCTCGAGTGGGATTCTGCAGGCGCGATGTCGGAGTCGACGGGGTGGTTGGATGGCTTGACGGGGCTTCTCTGGCTGCGATGACGGCTCTAGATGGGAAGAGGAGGTCTGGAGTTTCTAGGTTAGGGTTTTAGAGCTAACTATAGATATATATATATAATATATATTAAGAGAGAGAGAGATGGATTGGACTCCCCGGGTGAAGCCGCTGGAGTGGGGCGGGTTCACGCAAGTTAATTGGTAAAGGGAAGGTTCACAGCAAGTAATGCTACAGCCGCAAGCAAGTATGCTGAAGGAAAAGCAAGTTGCTAAAGCATAAGGTTATTTGATTGTTATAGTTAATATTATTATTACTATACTTAGTATTATTTAATTTTTTTCTTTTTTTTTCCTTTCTTTCTTTAAATATATATATATACATATATATTTGTATATATACATATATATATATATATATTCACACATAAGAAAAATTATAGATTAGGGTATTGCACATCGTTAGGCTTGCAACTGCTCAAGGGGTCTCCTACATGGAATAAATTCTGAAAAATTCCTGATGGTCCCACAAGTCCTCTAAGTGCCCGAACACCTAACATAAAAATTATTAAAAATCTATTTCTCCTATTTAGACCTAATTACTACAATTTAATTAATAATTAACAAATAAAAAGGTATATACGATTTTCTAGGGAGGGGGTTTTACATTCTACCCAACTTATAAAAATTTCGTCCTCGAAATTAAAATTAAGCCACGATAGAATGCAATGATGGTATAATATTTACATTGTTTAAAATGCAAGGCTAGGTTTAAAGGGGTAGGCGATGTTGCACGTTGCACATCCCGAAAAAAATCATGGAAAAATCCATATGAGCGAAAAATAGGTTTCTTCATGTGTCATGTCCAATGGTGTGGACACATAAATGCTCTTTTGAATAAAAGCGTCCCACAATTGGAAAATTGCACAAAGATGAGAATTGGATGATGGGCATGTCTAGGATAAGGGTGTAGAATTTGTAGGAAGGCAGTGGCTAGTGTAGTGCTCCAATTATCGGAGCACGGTAAGGCGTGTCAAGTGATATCATGTTGTAAAACTAAATAAAATACCGTGTTCTATTTCTAAGTGGATTCGAGCTAGCCTCAGTCTCACTATCTAAGCCGAGTAGGTCAAATTCTTAGGTGAGGGGGTTTCACAATTCAGCCAACTTAAGACAATGTCGTCATCAAAATTGAAATAAGGCAGAATCGGTTAATCCTTTATGTACAATAAGGCAAGTCAGTCGCAATCTTCTTGCGATAACTAGAATCCTAATAATATCTATTACAATCACTTCTAGGTTAAGATGACCACTGCTCCAATCAAAATTTAACCTGTGGTTATCTCTTCTCCCCTTGTTTCAAATTATCCATATCCACATAACATCTCCAAGATTTACATACGCCTATAACTTTACCTCACGATCTCTAACTATCATAATCTCCTTTAGAAGTGGTTTGAGTCCAATATATTCCCATTTTCACTTATAAAATTTTGTATGCCTCAACTCTTTAAATTCCATTCACATCCTCATTATTTCAAATAGGTCGTCCAACCCAAAAACTTTTATTTCTTAATTCAATTCACCAAATTGAAAAATAATTTAAATGCAGTCCACCAATATTCAAGTCTGAAATTCTATATTTATCCTCTAAATTCAAATTGGTGATTCTACCTTCATTGTTCAAAAATTTAACTCATGCACTTAAGGTATAAATATTGGGTCCTCAATATCAATTCATTGATCCCCATCATCTTAGTCATCCTTCTAAATTTCTCCAAATTACAATGGCTTGAACCTCTCCCAATCTAATCTTGCTCGATCATAATCTAAAAGAAATTCCTCCCGAGTTGACAATGCACTACTACCCAACTTATAAAAATTTATCCACCTATCACCTAAGGCTATATACCTTAAGAAAATATCCCTTAATTTATTTACTCATGCCGTTCAATCCTCGAAACTTCAACGCCGATCATATCACATATGATATGTCCTTAATTACGAAAGAATAATCCTCAAGTATGTGATCGGCCTATGGGGTATATCTAGTACTCTCTGTGTATCCAACTTTATACCCAGCACGAGGTTTCGTCTTTCCGAAATAAGGGAAGACGAAGATCAATAATAAAGAGTTCAAGGCAGCGTAATAGGATAGAAGTATTGGGATCAAGGCGTTTAAAGAATTCAATTGGGAATTGTCAAAGCAGTTATGGATTGAAATCCTATTTTGGTAGTTCCTATTCACATGCTCGTATTAGTACAGTCATGTAACCGATACGATATGTCAGATATGTCTAGGGCAAGTATATTCGTCTACTAATTACTATATATCTCAATCCACGTAAAGTAGCGTTACGAAGGGTGAATCGAGCGCACTAAGGTTAGCTAGACCTTCATACACCGATTCTGAAATGTATTATTGTGGGCCTCCCCAATAATACATATGTCATGAACAAGCTCGATAAGGAATAAGCTTGCAAAAACTAGGCTATAATAGCAGCATAATTCAAGGTAGCACAGAAAATATAACGCTGGATTATGATGAGAGAAGTTACAAATAATTCAAGTTGCAAAAACAAAACAACATAAGCAACAATAACAAAAGGCTCTACAATCTCTACCGTTATCATATTACTTCCTTATCTAAGTCGATAGTCGACAAAGTAGGGGTATGAGCCTCTAAGTTCTATAGTCTGAATAAACACTATCATCTTATGTTAACATACAATTAATGTCATTCAGTTACACTTCATCAATGGATCACAAGGGCTATATGATACTAGGTGGTGAGGTATACTACCCAACTTATAAGAATTAAACTAATACGGTGACAGTCTTAAGAGGATCCTACACAATAATCTTGCACATGTAAATAGAGCAGAAACTCTTATTAGGATATATGAGAAAAAATCTTGGTATTGATTAGGGTATCCTTTTTATGTAGGTAATGGTCATCCTAAGTCTTAGTCATAGCACTTATAAGCAAGTGTCGATGGTAAAGATAGAAGAGTTACTGGCCGTTAAGGGGGAAAGGGGTCTAACTTGTATCGAGGTGAGGGTAAAAATTACACGATTTAAAAACTAAGGGTTAATCATCGGTCACAATCTACAAAGCAACTTAAACTTATCAAGTTCTAACTACCAAGCATAAAATTTTTACATTCAAGGCTACAACTATAATTCTAGCAAACTATGGGCCCTTAACAAAGAATAAAATTACTTGGCCTACTATCCGAAGTGTCAGATGGCACTAGTTGAAAGATGAAGAGAAGAAACGTAATTAGCCGTCGCAAAATAGCGAGCGCTATGGTCGCAGGGAAACAATATAAAATAAAGATAGAGGGCTCTAGATAGCATCATGGTTCTCTAAGGGGAGTGGGGTGTTTAGTTGCTATGTTCGGGGTATGATCAAGGGAGAAGTGTTGATTACATTCCTCTAGGCTTCCTAGGGTGCTGTCTATTAATAATAAGACAATGATCTAAGTTTATAGTTCCAATATTATCTAACTATGAAGGTTAGGTTCAGTCCAAATATTAAGTTTTGGTTTTCTATGGGTTCCTCAATGCTAGGGGCAACATTATGGTAACCTTCTAACTAACTCTAGTAGTGTCTATACTACTCTCAAGTCCTCATAATACATCCGGGTAATGGTAAACCAATTATAGGGATAAGGGATTCTAGGATTCGCTAGATATTCTAAACTTAGTGGTGTATCTATAATCTTGTTGTATTCTAAATAGGTGTGCTACTCTAATTATCATCTAACAACAGGAACTTCTATATTCTAGGAGAAGGCTATACTTAAAGAACTAATAGGGAAGCACAAGAATCAAGCAGGATGCATTTGTTCAAAATAGAACAGAGAGGAGGAAGATAAATCATAGTCAATTGTGGATGAGATCCTATATTCTAGTCATAGGTGCAGGCTTGTTCGGTACAGTAACGTAACCGAGACAATATGCTCTTGACCTGCATGGGCCACCACAAAAACATGTCACGCCCCAGTCCCAAAAATACGTAGGACTAGGACACGTAAGCATGCCAGCCGCATGGATATGGAAACTCCAATATATGGAAACCAAATCTATACGTACGCTGTATTATGAATATCAAATCCACAAGTGGTAAAAATGTAATACAAGTCACAGGGTAAAATCTAAATCTCATCCACCAAAATCATATAGAAATAAATAACCAGTATCTATGAAACTAGATCTCAACAAGAAGTATCTAAGGATGATAGTTGGGTGGAAACAAATCCACTACCAACTCAAAGGGAAAAGTAAATACAATATAAGTACAACTCACTCAAACAATATAAGTACCAGCTGCCAATCACGGGTCGAAGAGAAGACATCCACGAAGCATCTATATCCTTCCAAATCTGTGCTCCTGCAATACTCAAGAACAGGTACACCTGGCAGCGGGCCAGGTCCTCAGAGGGACATAACAAGTATACTTAAACACATGCCAATAAAGTACTAAAATAAATATCCAATGGGTTGCCTAACCGTCTAAAGTGAATGCAGTTTAAGAACAACTTTCTAACAAGTGAGCTATCTGGCTGAGAACTGGGATTGGCATGACTCTCTCGGAGAACCAGGGGCCTCAAAGGCATGTCGTCTTTTGAACGCCGGTGGCCCGCCTGATAGTACATAATATATAGTGGTCATCATGACCCGTATCTCCAGCGGAGAATCCGGGCGTACAGGACAAAGTGCAAAGGAGCTCAAATGCGGTACTTGTTGTTCTCCCCACCCCATGCTCTAAGCATGTCACATCCATGACACGATTTGGTCCATAGCCTATTCTTAGTACCCTAGCCCAAATCCTACAACCAAACAAGGACAAGGATGGGGCCACCGTACTACAATAAGCTATGTCCCTGGACCTCTAATAACTGCCAAGTCTACTAGCATACAAAGTTTCTAACAGCAGTTATTCCTAACGCACGGCCCACACGTACCGATGATCAGTCAATACGTACGTCCGTGATCTATATGAGACTCACAACTCGTGTAAAAATATGTGTCACAGTCAAATGAACCTGATGATGCTACATGATAATGGGGTAGTCTCATAAATAAGGTCAATGCAAATACATAAATAAAACATATCGCGACGTCACCGTCGCGAGCATTTTATATAACAATTAAAATATATGAACTAAGGACAGAAAATAAAGATACATGCAACATATGGAATATAAATAACAGTACAATGGCAAGGTATACTTGCCTGGCAAGAAGCTCTAAAATGTACGCGCCCAAATATCCAATACACAGGACCAGAAGCTATGGCCACAGAACAAATGTCTCCGGATGCTGAAATAAATATCACCAACGTTTCCGGAATGAGCAAAATAGCTAAAAAGCACATCCCTTTCGTCCAATTTGGACACAGGGGCAAAACGGTAATTTCGGGCAAAAGTGGGGTCCACGTGTGGCCCACTTTGCACCAAAAAGCGTGCCGAGGGTAACAGTCTCTAAATGGGGCAAACTATAGGTCAAACAACTCTAAATGTCCATACGAACCCAACGGTATGTCTAAATGTGGATTCCGATGAGCCGAACAAAATTTGGTCCAAAAAGTCAACTGTGGGGCCCGCCAATTGGCGATCTGGTCAACCGTCTCAGAAATGCGTGAAAATTGGGTCACAGGACCAGCGCGTTACCACGAGTCCAGTGGCGCAGGTTTCGTCACAATCTGACAAGCGTGCACAAAATACGCGCGAGTTCCACAAAAGTGGCGACACGAAATGTGTCCGCGGATACGGCCTGATTCCGACGCGCTCACGCGTCCGAATCAGTCTCCACGAATTTTTATGTGTCCGATTACGCTGTGTGTACCGTTCGGTACACTTGGCACACGGCGGGGTGGTCCCGTTTGGCGGGGCGCGCTCCGATCTCCAACTTTTGGAAATCTGGAAAAAGTGGGTGCGCGCAGTTTTGTGACGAATATAATTATGTCCACAGCAACTAATAGCATAAGGTTATTATACAGAAAATAAACTAGGTCATGTAATCTACAGGTATCAAAAAGAATCATCGAATTCGGATCTCTGTGGTGGGAGATACGAACTCGACAATATGGGTGATCATCGCAAGTTTCTGCGATTTCAGAATTGGGTAAGTCCGGGCCAACTTGGGCGCTGTTTTGCACCTAGGGGCACACGTTTTCCGTGGTTGGCTATAAAACAGATATTGGAGAGGGTTAAGGGATGATCATACCTATGAAAACGGAACAGCGTTTGGTCGAGCGAGTCGACGGAAAATCACGCCGGAGCGAAGGTGCCTCTAGTAGGATTCTGCAGGCGCGATGTCGGAGTCGACGGGGTGGTTGGATGGCTTGACGGGGCTTCTCTGGCTGCGATAACGGCTCTAGATGGGAAGAGGAGGTCTGGAGTTTCTAGGTTAGGGTTTTAGAGCTAACTATAGATATATATATATAATATATATTAAGAGAGAGAGAGATAGATTGGACTCCGCGGGTGAAGCCGCTGGAGTGGGGCGGGTTCACGCAAGTTAATTGGTAAAGGGAAGGTTCACAGCAAGTAATGCTACAGCCGTAAGCAAGTATGCTGAAGGAAAAGCAAGTTGCTAAAGCATAAGGTTATTTGATTGTTATAGTTAATATTATTATTACTATACTTAGTATTATTTAATTTTTTTCTTTTTTTTTCCTTTCTTTCTTTAAATATATATATATACATATATATTTGTATATATACATATATATATATATATATATATATATATATATATATTCACACATAAGAAAAATTATAGATTAGGGTATTGCACATCGTTAGGCTAGCAACTACTCAAGGGGTCTCCTACATGGAATAAATTCCGAAAAATTCCTGATGGTCCCACAAGTCCTCTAAGTGCCCGAACACCTAACATAAAAATTATTAAAAATCTATTTCTCCTATTTAGACCTAATTACTATAATTTAATTAATAATTAACAAATAAAAAGGTATATACGATTTTCTAGGGAGGGGGTTTTACAACAAGTCCCTTTCCGCTGCTTACTCGATTGATGCGATGATAGCCAACTATCAACTTAAACGATTGGCCTTGCACGGGCGCAACCCCAGGCCCATGCGGCATCACGTCCCCCGAAAGCTCGACTTGGGCCATTCGATTAGCTCCCCTTCCTCCCTCGTACCCGCGGGACGGGCGCGGTGATTCGCGTCCGGCGCGCCGAGGCACGGTGATTCGTGCCCCGGTTCGTTAATTCCCGGCCGCACGGGGCGGGGCAGGGCGGAGCGGCAGCCCGGGCGGGACCGGGGCGTGACAGAATGGTATCAGAGCGGAATCGATTCTCTGGCCCAAACCGTTGCTATGACTCTGAGATATTATCGATATGGTTTTGCAAAGAGCGTTCCATACAATAAGTCCATAGATATTCTCAAAGTGCAAAATGTTTCCTGAACTTGAATTGCTTGACTGTTTCGATAGAGTACGGCGAGGGACGGCACTATCGCTACTCGGGATATCGAGAAGTTTATCCTTGAAGTTTCGAGGACGAAACTTTTTGTTGGTTGGTAAGTATGTAACGCCCCGCTTCGCGCCGGCGTTATATATCAAGGTGAGTGGGCAGAACTTCGTTCTCTGATTCTTGCACGCCTTAATAATAACCTGAGTTTTTGCTTGCAATGTTTTCATAAGAGAATGATAGAACCTGCCTTGCATGTTAATGAACGAACTCACCTAGCTTGTCTTTGAATCAATGTCTGCTAAACGAGAATCCTGTATCGCCTGCTTAGAGTGCATGAACATGTTCACTATCGTCTATGCTTCGAGAGAACCATACTGTGCCTGAACGTGTTCAAGTGATAAGTCGGATTGCCCCGCAACAAGATTGTATTCTGATGGTTCGTCTCGTCTGCATACTAGAGTTTATTTGATAGTGTTTCATGCATTCGCACGCGGTCGGACAATGGCTTTTGGTGGAGAGCTGAACTGCATGCGTTCAAGCCACCATGGGTCACAGCTGCCATTAGCATCAGAGAAATGAGTCATTGGTATGCTGGACTAACCGCTGCCGATCCTGAGATACTCGGGGACCGCCCTGCATATAGCTAAGTCATTGTGTTGGCTTGGATAGTGACTGCCCCTAAGATCGTGCATTGTGTGTCTAGCTTTGCATCTGACCCTGGAGTCGCACGAGACACGATGCGCACACCCTGAAACATGAACGGCTTGCTTGCTTGCATATTCAATATGAAACTCTGTTTCCAAACATGTTTCCAAAGCAATGTAATATGACTCTGCTAGAACTGCATGAAACGAACCTAGGTAAAACTAGAAAGATCACTAGTAATGTAATGTTTTATAACATGATTACTTAGTGTTGGTTTGAGTGAATGCATGTTTCTGTTCAGTTGTTTTATCTCACCAGTACTTGTATAAAGTGCTGACCCACCAACAGTTTACTTGTTCGCAGGTACTGGATCGTCAGAGGGAGCGATAGGCGTGCCACAGTCCCGAAGACCCGGAATCCTGGTTTCGATTGTTGCCCCGAGAATGCTATCGTATAAGGGGGCATAATGTATGGAACGAACGTGTGCCTTTGCTAAAGGAAACCCAAGTTGCCTCGATTGTCCCGAACGCTCAGTTGGCTAAATGCATTGCATTGCAACAAGTCCCTTTCCGCTGCTTACTCGATTGATGCGAAGATAGGCAACTATCAACTTAAACGATTGGCCTTGCACGGACGCAACCCCAGGCCCGTGCGGCATCACGTCCCCCGAAAGCTCGACTCGGGCCATTCGATTAGCTCCCCTTCCTCCCTCGTACCCGCGGGACAGGCGCGGTGATTCGCGTCCGGTGCGCCGAGACACGGTGATTCGTGCCCCGGTTCGTTAATTCCCGGCCGCACGGGGTGGGGCAGGGCGGAGCGGCGGCCCGGGCGGGACCGGGGCGTGACAAATACGCTGCCTAGTTTTACACAGGCAGATGTGAGCTTTTACGCTCAGCAGAAGACAAAATAAACTCCACATCAAAAGCTGCTCTTGGTACAAAGCTCGAGGCACGTCTCTGCATTTAATGCTCAGAATGGTGGCAGATCTTCGTACAGAGCTCGAGGCACGTATCTGCATTTAATGCTCAGAATGGTGGAAGATCTCTACATTTAATGCACAAGATTTGATTATATCTCCAAAGACTGGGCAAGCCATAATTACGGCTAATACGTCTACATCATCATCCCTGCACATTACGCCATCAGGCTATTTTCAGCTATAGAAGCACGTTGTACGCTATCTCCTTGGAATACGCCATCGGGCTATTTTCAGTTATAAGGAGCACGCTATACGCTATCTCCTTGAAATATGCCAACTCAGGCTATATTTGCATTTGTGCGTGAGAAGGCTATTTGGTCCAGAATACGCTCAAGGCCTCAGTCAAAGAAAGAGGATCAGTTATCTTTTACGCTAGCTACCTATCCATGCAGCATCAGGCTTCTACGCCTACAAGGCTTCTATGCCTATTTGGCTTCTACGCCAACCTGACAACTATTTGGCTTCTATGCCATGGTGACAGTTATTGGCTTCTACGCCAACCTTATTTATGCAAGGGGCAGTTACCTACGTTGCTCGCATGCCGTAATCTTCACAGCAGTTATATGCATTATCTCTTAATGGGATACGCGTCACACGCTTATTTAGAAGATCATCTATACGTGGGTGGCAGTTATTATAACCGCCGTATAAAAAGCACCATACTCTCCACTATCCGGCTTCTATGCCGACTGGACGGTTACTGTCACTAAAATCCTATAAATAGAGACCTCTATTGACAGAGGTCCGAGAGAAAAAGAGGTCAAAAGGTCGAAAGGAAGGGGGAAAAGGTCAAAAAGAAAGGTTGAACAAGGGTCGTAAAAAGTTAAAAGAAATCGAAGAACAGAGAGAGAAGAGCTCAGACAGAGAGTAGTGATCGACGATTTTGGCATCAAGCATCAACTCCCTCTTGCAATCTTTGAAGCATCTCCTTCTTCTACGGTACTTCTTCATCATCGTGTGGTCCAAGGGATAAAGTGATCGACTGCAGATCAGACTCCTATAGCAATATTTACCCAGATTAAAATTTGTACTTAACATTCTCGTATAGGATTAATAGTACTTCTTGTTTGTAAACCTAAGAAAGGGTTTTGTATAAACCTAGTTTTATTTCTTCTGTTTATTATCAAACACAAGATGGCGACTCTGCTGGGGACCTCTTTCTCATCTGACGAGAAAGCAATTGCTCAACACGATACAGTATCAGTAGGATCAAGGAAGAAGACCTTGGTCGTCCAGTTCGACCAATCCGCCTACGAAGATATGCTTCGAGTAGGGGGTAGCTCTTACTCTCTCTCTGTCCAAGATAGCAAGAAACTACGTAAGGTCTGGATGCCCAGGACATCCCCTACCATTCCTGTCGACTCTCCGGTTTCTCCGACCAACCAGGTTATAGCTGCGCAACCTTCGTGCTCTGCGCGTAAAGCTCTGTCTCCCGTCTATGACATGGAAGACAAAACTTCTGACAATGCCTCAGTGCTAGTCCAGAAGTCTACTCCGTGCCCCGCGCGTAAAACTCTGTCTCCCATCTGTGACGTGGCAGACAAAACTTCTGACAATGCCTCAGTGCTAGTCCAGAAGTCTACTCCGCGCTCTGCGGGTAAAATTTAGTCTTCCGTCTGTGACGTGGCGGACAGGATTTCTGATAATGCCTCAGCGCCAAATCAGAAATTCCAATCGCGCTCTGTGCGTAAGAATGCATCTGCCCTTCGCAGAAAAGTAGATGGTTCCTGCAATTTACGTAAGGAAAAACAAGTGGCGGACTACTCAACTTCTCGACCTTTACGCCAGCAAGAGAAAAATTTGCCCGCTCTCCAGATTACGCGAGAAGCGGATGGCCGATTGAAGGATTCTTCGGTTTTACGCCAGCCTGAGCAGAGCTCCAAATTACGCCAGGTTAAGCCCCTCGGTGTAAAGAAGGTTCAGTTTGTGGATAGAAATGCTTCTCAGGGATCATGTGCTGCTCATATGGCTGAACTGCTGTATTCCTACGGCAGAAAAAGGGTTGTGGTACCTAATATCCGCATTCCAAATGATAGAAACAGGAGGAACAGGCCTTCTTTCTATTCTTCTTCCGTTAATACTCCTGACTTGCGAGAATTCCTGATCCAGAAACGCAAAGACATGAGTCATAAACAGGCTCCAGTTCCCTTAACTGTCAAACAGGGAGAGATCATGTGGGAAGATGCGTCAACATCTAATGTCGTCATGACATATGGGCCACATGAAGATTCTGTCTTTATTGTTCCTCCAACTCACGACGACCAGCATCCAATAGTCTTCGGTCGTATGCGGAGAAGACGTATTGTACAAGAAGAATTTTGCGAGTCTGAGAGTGGCAAAATACAAACCCACAGATATAGCCCACAAGCTTTAAAGATTATACAAAGCATGGGTTATGATTTGAAGTTGAAACAATGCCTCAACTATGGAAAAGGCAGACGAACACCATTGCATAGTAATCCTTACTGTCAACAAACTCATTTTGGGTTGGGGTACACTGCATCCCTTGCAAACTCCAAACCTCTAGAGGCTAATCCTGCACAACCAGAGGCAGCTCCTTCTAAATCAACTTCAGGGGTCAAATGCCACGATATGTCTGGGGGTAGTCTACCTCGACAAAATAGGGCAGCATCCAAAGCTAGGGGTAGAATTCCCTCTTAATCTGAAGATGATGCAATGATGACGATCTTCCCGGAAGACCGTAAAACTCAAGCATCCGGAGCCCGAAGGCCGAAATGGACTTTCTTCTTCAATGAAGATGATATCATTGAAATCTTTAATATGTTGATGAAGGAACACAAACTTCGGCTACCCAACATCAGATACCCTGAGAGGGCTGGCAAAGTCGATGACCCAGATTATTGTCTCTTCCATCGGTATATTCATCACCCTACAAGGGCCTGCTATGTATTGAAAAAGATGATCCAGGAGTTGATTGATGCCAAGGTCATCACTCTGCATCTGTAAACGAGGGAACGATTACTGCAAATTAATTTCACTTTTAACGTGACAATTTGCTCCCTCAAGAAAGTACCGGATGATGAGTCCCTAAAGTTTTCCCAGTTGATTCTTCAGGTCTATTCCCATTCAAGAAAATCAATCTGCAGTAAATTTTTCGGACATGAGTTCATATTCATATTACCTCTGAACTATTGTCTAAACATTTCGTTATCTCCCCAGATGAGTTTGTCATGTTCATATTACCTCTGAACAAACCATCATGGTCTGACTATAGATTATCATGTCCATATTACCTCTGATATTGGTTGTCATCTCAACTTAACACCCGTACTTAACTCTAAGTACACCAGTGGTGTTAGGTCCATAAAAACTGCCATGTTCATATTACCTCTGAGAAGATATGTACCTCCATCCCTAATGGAGTTACAATCCAAAAGTTTGTCATGTTCATATTACCTCTGAACAAACTTTTTGAGTTTTTGGCTATCGATTATTATGTCCATATTATCTCTAATATCGGTTGTTATCTCACCTTAACACCCATACTTAACTCTAAGTACACCAGTGGTGTTAGGTCCACAAAAATTGTCATGTTCATATTACCTCTGAGCAGATATGTACCTCCATCCCTAATGGAGTTATAATCCAAAAGTTTGTCATGTTCATATTACCTCTGAACAAACTTTTCAAATTTTTGGCTATCGATTATTATGTCCATATTACCTCTGATATCGGTTGTCATCTCACCTTAACACCCGTACTTAACTCTAAGTACACCAGTGGTGTTAGGTCCACAAAAACTGTCATGTCCATATTACCTCTGGCAGGGCTTGTCCTAGAACTTATTACTTGCACTCTCGTGCGCAAAAAGTAATAGGTCCACAAAAAATTTCCCCTGTGGAATGCCCGCAATGGAAAATAAAATGTTCATGTCCATATTACCTCTGAACTATCCTCATTTTCCTAGCTAAGAAAGAGTCAGTCTCTATTCATCCCTACAGAGTCGTATTTTATTACCTCTGTCAGGATTTGTCTCAAACCTATTACTTGCACTAATGTGCGCAAAAATTAATGGGTCCACTAAAAATCCCCCAGTGGGATATCCTCAACAAATACGGTATCGTACTACGTCCATATTACCTCTAGTACAATGTCTAAAATTCGTACAAATAATCATAAAGAAATGGGAGGATCCTTATATGATTGCAAATGGCATTTACAGATTAGCCAAGACTAATAGAAATTTGGCAATGGCTACTACCAACTGCAAATTCCCGAAGAAGTAATTTGATCTCCTCCGTTTAACGGAGTATGACGAAGATCTTATTCTGACGATACATGCACAAAGGTTAGCTGGATCATATTCTATTAGGTTCATGTGACCTTCGAATAGATATCCTTAACTAATTTGTAAGCCTGTCATGTTAATGATACCTCTGATAGTGTTTAGTATACAAATTTAGTTGGATTGTATTCTTTCATGTTCATGTTAACTCTGAATATATTTACATTCAGCAAAATCTTAACGAAAGTATGTCATGTTAATGATACCTCTGATATCACTTTCACCCTAGTCTATCACATTCTAAAATGATGGACCCACAAAGTCAAAAAATGTGTCTTTATTTATCTTCGAGAAATTACAGGAGAAACAAGGAAGGTACATCATTTGGGGGAGCAGTTAAGTCGCGAATCTGCTGCGCCAGAGTAGCCATTCTCTCATCCCTGGAGTTCAAGACGTCGGCGCGAGCCCGCTCCAACCTTGACGCATCATTGTTCAAAGCAGATAGCTCGGACCGACCATGTACAAAACCTGCGTGGATGACCCCCACATGTGTCAGGTCCTGTTGAGCAATCTCCATTCGATCCTTCAGCATATCTCGGGTTGCCGACAAAGAGAAAGCCTTCTCCTCTTCTTGAGCGAGCTCATCTTTCAATTTACGGACCCTCGCTGTCTCTTCCTCATATTCGACTTCGCACTGAGTCAGCTGGGGAATGACATACTCCAATTCGGTACGCTCATGATCCATCTCCTGCTACTGTTCCTGGACGGATTTGTTCAGAGATTCTATTTGTCCAGCAAGCTCTGCAGTTAAGGAGTCATACCTAGCTTGAACGAGACCGTCAATGCTGCCTCGAGATAGCTGCAAATAATCGTTAATGAGTTATTCCAAACCATTAACTATCTGCTCCAGTGTATCAGCTCTCTCAGCGTCGTTGAAGTCTCTGATCGGCACTATCACAAACTGGGAGGATCTCCTCAGAGCCTCGAAGCCTAGATTCTTCTCCAGCACCATTGATATCAGCGTTTTCAAGGTGGTATAGAAAATACTAGTATACTGCTCAGTCAGCATGGCTAGATCCGAATGGACGCTGGGAGTGACAATAATATCGGCGAATCTTCCTCCAGGAATGACTGCAGACGATGTTGCCACAGTCGTCGCCTCAACAGATGGTGCGACAAAAGAAGAAGCGCCAACAACGAACGAAGTTGCCGGCGTACTCAAAGGAGGCATTGTCGTAATGACATGCTTATCCTCCTCTCGAGATATCGAAACCATTTCGGGCGAGCCGGCACCCAAAAATGTTTCCTCTTCAAAATCAGGCATCTCCGTGTCATAGACAGAAGCGGAAACAAAGCCAAAAGTTGCGTTGACGTTGTCCTCCCCGTAGATATCCTCCCCTAAAAAGAAGGCAAGAGAAAATTAATATCAACCTGATGTTAATTTTTTCTAAAAAGAGGCATAAAAATGACATTTACCCATGGTCGATGGTGTATATGTCGCGTCTGCAGCCAGTACAGCTAAATCATTTCTTAATGATGCTAAGCGAGCATCATACCTGGAGAAGGGGGTGCGCCAACTGACACTGGCAGGTATTCTTCCAGGTCTTCACCAAGATCCACTCGAGGCTCATTGGGTGGAATCTCGCTGGGTATACTTACAAACGCGGTAGGGGTTTCTCCCGTTGCTAATCTGGATAAAGATATCCTTATTTGGCTCGGCCTCGAAGGCGATCTCGTACCACTACCTGAAGCGGTAGCAGCGACAGCAGCCTCGAGCAAAGATTCTTCGGTACTGCCAGCCGAAACTGTGGAGGTTTCCTCTCTAAAAGGCGAGGAACCTCTAATCAAAGGATCGTCCCCAACAGGGGAAATAACAGACTCACTTCTAGGAGCCTCATGACTGGAAGTCCTGTCAGGACCACCAACAGTCTTCTTTTTCTTGTGAGGCAAAGTCTTCTTCAGAACAGGAGCCCTTCACTTACCAGAGATAACCAGAGGCCCAGCAGGTGGAGGTATTTTGCCTCTCGGTACTGCCAAAAAAGGCTTATCTGGATTGACAGAATCTTCACCCTTATCAGAGGAAACTGATGGGACTTCGTCTCTTCCCGCTGACTTAGAAGAGGGCATCATAAAACTTTCACGCATATCAAAATCGCGAAGGAAGGTATTGGTTTCGATATAAAACTGGGCATACGAATGGAGGATGCGCAACTCCATGGAGAGTGAAGTCGCGGGAACAGTAAAAGCTGCTCCAGTATAACCCATTATGAAGTACCGCCATCCTCTCGCTCCATCAATGAGTCCACCCCTGGACTTGAAACTGGTGAAGGCATTGCCCACGTGAAATTGGTCATACCCAAACTGTATGGCGAACCGACTAGGCAGGTAGGGCTCCAAGAAGCATTGGTCTTCACTTCTGTACAATAAATGGGAAGGCCTAATACATACCAACTAATTAAAAGCTTCAGGAGAAAGAATGGTCTTCCCTTCACCTGAGTCCTGAAGCCTGCTCCCCTGTTGATTGAGATGTACAGAGGGGACGGTGCAGAAGAGCTTCCAGCTGTGAGCAAAATTTAGTGTCCGCCGACAGTCTAAAACTGTGGTCACATTCCAGGTAGAATTCTTGTAATTCAACAAGAAATTACTCTCCGAACTACTGCCAAGGCCGGGAGATATCACCCTAGGATTATGGAGAATTAACCATCCCATCAAATACAGGAACGGTAATTCTACCCTGGAAAAGCTGTCACGTCGTATTTCATCGGCAAGCAGCCCATCAGTAATGGCCCTCAGGCCAGCTTGTATGCGGCATACCATGGCAGGGAGCAAGCCCAGTCTTGCCCCGAACACCAGACGCACTGCAGGCCATAAGGTATTGCGGTGAATGCGATCCGAAGATGCAATGCCTGGTACTACCAATCGGCGCAGCCATACAGAGAGGAAGCCAGCAAGTTGAGCTTCTCGTGACAGAGGCCTGCGGTAATGCCTCAAATAACTGTAGGCTTTAGTGCCCGTAGGATATTTCCCTATCCCTTCGTCGAGAATTTGATCTGAAGCCCCAGAGTCTTCAATAAGGTCATCGACTACCTGAGCACTAAGCACACTCAGAAAGCTCAAAGGCCTATCCCTGCTATCCAAGACTTTGTCTGGCTTAGCAGTCCTGGCCTGATGGAAGAAGAGGTAGGACGCCCATTTGTTGGTATGAGCCAAATCAGAGGGCTCATTATAGAAGGCGGTGCACGCTAAATAGTGACACATCAGCTCTTGGTACACTGCCACTACCAGAGGGTCTGTATCCCCCAGCTCCCGGTTTGTGGGGACATACTCTTCATAAGGAGTATCCCCCATTGGCAGTCTTGAAATCTCTGCCATTTCGTGAAGGGCCAATCCTAACTCCCCCAGTGGAGTAGCGAAAGTCCCGGTGAGCGAGATATATCGCTCCATCAGAGCCAGAAACAAGTTGGGGTTGAGAGGTAACCCAACACTGGTAGCACTCACAGCCGCGTACAGACCAATGCTCTCCAGCTCAGTCTGAAAATGCTTCAGGGCCGAGTCAGCTAAACGAGCCCATCGAAGATTTGTAGGGGTAACCCACCCATTGGTCCGAGGATTAACCTTGGGCTATACTCCTCCATGCTCCATGAAGTCATTACAGAAAGTTGGTAATCGGACTGGTTGGAGTAGTGAAGTATCTTCACTCGGGATACTGCCCGGATACAATCCCCTGAACGGCATAACTGAGCCGGAAGGGCGGCTTACAAATGACCCTTGGTCGGATCCTTTCTGGTAAAATATCTTCCCCGACTGGCCGTGAAGATTAGGAGTCAGGGTCCACGACATCCTCCTGGGATGCGTGGCATGAAAGAATGCCGAGATAGGATAATCTTTCAGCATCTTGTGCAGATACAGAACCAGGCCCCCGGCAGGAAAAACCCAGTTTTCTTTCTTGGGCTTCGTTTGGGATTGTTTGTCAATCATATCCCTGAAGAGAAAAGCCGGTTTTATATATTGTGCCCCGTCTATATACGCCAGGGGCTCTCCGTTGATCATGCTCAACAGCATTCGCTCTCCTTGAGACGATATCAGGATTCCCCTTCCTTCAGGATATTGGGGTCCAGAAATAGGAAATATCATATGGGACAAATCCTTCAGGTAATTGGAGTGCAGCATCCCAGCAGCAGAACCCATCACCTCAGCCAACGGAGATACATGCAAGTTAACTACAAAGTGCACGAAAAATACGTCAGTTTCTATACTATACCTCATAATCTTGCAGCTTATGCCAAAGAGCAACAGTCTGTGCTTTTACGCCAAGACTGTAAAAACTTGATTTTTTACGCTGGAATCTTATTCCAAGGCGTAAAATTCAAGATTGGCAGTATACACAAAAATCTGACAGTCTGTGTTTTACGCCAGACTGCCAAAGTTTGAGTTATTATGCCGGAATTCTCATCCAGAGCGTAACACTCAAAGTTTGTAGTATACACCAATTTTTGACAGTCAAAGCTTTTTACGCCAGACTGCGAAAATATAGAGTTTTTACGCTAACACAATAGAAATGTGGGCGTAAAAGATAAAACATCTCTGTGCATCATCTTTCTCGAAGAGGCTATCAGCACAGAAGATGACCTAGCACGTTCACGTACAACGTGTGCGAAGGGTTTTTTTCGTTCTTGTCATCCCAAAAGCTTTACCTATAACGCCCGGTACACAGCTCGTCGATGGGACACTTCGTTCAGAGCGAGGTTCGCCCTGCCCGACGGGAGTCACTCTTGCTTGGGCAGAGGAGCGAGAAGAGGAGGCAGCCTTCTTTCCCTTAGAGGAGGAGATTGGTTTTGGTGCCATTGCTAAAAACTCAGAATGCTCAGAGAAGAAACGAAGGAGAATACTCAAAGAGACGAAGGTTTTCTTTTGCAAAAGACAAGTGAAGAGTCTTCTCTCTGAAAGCCTTGGGATATATATAGAGTTCAGATGGACTCCTCGAATCCCTAACCAAATCCGATATTTAATATTCGGTTATGATTGGGAACTACGTCAGCCTATTACTCAAGGAAGGCGGACAGTCAGCGAATTCAAAAAAAATTCGTGCAGAGCAGATTCTTGATTTTACGCCAAGGAGCTTTTTACGCTCGGGAAGCTACAAATCTACGGTTTTACGCTCAGAGGCTATAAGTCTATAGTTTTACGCTCGGATGCTTTTACGCTCGGTAGCTTTTACGCTCGAGAGGCTACAAACCTACGACTTCACGCTCAGAGGCTACAAATCTATGATTTCACGCTCGGAAGCTTTTTACGCTCAGAGGCGACAAATCTACGACTTCACGCTTGGAAGCTTTCTTTTCAGAGGCTATAAATCTACAGTTTTACGCCCGGATGCTTTTATGCTCGGCAGTTTTTACGCTCGAGAGGCTACAAACTTGCGATTTTACGCTCATCTACACTACGGATCAATGACTTTTCGCACATCTTAAAATACGCAGGCCAGAATACGCGTATATCTGAATAATTCTCAAAGCGGCCAATCACAAGGGTTCACGCAGAAGATGCTCCTTCTCGGTCTCAAAATATCCCAAGTACCCAAAGCATATAGAGTTTAGCATTGAAAATGACTCTTCTTCTTGGGGCGATTGGAAGTTCATCAAAATCCAGTCTGAATATTTTCTCCACAGTTCAAGATGACGACTCAGTTTTGACAGTCATTTCTCGCACTATTTTTTAAGAGATTTTCGGGAAATCATTCTTGAAGATGATGGTCTGAACAAGAATTCTTCTTATCAGAGAAGTGACAGTTCAGAATTCTATGCAATTCCTCGTTCAAAACAGCAGGATAGTTCGAATATGCGACCTAAATGCTAAGCAATTTTCTGTGCGTCCTCAGTTACGCGTAAAAGACAGGACGAGATTAGATACTCTTTTTATCAGAGTCGGCGTAAAGTTATTCAGACATGTTGAAGCTACACATATTCAGACTTCATCACAGCAAAAAAAATAAAAATATAGCAAATCATCAGATACGCAAAAGAAGACGATTTTATTAAATCATAATTACATATGAGGGAAATCCAGTCTACAAAGGATTTTTTTATCTTCATGATTACATATGAGGGAAATTCCGTCTACAAAGGGTTTCTCATCCTCATTTAAAGATCATGCCCAGAATCTGTTCTGTCAGGTTCTAGCATTGGGGGAGATCTTTATCCGTCTTCTACAGCAGTTCATCGACTTCCACAGTCGATGAACAAGAAAATGATTAATGGCGGGAGGATACAACTGGGCCTGTATAAATTATTCAAGAGCCCATCCTCCATACGCCATGACAGATTAAGTTAAGGTTTTAGACCCAACTCAGTACTAGAAGACAGGGCTAGTTTGTCTGCCCTCGTCCACGAATAACGGTAGAAAATACAGCTTGCAAGCTGTGTGGTCGAATGTGACCCTTCATCTCTCCTGGACGAATCGTCATATGAAGTTGCTGATTATCCCGAGCAAATGAAGTTATGATATCCTTCCATGATCCATCGTTGCAGAGGACATTTGCTCGAAGATGCCTTCTTTTTTGGCTCCTTATATGCTGGAAGAATATGATCTTCTTCTTCCTCAAGTCGACCTGACGAACTCCAACGATCATCTCTGTGTGGTAAAGAAAATGTGGGAAGAACAGGTTAACTCCTCAGCCTTCATATAGGCAAAAGAGAACACACTGAATCCCAACAAATCCCCAAAAATCTGCCAAGAAATCAGCCTCGAGGAACGAGTCAGACTTGACAGTTTCATGCTTCATTCAAAGTATTTCAAATTACGAGAAATTTGAAAACTTTTAAGGGGGTCTTGTAGAAGCATAAAAAATATGCTGCAGAGTTATACGCAGTATTTTAGTGCTGTATGGCGTAAAATATGACTTCAGAGCCATCGGCGTACAACAGAGCTTTGTCGCTAGTACAGCATAAAATATAAGCTCAAAGACAATCCGCCCAATAGAGTATTTCTAGGCTGCTTCAGCGTAAAAAGGGTATTATACCGCCTTTATGGCGTAAAACTCATCCGCTTTTAATACAGCATGGAAGTGTACGAGGAACGCTTCGTATTCCTCGAATGAACCTGTCAGACCATGCAGTGAATCTGACTCCTGACAAAGAGTACTGCACGACTATCCAGACGACGGCTGTAATGATGGTTCGGCACAGAGACCCAAACTGTCGTTTAGTGACGCTTCCCAGATACAAAGTGCTTTTACGCATACAAGGGAATACGCTGCCTAGTTTTACACAGGCAAATGTGAGCTTTTACGCTCAGCAGAAGACAAAACGAACTGCTACGTCAAAAGCTGCTCTTCGTACAAAGCTCGAGACACGTCTCTACATTTAATGCTCAGAATGGTGGCAGATCTTCGTACAGAGCTCGAGGCACGTCTCTGCATTTAATGCACAGAATGGTGGCAGATCTCTACATTTAATGCACGAGATTTGATTATATCTCCAAAGACTGGGCAAGCCATAATTACGGCTAATACGTCTACATCATCACCCCTGCACATTACGCCATCAGGCTATTTTCAGCTATAGGAGCACGCTGTACGCTATCTTCTTAGAATACGCCACCGGGCTATTTTTAGCTATAAGGAGCACACTGTACGCTATCTCCTTGAAATACGCCAACTCAGGCTATATTTGCATTTGTGCGTGAGAAGGCTATTTGGTCCAGAATACGCTCAAGGCCTCAGCCAAAGAAAGAGGATCAGTTATCTTTTATGCTAGCTACATATCCACGCAGCATCAGGCTTCTACGCCTCAAAGGCTTCTATGCCTATTTGGCTTCTACGCCAACCTGACAACTATTTGGCTTCTACGCCATGGTGACAGTTATTGGCTTCTACGCCAACCTTATTTACGCAAGGGGCAGTTACCTACGTGGCTCGCATGCTGTGATCTTCGCAGCAGTTATACGCATTATCTCTTAATGGGATACGCGTCACACGCTTATTCAGAAGATCATCTATACGTGGGTGGCAGTTATTATAACCGCCGCGTAAAAAGTGCCATACTCTCCACTATCCGGCTTCTATGCCGATTGGACGGTTACTGTCACTAAAACCCTATAAATAGAGACCTCTATTGACAGAGGTCTGGGAGAAAAAGAGGTCAAAAGGTCGAAAGGAAGGGGGAAAAGGTCGAAAAGAAAGGTCGAACAAGGGTCAAAAAAAGTTAAAAGAAATCGAAGAACAGAGAGAGAAGAGCTCAGACAGAGAGTAGTGATCGACGATTTTGGCATCAAGCATCCACTCCCTCTTGCAATCTTTGAAGCATCTCCTTCTTCTACGGTACTTCTTTATCATCGTGTGGTCCAAGGGACAAAGTGATCGACTGCAGATCAGACTCCTATAGCAATATTTACCCAGATTAAAATTTGTACTTAACATCCTCGTATAGGATTAATAGTACTTCTTGTTTGTAAACCTAAGAAAGGGTTTTATATAAACCTAGTTTTATTTCTTTCGTTTATTATCAAACATGTATGAGGCAGATAGTACGATTACGTGGAGTGCCTGTCAGCATCGTATCGGATCGTGATTCCAGATTCACGTCGCATTTTTGGCGGAGTATGCAGGAGAGCCTAGGAACTCATCTCAAGTTCAGCATTGCATATCATCCACAGACTGATGGTCAGTCAGAGCGCACGATACAGATATTAGAGGATATGTTGAGAGCGTGCATGATTGATTTTGGAGGATCTTGGGAGGACCATCTACACTTGGTGGAATTCTTCTACAATAACAGCTACCAGGCTAGTATACAGATGGCACCTTATGAGGCACTGTACGACAGAAAATATAGGTCACCAGTATGTTGGAGTGACGTGGGAGAGCATCAGATAATTGGACCAGAGCTAGTGTCACAGACAGTGGAGAAGGTCAAGCAGATTCAAAGCCACCTGCGTGCAGCACAGGACAGACAGAAAAATTGAGCAAATGCGCATCGCAGACCATTGAAGTTCAAGGAAGGTGGCCATATTTTTGAGAATATCGCCTACTCGGGGTACCATCAGATTCGGAGGCAGAGGCAAGCTGAGTCCGAGGTACATCGGGCCTTTTGACATCTTGGAACGAGTTGGCGAAGTGGCTTACCGTCTTGCATTGCCTCCATCATTAGAGGGAGTGCATGACGTATTTCACGTATCACAGCTGAGGAGATATGTCGCAGACCCTAGCCACGTGCTTGATCATTCGGAGATTACAGTCGGGCCCAGCCTATCTTACGTAGAGCAGCCAGTTGAGATCCTCGATCACAGCGAGAAGACTTTGAGAGGGCAGACTATTCGGCTGGTCAGAGTTGCATGGAAGCACCATTCACCAGGCAAGTCTACATGGGAGCGCGATGATTCTATTCAGCAGCGGTTCCCGTACTTATTTGAGGAGCAAGGTACGAATTTACGTACGGCATTTGATTACTAGTTGTTTTTAAATTCTCTTAGCTATTATCGTGCTTTACTTTTAATTTCGGGGACAAAATTTTTCTAAGTTGGGAAGAATGTAAACCCCCTTGATTAATTCTATAGATAGTCAGGTTTGGATTTGGAAAATTTTGAATTTTTCAGCAGATGTTGAGGTTTAGAGTTGAGTTGTCTGTTATTTTATTTAATTAAACCCCTACCATTGTTAAATTATTCGGAGCCCAATATCAGCCCATAAATTCTATCGGACTATTGTACTTCTGACTTGACTCGCCAATTTAGGCACTGGACTTTTCCGTCACACAAAAATCAATCTGTTGTGCCTTAAATTAATCGCACAATTTCCCGTATCATAATCCCATATTTAATTCCGTGTCGGACACCTGTGTCGTTATCCTCAATTCTGAGATACCAACTTAAGTCGTTGAGCCGGACCAACTAAAGGGTCCAAGACTGACTCCAAGCCCCCACTATTTTTGACCTTTGTGTCATTTCCGAATTTTGACCCCAAGTGCCCCTATTTAATTTAAAAGCGCAGGACACTTTAATTCTATTTAAATCGGGGATACCAATTTTGTCTAATCATATTTTAATCCCCAATTAATCCCAATGCCCATTTAATTAAACCCATGCCACACACACAACACCTTCTCACCATGCAAATCACCAAACATAATTTTTTCCACAATTTTTGTATCATTTTATGTGTTCGTACAATTTTTCGAATTTAAGGGGCTTAGTTGTAATTTATTAATTTTAGGTGTCCTCACCCCATTGGCCAAGACCAAATGGAGAGGTTACCAATTGTTGACCGTAGTCAACATTTCCCCCCCCCCCCCCCCCCCCTTCCTTTGCATGAAGAAACCAAGTCTTCATGTTAAATCCTACCCATCCAATTTAAATGGGAACATCCCCACCACACATCCCTCACACACCCCCCTATAAAATCAAACACAAGATTAGTCAAAAAATAGTTTTCTTATTATTTTTTTTTTCTTTTTTTTTGAAGAAAAGGATGAATGTGCTTTATCAAAGTTTTGAATCTAGAATCACTAGATATATTCTCTATAAAATACATATAACCATCTGTCTCAAATTCTTTGCTCAAGTTGGCAATTTTATAAAGTCTTAAATAACTTTTTTTTGAGATACTCGACGTACCAAACTTTGTACATATTGTATGTACATGTTATTTGGGTCTACTGTCCCACACTTACTCCCTCATATTTCTTTTTTTTCTAGCGGTTTGATTTTGAGACCGTTCGTCTAGTCAAAAAAATTATATCTCTTCTCACTTACCACAAAAATCAGTTGAATTTGGTATAAAATTTTAATTATATGTAATGGATAATAAGCAAGTCAAACATCTATTATTCTAGAAATATGATCTCTTGGGTTTGGTAAAGTCGATTACGTGTATGTAGATGTGAAATAATTTATTTTATTGTTTTTTACAAACTATTTAGAATGGTTGGTTGAGTCAATCATGGAAGTTCGCTTGAATATAGAATGCTATGTCATACTAACTACTTTGCAACTTTTAAAAATTAGTGGATGGAGATGGAAAATAAATTACGACCCATACGCATATATAACACCTTTTTAAATTAGTGCAAAGTTGAACAAATTGCTATGTCATTGCGAGGGATATGACTTATTTTGTTTGTATTTATCTTCCACTCATGTTACATTTTTTATTGAGCTAATTTACGTTTAAACTATAAATTTTATATTAATTTAGAGTTTAAGTCCTAACATATTCAATTGAAAAGTTTAGATCATACATTTTTATTTTTTTTATCATTTTTTTATGTTTTACCCTCAATATGAGTATAAATGTAAAACTAATTCATGTTGAAAATGAGGTTATAATTAAAAAATTGAAAGTAAAAATAAAAATTCAGGATATAAAATTTTTAGTTGGACATGTTAGTAGCTAAACTCTAAACTGATGTAAAATCTAGGATTTAAAGGCTAATTAACCTTTTTTTTTATTTTAGAAATAGCTAATGTTTCTGATAGCTTAGTACTATCACCAGTGGTTTATTTTGAGTTATTTAGAATATATAACATTTACGATATTGATTAATCATAACACAAATATTGACAAAAGTTAATTATTATTTTAGTTTTCTAATAGCTAGTACTCATGTTAAATTAAATTAAATTAAATTAATAGTTTGTAAAAGAAAATGAGTATGGACTTGTTGATGGTCAAACAAGACACCTATTTGCAATGAACAATACTTATTCTAATCCACAAAGTGTAATAATGAAATAATTAAATGCATCACCATTTTACAAAGGTCTCATATTTATTGTGTGACAACCAATACCTTCAACATGATGGTCCCTCACATTTCATCTCCACTCTTCTCCATGTGGTCCTCAAGGTGCAAATTTCATTACCAAATTGCCCCTTGAGAATCCTATAAAAGTGCAAATTTCTTAGGGGCATATTCGGGAGAATGGGTAGGTGTGAGTTCTCATGGGGTTCAACTAAGCTTTCAAAAGTTTAGTAGTTTGGTATGGTGAGGATATAGGAACATAGTGCGTAGTGAGATGTGGATTAGGGGTGAGAAATATAAGGTTTTGGACTGAAAATTAAAGTGAATCAATAAAAGATTTGGTTCGGTTTGAAAATTTTATGGTTTGATTTTGGTTTTTTTTTCGAAAATACGAAAAAATTTTATTCGGTTTCGATTTTGATTTTAGGTTGTGGTTTTGACCCAAAACAAAAATCGAATAAAACTTATAAAATTATGTAAATATTTTTAATTTGTTATATTTAATGATTAAAAATGTGTATATTTTGAAAACGGTAAATTTATATATATTTATTTTGATATCAAATTTTGATAATTTAACAACTAGTTCAACTTTGAACTCAAATTTGAGATACAACAAACGTGTATATAAAAACAGAAAATTTCAATGAAAGCATTATAATATAAAAAAAAAAAAAAAAAGCATTAAATTTTTAAAATTTACAAACAGAGCATCAAAATGCCCTTTCCAAGAACGTTTTATACTTTTCGTTAGTAAAAAGTTAATTCTCCGTTAAGGGAGAAAAAAAAAATTATTATACAAAAAAAACGTCATTCCTAGGGACGTTTTCTCCCTCTCTCTCCTCTCCTCTCCTCCCCCCCCCTCTCTCACTCTCTCCTCTCCTCTCCCATCCCCTCCCCTCTCCTCCCCTCTCTCTCTCTCTCTCTCTCTCTCTCTCTCTCTCTCTCTCCTCTCCTCTCCTCTCCTCTCCTCTCCTCTGAGTAATATATATATATATATATATATATATATATATATATATATATATATATATATACTCTGGTTTTTTTACTTTTTTGTGAAACGAGTTTAACATCCAAAATAAAATATGTTATCATTGAACAAAAAAAAAAAAAAAACTACCGTACGATATTACGTCTGTCGTCGATCAGATTTCGAACGGCCATAAATATTTGTTTTCAAATCCTTTTTCGTCACACAATAGGTCGATTTTTATGTTTTCGACGAGAGTAACACAATTCGTGTAGAGAGAATTTTCATCCGAAGTAAGACGTACATATTACAGACAAAAATATAAAATATAAAATTTTAAAGTATCATAACTTTTGATTGGGAGATTGAAATAAGGTCCAGTTTGTGCCAAAATGATCGTATAGAAAAGTACTCCGGGATAAACTGTTTCACCGTTTGACGGACTTCCCAAATTTTTAGAATCGCAAAAAAACGATGTTTCGACCTCCAAATTTTAATTTTGGTATTTTTTTTTTTTACAAAATATTTACTGTACCAATAATAAATTTATTGTTAATAAAATCTTGGGATATTTTAAATAACAGAATACTTTAACAAATTTTAAGGATAAAAATTTGGGATATTTTAAAATTTTGATACATATCGACAACTGAGTTAATTTATTTTATTTTTTTGTTAATTTTGAAATTTCGATACAGTAAAATTTCTGTTAATTTTATTTCGTTAAAATATATTTTCTTAAATAAAACATAAAATTAACAAAATAAATTAACAGAAAAAAAAGAAACTAATTGAAATTATATATATATATATATATATATATATATATATATATATATATATATATATATATATATATATATATATTACTTTGCCTAGGAGAGAAGAGAGGGGAGGGGAGGGGAGAGAGAGAGAGAGAGAGAGAGGAGAGGAGAGGAGAGGAGAGGAGGGGAGCGGGAAAGAGAGGAGAAGAGAGAGAGAGAGGGGAGCGGGAGAGGAGGAGAGAGGAGAGGAGCGGAGACGTCGGAGAGGAGGAGAGAGAGAGGGAAAACGCTCTTTGGAAGGACGTTTTTCCTAGGAAAAACGTCCTTCCAAAGGGCGTTTTCCTTTATATAATTTTTTTTTTCCTCCGTTAACGGAGAGTTAACGAAAAGCATAAAACGTCCTTAGAAAGAGCATTTTGATGCTCTGCTTGTAAATTTTAAAAATTTTAACGCTTTTTTGGAAAATTTTCATATTATAATGCTCTCATTGAAATTTTCCGATATAAAAAATTTATACTTTTAATATAGTTTAACCAAAATTTAAATTTTGAGTCCGACTTGTTAAATAATACAAATAGTCAACCGAATAAACCAAATCGACTATATCGGTTTGGTTTTTGTTAGGACTAAATTCAGTCCTATTTTGATTTTGATTTTGATTTTGGGTTTTTAAAATTTTGGTTTATTCGGTTTTGACTATTTCGATTCGGTTGAAACCGAATAAACCGAACGTTCACCTCTTGGATAAATATTTTTTTATTAGTTATTTAAAACCAGAGAGTTTTGTTTATGTGTTCCATTTTGTTTATGAAGCTTATATTCCTTGGAAAGTGAATATACCTATTTATGCTATATATATATATATATATATATATATATATATATATAATTTTGATGCATGTAATAGTTTTGGTCGTAGCGACTCTCTATTGGATACATGGTTATGAATCAATATCTGTCTTCTCTTGTTTTGGTGCTATGTTGGAATATGCTATATAGGTTCAACGCGGAGGAGTATAGGAGACCTTGGGAGAAGAATGGTAAGTTAGGGTCTGCTTGGAAATGGTAGAAGTAGTGGTTATGAGATATTTTTAGAGTACCTATTATGAACGGTTATGAAGATTCAATTTTGAATAATTTTAAATAACAGTTTTTAAACCAGTCAAATTATTTTTTGGTAATTCATTAACGAGCGATTATGAATATTTTTTACACACTTAAAATTATCTATATATCCATATATAAACAAAACGGTTTTAAGGGAAAAAATTGACTCGGAGCACAGGAAACTGTCATCCAGTCCACATCTTGATTAGAAGGTAGAAGTCCATATTTGATCAAAATAATAAAAATATATAAAATAATAGAAAAGCTTGGATGAAAGTAGAAGAGAAAGATTTTAAAAATTTACCGAAAAGTAGCCATAGTTTGGAAGAAATAGAAGAAAAAACACATTTGAGAAAAAAAATCGAATACAATATTAGTAGTTATAATTATATTTTTTTATAAGAATGTAAATAAAATAAAATAATAAAATTTCTCAAAACTTACAGATTTGGAGTATTTATAAAAATATCCCCAAAATATATTACATCGAATTTGAAAGATTTTTGAGCCAACCAAAAATAGTGTTTCAAAAAAATTAACAAGCAGTGGTTTTTATAAACGGTCGGTTAAAAAATATCCCAAAGCCTACCTTTGATACTCACACACCAATGACAAGCTTTATATTCCTTATAACATATAACATAAAAATTTTCTGGCTGGACGAGGGTCTCGGGATCAAATCGCGGGAGAGTTGTGGAGACAGTGGGCCCAAATGACATATAACTCAGCGTACATAAAATTTCGTGCATATCGTCGGATATCTCAAAAAAAAAATAAAAAAAATAAAAAATAATAGTAGTATAAGGACAAAACAAACCAATAGAGACAAAATGATAGAAGAACAATAAAAAAATAAAAAAAAATAAAGATGAAATTGCCACTGCACTGATTTGTATGTGTTATTTATGTTATTTTTTTATTTTTCGATAATATAATCGATATAAATTTTTTTTGCCACACACATCTAGCTCAAGTGGTAGAAGAGAATGCATTAAGTTTTCATGACGAAATAGGTTCGATCTTTTGGAGGAGGGTAATTTCCTACCATTAAATTCCCGTATGAATTTCTGCGTTGGACAATAGAAAGTAAAAGGAAATAACACCATTTCAATGTAAGTCCTTATTATAAAGCATGTGTTTTGACTCATAAATTGTGCAAATTCTTTATGTTGAAGCAAATTTTGACTTGCTTTCCAAAGAATGAAGTCAATTAGTAAATCATATTTTAATTAATGGAGGACTAATTTGTAAACAACGTACAAGTGTCCTGATCAACTTCCTACATTAGCCATCGAGCTCAAGTGACTATTGTGATCACAAAAAAAAAGGATATAAGATCTCGACTGGGTGGTAGAATGTCAGTAGATCGAGTCACGGAGACGTATTATTTATTCTATTTATAAATGGTGGAAGTTAAAAAACAATGAGTCCAAAGATATGCAATACTTTCGAATATTACGTCGGATTCCGTGCGTTATGCCGGAAAGTTAAAAAAAAAAAAAAACTCTACATTAGCCATTAGGGCTGCTGGTGGCAACTCAAAGTTAGTTAGAACCTGTCAAAATCTTGTACGTAGTTTCTCTTTATAAGACAAAATTTGGTCGCCATGAAGAAAGTTGGAAGGGTCTGTAAACACGTTATGTAGCAGCCTAGTCTGAAATAATTCATCTATATTAAACTCTTGTTGGTTTTCCAAATCTGAGGAATCAACATTGCAACTCTCAGCTATTTCCAAATCTGATAATGTACTGTCGAAGCAAGTCATGAACCAATCCTAGCTAGTCAACCCTTCTTCTTTTTTTCTTTTTTTTTTTATGTTTGACGTAATGCTTCGAACTTTGTGTATGCATAAATTTTGGGTCCACTATCTTCAACTTTTACCATTTATAAATAAAAGAAATAATATATCTCCGTAGTTCGATCTATTGATTTTTTGTCATTCAATCAGAATCTTATGTCTCTTCTCGATAATAACTCACTCGAGTTCGACGGCTGGTCACCTAGAAATTGAAATTTTCTATAAATGGTATGCATGGCATGTGTTGGTCATGATCCACAACTTTGTTATTAAGGCATTTGACCAAATAACATTAGGTTATGGGAATTTTAATTGTCATTTTTTTTTTATAATGTTCAAGGAATTTTTTAAGAGGCGTTATCAAAACTATTCTCAATTTCGAATAAGATTAGTGTAGATTCTCGGTCCGAAAGTCTTACAAACTTGACCCGAAGGTCACTCTCCCGACCCTAAAGGTCATATTCCGGTCTGAAGGTCCAGTACCCGCATCGCACACGCACATATTGCTCTCTCATTAATTTTTTTCACAAAGAAATTATATGTGCTTCCTTCGTGGCTTAAATCCAAGACCAATGGAGGATGCCTCCCTGATGTGCTAAAGGTGATTAGATTAGCTTAGCTTATGTTGAGGATTTTAGTTTGATTGTACACGACAAAATTTTATGTTCAGATTCGTTGAGTTTGAACAAATATTTGGATTCATTGTGTTTGAACGAATATTCAGATTCTTGAGGTCGAACGAATCTCCATATTCATTAGGTCGAACGAATTCTAATATTCGTTGGGTTTTAGTTGTGACTCTTGGGTTTTGGTTGTGACTCTTCGTTCATGATTCGTTCACTTTCATATTCGTTCTGACTGTTGGAAGAGGCATACATATTCATGAAAATAGGTTCGATCTTTTGGAGGAGGGTAATTTCCTACCATTAAATTCCCGTATGAATTTCTGCGTTGGACAATAGAAAGTAAAAGGAAATAACAACATTTCAATGTAAGTCCTTATTATAAAAGCATGTGTTTTGACTCATAAATTGTGCAAATTCTTTGTGTTGAAGCAAATTTTGACTTGCTTTCCAAAGAATGAAGTCAATTAGTAAATCATATTTTAATTAATGGAGGACTAATTTGTAAACAACGTACAAGTGTCCTGATCAACTTCCTACATCAGCCACCGAACTCGAGTGACTATTGGGGTCACCGAAAAAAGATATAAGATCTCGACTGGGTGATAGAATGTCAGTAGATCGAGTCACAAAAATATATTATTTTTTCTATTTATAAATGGTGGGAGTTGAAAAACAGTGAGTCCAAAGATATGCAATACAGTGTGCACAAAAATTTCGAACATTACGTCGGATCCCGTACGTTATGTTGAAAAATTAAAAAAAAAATCTACATTAGCCATTAGGGCTGCTGGTGGCAACTCAAAGTTAGTTAGAACCTGTCAAAATCGTGTACGTAGTTTCTCTTTACAAGACAAAATTTGGTCGCCATGAAGAAAGTTGGAAGGGTCTGTAAACACGTTATGTAGCAGCCTAGTCTGAAATTATTCATCTATATTAAACTCTTGTTGGTTTTTGGGAACTTGTTCTAATTTTTCGAGGAATCAACATTGCAACTCTCAGCTATTTCCATATCTGATAGTGTACTGTCGAAGCAAGTCATTTACCAATCCTAGCTAGTCAACCCTTTTTTTTTTTTTTTTTTTATGTTTGACGTAATGCTTCGAACTTTGTGTATGCATAAATTTTGGATCCACTATCTTCAACTTCTACCATTTATAAATAAAAAAATTAATACATCTCCGTGCTTCGATCTACTAATTTTTTGTCATTCAATCAGAATCTTATGTCTCTTTTCGGTAACAACTCACTCGAATTCGACGGCTGGCCACCTAGAAATTGGAATTTTCTATAAATGATATGCATGGCATGTGTTGGTCATGACCCACAACTTCGTTATTAAGGCATTTGACCAAATAACATTAGGTTATGGGAATTTTAATTGTCAATTTTTTTTATAATGTTCAAGGAATTTTTTAAGAGGCGTTATCAAAACTATTCTCAATTTTGAATAAGATTAGTGTAGATTCTCGGTCCGAAAGTCTTACAAACTTGACCAGAAGGTCACTCTCCCGACCCTAAAGGTCATATTTCGGTCCGAAGGTCCAGTACCTACTGTCACGCCCCGATCTCCCGCAGGCTAATCGGCCGTCCCCGCTAGGCGGGAATCACCCTCGCCAGCGCGCCCGCGGGACGATCGCTTCGACCCATCCGGGCGTGATGCCGCACGAGCGTGATCCACGCCCGTGCAAGGCCGTGATTCGTTGGCTGGCGGTAAGAGTTCTAAGCCACAGAGTCGCACAGATTGTCCGAGTGCAGCGGAGTCATGAACGCATAGGCGATCGGTAACAGGTTCACTGAGTTGACAATATAGCGGAAGCATTGAAATACAAGTTTGAAGTAAAGCAACTCTTTTTATTGATATTAATATGTGTTACAGGCGGCGCATGGCCGAGATTACAAGTCGCTCAAGCCTCTCTCTCTGAAACAATAAAAGCGTGCCAAGTGGCTACAATTGTGGAATGATTGTACAGGCGAAGTTCAGGCGATGTTCGGGCCAGAAGATCGATTCCGCTCTGATACCATTCTGTCATGCCCCGGTCCCGCCCGGGCCGCCGCTCCGCCCTGCCCCGTCCCGTACGGCCGGTATTTAACGAACCGGGCACGAATCACCGTGCCTCGGCGCGCCGGACGCGGATCACCGCGCCCGTCCCGCGGGTGCGAGGAAGGAAGGGAGCTAGTCGAATGGCCCGTTCGAGCTTTCGGGGGACGTGATGCCGCACGGGCCTGGGGTTGCGCCCGTGCAAGGCCAATCGTTTAAGTTGATAGTTGGCTATCATCGCATCTATCGAGTAAGCAGCGAAAAGGGACTTGTTGCAATGCAATGCATTAGCCAACTGAGTATTCGGGACAATTGAGGCAACTCGGGTTCTAGCTCGTTCCATACATTATGCCCCCTTATACGATAGCATTCTTGGGGCAACAATCGAAACCAGGATTCCGGGTCTTAGGGACTGTGGCACGCCTATCGCTCCCTCGGACGATCCAGTACCTGCAAGCAAGTAAACTGTTGGGGGGTCAGCACTTTTATAAGTACTGGTGAGATAAATTAACTGAACAGAAACAAGCATTCACTCAAACCAACACTAAGTAATCATGTTATAAAATATTATATTACTAGTGATCTTTCTAGTTTTACCTAGGCTCGTTTCATGCAGTTCTCTAGCAGAGTCATATTACATTCTTTGGAAACATGTTTGGAAACATCTTTCATATGCACTAAGCAAGCAAGCAGTTCATGTTTCAGGGTATGCGCAGCGTGTCTCGTGCGACTCCAGGGTCAGATGCAAAGCTAGACACACAATGCACAATTTTAGAGGCAGTCATCTATCCAAGCCAACACAATGACTTAGCTATATGCAGGGCGGTCCCCGAGTATCTCAGGATCGGCAGCTGGTGGAACAGCATACCAATGACTCTTTATCTGATGCTAGAGGCAGCTGTGGCTCATGGTTGCTTTCCACTATCTCTGTAGCAGCCGTGACACATGCAGCTCAGCTTTCCACCAATAGCCATTGTCCGACCGCGTGCGAATGCATGGAACACTATCAAATAAACACTAGTATGCAGACGAGACGAACCATCTATAAACAATCTTTGTTGCGGGGCAATCCGAATTATCACTTGAACACATTCAGGCACAGTATGGTTCTCTCGAAGCATAGACGATAGTGAACATGTTCATGCACTCTAGGCAAGCGATTCAGGATTCTCGTTAAGCAGACATTGTTTCAAAGACAATCTAAGTGAGTTCGTTCATTAACATGCAAGACAGGTTCTATCATTCTCTTATGAAAATATTTCAAGCAAAAACTCAAGTTATTATTAAGGCGTGCAAGAATCAGAGAACGAAGTTCTGCCCACTCACCTTAATACATAACGCCGACGCGGAGCGGGGCGTTACATACTTACCAACCAACAAAAGTTTCGTCCTCGAAACTTCTAGGACAAACTTCTCGATATTCCGAGTAGCGATAGTGCCATCCCTCGCCGTACTCAATCGAAACAATCAAGCAATTCAAGTTCAGAAAACATTTGCACTTTGAGAATATCTATGGACTTATTGTATGGAACGCTCTATTGCAATACCATATCAAGCAATATCTCAGAGTCATAGCAACGTTTCGGGCCAGAAGATCGATTCCGCTCTGATACCATTCTGTCACGCCCCGGTCCCGCCCGGGCCGCCGCTCCGCCCTGCCCCGCCCCATACGGCCGATATTTAACGAACCGGGCACGAATCACCGTGCCTCGGCGCGCCGGATGCGAATCACCGCGCCCGTCCCGCGGGTGCGAGGAAGGAAGGGAGCTAGTCGAATGGCCCGTTCGAGCTTTCGGGGGACGTGATGCCGCACGGGCCTGGGGTTGCGCCCGTGCAAGGCCAATCGTTTAAGTTGATAGTTGGCTATCATCGCATCTATCGAGTAAGCAGCGGAAAGGGACTTGTTGCAATGCAATGCATTAGCCAACTGAGTATTTGGGACAATCGAGGCAACTCAGGTTCTAGCTCGTTCCATACATTATGCCCCCTTATACGATAGCATTCTCGGGGCAACAATCGAAACCAGGATTCCGGGTCTTAGGGACTGTGGCACGCCTATCGCTCCCTCGGACGATCCAGTACCTGCAAGCAAGTAAACTGTTGGGGGGTCAGCACTTTTATAAGTACTGGTGAGATAAATCAACTGAACAGAAACAAGCATTCACTCAAACCAACACTAAGTAATCATGTTATAAAACATTATATTACTAGTGATCTTTCTAGTTTTACCTAGGCTCGTTTCATGCAGTTCTCTAGCAGAGTCATATTACATTCTTTGGAAACATGTTTGGAAACATCTTTCATATGCACTGAGCAAGCAAGCAGTTCATGTTTCAGGGTATGCGCAGCGTGTCTCGTGCGACTCCAGGGTCAGATGCAAAGCTAGACACACAATGCACAATCTTAGAGGCAGTCATCTATCCAAGCCAACACAATGACTTAGCTATATGCAGGGCGGTCCCCGAGTATCTCAGGATCGGCAGCTGGTGGAACAGCATACCAATGAATCTTTATCTGATGCTAGAGGCAGCTGTGGCTCATGGTTGCTTTCCACTATCTCTGTAGCAGCCGTGACACATGCAGCTCAGCTTTCCACCAATAGCCATTGTCCGACCGCGTGCGAATGCATGGAACACTATCAAATAAACACTAGTATCCAGACGAGACGAACCATCTATAAACAATCTTTGTTGCGGGGCAATCCGACTTATCACTTGAACACATTCAGGCACAGTATGGTTCTCTCGAAGCATAGACGATAGTGAACATGTTCATGCACTCTAGGCAAGCGATTCAGGATTCTCGTTAAGCAGACATTGTTTCAAAGACAATCTAAGTGAGTTCGTTCATTAACATGCAAGACAGGTTCTATCATTCTCTTATGAAAATATTTCAAGCAAAAACTCAAGTTATTATTAAGGCGTGCAAGAATCAGAGAACGAAGTTCTGCCCACTCACCTTAATATGTAACGCCGACGCGGAGGCATCCGCACCGAACGAGGTTCTCCCGCACCCTGCAAGCAAACTGGTGGATTATCAGTACATTGAATGCACTGGTGGAGAAGCTACTCGCCCGCTCGACAAATCCAAACACGTAATACAGGTTCCGTGCACCAACTATTAAGTTGTCTTTCTAGTTGCCTTAAGATCAGTTTCATGCAAATATTGAATAGCCTAACACGTGTGGCAGTGCGCCGTGCAACATGAGAGGAAACACGGCGAGACTTACCCTTTGGCCTTCCCTGTCCAAGGCAAACATTATTAATCAAGCACGGGCAAGTATTAACATTCAGGAGCATTCATATGAAAACCAAGGCATAGCATATACAAACACGAGGGTCGTTATAATATGATCGTTCAGGTGTTCAGTTGTTCATTGACACGATGCAATGACTCGCACGCGGATAGTCGCTAAGCGAGGATGACTTATCTATATGAACAAGAGTCGCTGGCATAGCCATATAGGACCAATTTTAGTCTCTAACGAGAATGGTGTGCAGCGCGCGAGCACAGGATGCACTCCACACCATTTCGTCTTTGCACAGGATGACTAAACAGGAGAGTTCAGCCGTGGAGAGGATGGTATGTAGCGAAAGAACAGTGGGCGCTCTATACCATCTCGTCCAGTACAGTAGGCTGAACACGTGAGTTCCATCCGGATCGGATCGGCCCCAGTGCCCCGGCGACCGTCCGTGGAACTTGCCTCATTTCCGAGTTGTCCGCGACATGCAGGTCTGTAATCTTTCAGGTCTGGCTAGGCACAGGATCAAGTTCAGGACAGGGCAACATATTATGTTCAATGTACAGGCATGATTGTTCACACTAGTATATCGATTGCCAGGCCAGTTGATTCAGTAGTTTGCTCCACGAGCTGTGATTCAGTAATTCATTCATTCAGGATGCAAATTTCCTGGTTCGGGAATTGCCTTGGTGACCTAACGGTCCCGGATACTTGCAGGTTCATTCAGGCACGGAAAGACTACGTAGTAGTCTCCCGGGGTTTGGATGAAAACATGGCAACATTCAAGCAGACAAGCATGCATTTCTAAGGAACGTAAGCAGACACGTTTCGCTCGGACCCGAAGATAAGCCGAGGGATGAAGCCGTTAGGGACTTAGCATGTGGGGGTCTGAACATAAGCAGTATTTTAATTTCCATGTTCTAGCATAAGCAAATACAAGTTGGGATTATTCCCTTAGCTAGGTGCGTTGGATTCTTATTAGCATGCAGGGGGTGATTCACCTAGCGACTAGCATGAATATTCTACATTTTATGTGTGCTGGCTAAGCAAAGACAAGTTCACCGTAGCCACCCACCTTAGCGATGATTCGCCTCGGTAGAGCGATACGTCAAGTGAGCCTCTGAAAGCCTGAGCTGGATTCTTGTAGGGACAAGTCGGGATATCCTTTGCTTCTTCTTTGAGGCAAAGCGGGTCGGGACAGTTGCACTTTTGCCATTTGAGTCGGCAGTCCGCTAGAACGGAACGGGGTGTTACATCCTACCCAACTCAGAAAAAGTCTCGTCCTCGAGACTTACTGAGGACAAGCAGTAATCTAGGGTTGAGGCAATCCTAGACAAGTCGTTGTACTTGTTCATTTGGATGTTCACTTGCACTAGCATCGAAATCAGCATATCGCTTAGACTGGATCGTGCGCACTTTCGAAACGCGCTTCTAGCGTGAGCACGTCAACCAGCTTAGTGATAGCGAAGTCTTAGCACTCGAGTTTCACATCTTCCTGAGTCTTGGATGGTGCACTAGTTCAAGGCGTCCCTCGAATAGATGCATTCAACCAAACTTAGAGTTAGTGAAAATCGGACAAGCTACTAGCGATACTCTCAAGGGTTCGCACAGGTTAGCACAAAGGCCACTCGCAGCACAACAGCATACAAGCAAGCATAACATTCAAAACGCATTTTGAAAGTATTAGACTTATTGTTGGAATATCCCATCGAGGCATTGAGAGAGAGCGTGCACATAACCAACGAACGAGCTTTCGAAACTGAGATATCGAATCGAAGTCCAAAGGCGTAGAAGCCAGGCTCTGATACCACTATGTCACGCCCCGATCTCCCGCAGGCTAATCGGCCGTCCCAGCTAGGCGGGAATCACCCTCGCCAGCGCTCCCGCGGGACGATCGCTTCGACCCATCCGGGCGTGATGCCGCACGAGCGTGATCCACGCCCGTGCAAGGCCGTGATTCGTTGGCTGGCGGTAAGAGTTCTAAGCCACAGAGTCGCACAGATTGTCCGAGTGCAGCGGAGTCATGAACGTATAGGCGATCGGTAACAGGTTTACTGAGTTGACAATATAGCGGAAGCATTGAAATACAAGTTTGAAGTAAAGCAACTCTTTTTATTGATATTAACATGTGTTACAGGCGGCGCATGGCCGAGATTACAAGTCGCTCAAGCCTCTCTCTCTGAAACAATAAAAGCGTGCCAAGTGGCTACAATTGTGGAATGATTGTACATGCAAAGTTCAGGCGATGTTCGGGCCAGAAGATCGATTCCGCTCTGATACCATTCTGTCACGCCCCGGTCCCGCCCCGGTCCCGCCCGGGCCTCCGCTCTGCCCTGCCCCGCCCCGTACGGCCGATATTTAACGAACAGGGCATGAATCACCGTGCCTCGGTGCGCCGGACGCGAATCACCGCGCCCGTCCCGCGGGTGCGAGGAAGGAAGGGAGCTAGTCGAATGGTCCGTTCGAGCTTTCGGGGGACGTGATCCGCACGGGCCTGGGGTTGTGCCCGTGCAAGGACAATCGTTTAAGTTGATAGTTGGCTATCATCGCATCTATCGAGTAAGCAGCGGAAAGGGACTTGTTGCAATGCAATACATTAGCCAACTGAGTATTCGGGAAAATCGAGGCAACTCGGGTTCTAGCTCATTCCATACATTATGCCCCCTTATACGATAGCATTCTCGGGGCAACAATCGAAACCAGGATTCCAGCTCTTAGGGACTGTGGCACGCCTATCGCTCCCTCGGACGATCCAGTACCTGCAAGCAAGTAAACTGTTGGGGGGTCAGCACTTTTATAAGTACTGGTGAGATAAATCAACTGAACAGAAACAAGCATTCACTCAAACCAACACTAAGTAATCATGTTATAAAACATTATATTACTAGTGATCTTTCTAGTTTTACCTAGGCTCGTTTCATGCAGTTCTCTAGCAGAGTCATATTATATTCTTTGGAAACATGTTTGGAAACATCTTTCATATGCACTAAGCAAGCAAGCAGTTCATGTTTCAGGGTGTGCGCAGCGTGTCTCGTGCGACTCCAGGGTCAGATGCAAAGCTAGACACATAATGCACAATCTTAGAGGCAGTCATCTATCCAAGCCAACACAATGACTTAGCTATATGCATGGCGGTCCCCGAGTATCTCAGGATCGGCAGCTGGTGGAACAGCATACCAATGACTCTTTATCTGATGCTAGAGGCAGCTGTGGCTCATGGTTGCTTTCCACTATCTCTGTAGCAGCCGTGACACATGCAGCTCAGCTTTCCACCAATAGCCATTGTCCGACCGCGTGCGAATGCATAGAACACTATCAAATAAACACTAGTATGCAGACGAGACGAACCATCTATAAACAATCTTTGTTGCGGGGCAATCCGACTTATCACTTGAACACATTCAGGCACAGTATGGTTCTCTCGAAGCATAGACGATAGTGAACATGTTCATGCACTCTAGGCAAGCGATTCAGGATTCTCGTTAAGCAGACATTGTTTCAAAGACAATCTAAGTGAGTTCGTTCATTAACATGCAAGACAGGTTCTATCATTCTCTTATGAAAACATTTCAAGCAAAAACTCAAGTTATTATTAAGGCGTGCAAGAATCAGAGAACGAAGTTCTGCCCACTCACCTTAATACATAACGCCGACGCGGAGCGGGGCGTTACACCTACATCGCTCCCGCCCATATTGCTCTCTCATTAATTTTTTTCCACAAAGAAATTAGATGTGCTTCCTTCGTGGCTTAAATCCAAGACCAATGGAGGATGCCTCCCTGTTGTGCTAAAGGTGATTAGATTAGCTTAGCTTATGTTCATGAATTTAGTTTGATTGTACAAGACAAACTTTTATGTTCAGATTCGTTGAGTTTGAACAAATATTTGGATTCATTGTGTTTGGACGAATATTCAGATTCTTGAGTTTGAACAAATCTCCAAATTCATTAGGTTAAACGAATTCTAATATTTGTTGGATTTTAGTTGTGACTCTTGGGTTTTGGTTGTGACTCTTCGTTCATGATTTGTTCACTTCCAAATTCGTTCTGACTGTTTGAAGAGACATACATATTCATGAAAATGTATGAGAGTTTCTATATAAACTCAAGTATACCCTAGTCTCAAATGCACCAAAAGAAGCATATCAAAATCATAAATCATATTCACAAGCATAACACAAGTTACGAGTACTCCACAAGAAGAAAAGATTCAGATTTGATGTCTGCATCTTTTGGTCAAGGCTTTGTTGTATCATGGATAAGTATACGCCTGAACCCGACAATAATCTCTTTTCGAGTGGGGGCGAATAACTTTATAAAGAAAGTATCGGCATTCAAATACGCCTTAAAGCTATTTTCATTTTATCTTTTTATTATTTTCCCTAACAATAGCCATTTTTGTTTCATCTTTATTATTATTACTAACAATTTTAGAAAGTTATTTTCATTTTGTCTATATTATTATTTTTCTTAACAGCTTTTATATATATATATATATATATATATATATATATATATATATATATATATATATATATATATATATATATATACACACCCTATTCGTTGGATTAGATTTAAAAAAATGGATCAAATTAAATCTCTACCGAATAAGATATGAATTTTTTTTTCGATTTTTTGTTACTCTCTTATTCTGTAGAGATTCAATCTGAGCCATTTTTTAAATATAATCCACTAGATACTGTGCAGATGATAAATGGGTGGACAAAATAGAATATATATATATATATATATATATATATATATATATATATATATATATATATATATATATATATATATATATATATACACACACACACACACACACGCGCGCGCGCGCACGCACACGCACACACACACACGTTGACGGTTATTTTCCTCCTCGGGATATTCGTTGACGAGCTCTGGTGGTCGTCCTAGCTAGACGGATGAAGTCGATTTCACAGAGGGGTTTGTATTTTTGGCCTGTATTTTCGGTCGGCCCTGGTTCTACGACCAGTCGGGAATCGCTACCCAGCACCCTGGTCCCTGGTCAGAGGGGTTTGTTTTAGGGCCTTGAGCTCTCGTCTGGGGTTGGCCCCCCTTGTGGTGAGCGCATCCATCGTTGGGCTGCCAACCGTTGACCCGAGGACTGAGGCACCTGATTCTCTCTCGGCGGTGATCACCGATGGGGGTGATGATTCTAGTTCTAGGAAGATGCCCAACAACTCATGAACCTTCGGTCTTCATCATCCACCCGTGCCAAAGTTCCCTCTAAATTTGTTATAGGGTGATTTTAGGTTGTAGGTTTAAGTTCTTTGTTTTTACTGCAGCTCACAGGTTTGTTTTGGTTTGTGACTGTTTGATCGTGTAATCCTCAAAATAGTTTTCCTGGTTATCAGAAGATAAAAGTCTTTTGTTTTTATATATATATATATATATATGCTAAAAATCTATCTGGGTAGTTTGATATTATGAAACCAACCAATGTTACAACCGTTGGTTTTGGATTGTAAGGCTGAGATTACAGATATATCTTTTAAGTAGATACTGTCATCAGTTTTGCAATCCAAATCCAGTAGTTGTAACATTAGTTGGTTCCATAATATGAAATCACCCGACTGGTTTTAGTGCATTCATATATATATATATATATATATATATATATATATATATATATATATATATATATATATATATATATATATATATATATATATATATATATATATGGAGGGATCCACATCCCCCCATTTTTGTATTGTCATGTCCCAGTACCGGAATACGGAGACGGACTTAGCCAGCTATCCCGTATAAGGTGCTATGCGTCGTACGACGATCATGGCTATATAAGACAAGGGGGTGTATGCTACAATAAAGTCTCCTATGGTCAAGAACTTTTGTCTCAATCATTCAAACAAGAAACTGTAAGCATAGAGCATATATGATAAAGCAATAAGGTGTCCCAAACACTTTCTCAAAATATTCTGGAGACCAGCTAAGCAAAATAAGGAGCTGAAAGAGTAACAAAAGTACATGACAGTTATATCTCCAAAGAGCATAGAGCATATATTGAAGGTCAAGATCATAGTTCGTCATCAACTCTAGCCATCTTCTTTGCCTTATATTGAGATCCTTCTGGGTAAAGTCATACTTCAAACTCTTATGATCGGTATAAATCTTCACTCGATCTCCATAGAAGTAATATCTCCAAAGTTTGAATGCGAAAACCACTGTCGCTAATTCTAAGTCGTGCGTTGAATAATTTCTTTCATGATCCCGAAGCTGCCGGGATGAATAAGCTATAACCTTACCACGCTGCATTAGAATGCACCCAGTCCCTTGTCGGACACTTCACAATAAACTGTGAATCCATGTGTCCCGTTCGAAAGCGTCAAAATATGTGATGTGGTCAATTTCTGCTTAAGCTTCTTGAAAGAGGTCTGACATGCATATATCCAATCAAAGCACACATCCTTCCGTGTTAGCTGCGTCAAGGTTGTAGAAATTCTAGCAAAGTCTGCCATAAATCGTCGGTAATATCATGCTAATCCTAAGAAACTGCGAACTTCTGCAACTGTTTTGGTTACTGGCCACGTTTAACGGCTTCTATCTTCTTGGGATCTACCTCCACTCCACCTATGGCAATGATGTGGCCTAAGTAGGAAATTCGATCAAGCCAGAACTCGCATTTGTTGAACTTTGCATATAACTTATGCTCTTTGAGAATTGAAGAACTGCTCGAAGATGCTGGTCGTGCTCTGCTTCACTCTGACTGTACACCAAGTTGTCGTCGATAAATACTATCACGAACTTGTCCAAGTAAGGCATAAAAATATGATTCATAAGATCCATAAATACTGCTAGTGCATTGATTGATCCAAAGAACATCACTAGAAACTCTCAATGGCCATATCTTGACCTGAACGTCGTCTTGGGTATATCTTGCTCTCTGACTCCGATCTGATGATATCCAGACCGTAAATCAATCTTCGAAAACACGATCGCTCCACTAAGCTGGTCGAATAAGTCATCTATCCGAGGCAATGGATATTTATTCTTGGTGGTTACCGCATTGAGGGTACAATAATCAATACATAACTGTGATGTGTCATCCTTCTTATTCACAAGTAGCATCGGAGCTCCCCAAGGCGATCCACTAGCACAAATGAATTCCTTGGTTATCAATTCTTCAATCATTCGGTACAAGACTTTTAACTATGAAGGTGCCATCATGTAGAATCTCTCTGATACTGGGGCTGTTCCGGGAAGTAGATCGATGGTAAACTCAATTTTTTTTTCTGGTGGCATACCTGGAAGTTATTCTGGAAATACATCTGGGAATTCATCAACAACTATGGGGAATCATACTTCTTCCGCTACTGCCATTCTCAAGGTTGCTGGCGAAGATTCTGCCTCACCTCTAGAAAATAAAAATTCTTCTTCTCGGGGAATACGAAAGATAACCTTGCCAGCATGAAAATCTATCGTCGCGTATCGAACACTCAATCAATTCATGCCTAAGGCGACGTCATAATCTCCTATAGAAAATTCTATCAATCTGGCAGAAAATTCTCGCTCGCACACTATGACTCGATACGATGCATAAACTCTATCGACTGCCACGATACAGTTACCAGTAAGTATATTCAGTCTTACTGATAAGGATTCGGGCTCCAAACCAACTCGTATCGCAAATCGTGCAGACATAAAAGAATGTGATGCACCTGAATCAAACTATACTGAAGCTGAATGAAAGTTGACGAGAATGGTACCTGCCACTACTTTACCTGAAGCTAACTGCTCTTCTACAGTGAGTGCCATTGCCTGACCACGTCCTCTCGGTGCTGGTCATCTCTGCTGCGGACCTCCTTGTCTGGCATGTGCTTGAGCTTGGGCCTGAGCATATTGATGCGGCCTTTGTTGCTGGTATACTTTAGATTGGGTCGGCAAAGGCCTCTGACCCTGGTTCTGCTGAGCCGACACTGGAGCCCTATACTGTGGTCCTGCCGGGGAGGACGATGATGAACTGGCTCTGTGTGGACAAGATTCCACTATGTGTCCTGGAGCTCCACAGGCTCAACACAATCCTTGTGCTCTGCGGCACTGAGAAAATATGTGCCCAGGTTTCCCACAATGAGAACACCCTAGTGAAGAAGATGTCCTCTGCTGCTGGGGTCAGGTTGGTGTTGTTTGCTGGAACGAGGCTATTGATGCTGGCTTTCTCTGAGATCCAATGGTTAAGGCCCTAACTGCCGGGGCTGGTGTTGAAGACTGGGAGTAAGAACCTCCTGAGGTTTGGGTCCTCTTCCTTCCTCCAGTTCTATCCACGATTCTTTGGGAGATATACTTATGCCTCATTGTTGCTCGCAATACAACATCGAAAGTCTGGAACTCATGTTGTGAGGATGTAGAAAATCAAATTTGAAAAAGACAATGACAGACATGGGGACGAGAACTGCGACTCCAAAATTATGTTCCCCTAATCTTGTCGAACCAAATAAGAAAGAAGATTTGTATCAACTTAAAGTGCACATCCTCATTATCCATGTAAGACCTTAATAGTGTCACTTAGTAGTGATTCAAACGATTAATATTATTTGTTTTTCCAATCTTACAATAAATTGAAGAAAAAATAATGAGATCATGCTATTTTCTTTTCTTTTTCTCTAAAACCAAGCTAATGTGCACTATCCATTTACAATTTTTGTTAATGTAAGCCAAGTTAAATTTCTGTCAATTTTAGGCCCAAAAAAAATTCAAAAAAAAAACTACAAGAATCATTACCGTGAAATTGTCGAGAAAATTATCGAGATATAAAAGAAAATTCAAGCCTGAAAAAATCGAGTAAAACAATTCTTCTCTTTCTTTTCTTTCTCCTCTCAAACTTTTCTTCTCACTGTGCATGCATTTCTTCTAACACCAAAATATCACATTTTGTTGCCTTTACTTAATTTTAGTTGAAGAATAGTTTTTGTTTTGTTTTAACAATTAATATCTGTGTCCACCAAAATCAGAAGTGTGTTGCTGACAAAATTAAATTGAAGATGAGTCCATTTTTGTTTATCTATCAAAATTAGGATATATGTTCATCCTTTCACTCGTCAAATTAATGGTCAAAACTAAGATGAATGTTCACAATTAAAATTATTTATACATAATAATCTTTGAGTGGAAGGGTGAACATCTACCATAGTTTTGATGGATGAATAAAAATGGACTCACTGAAGATTGCATCTAATTTTGAGAGCTATGACACATGACTACATGAGTATACATTGGATATCTGCTCGCTACCGTTGTCTTCAAAGATTAATTCATGTCTTAATTAGCTATGTTGTAAGGTGCCCATGCAATCAATTCGAAGGACCAACCTATACATATCTCCAATATTATAAAACGGCTTCAAAATAACTCAAAAAGAATCGTCTAAGTCGTATATGTATCCTCAATTAATTAAGAAAATATAGCAAAATTATAATTTCAAAAATAATTTCTAATTTAACTAAATGAGCCCTCATAATTAAAAATTAACAAAATTAATTAATAGTTTAACTACATAATATTATATAACTAACTACGTATATATCCATAACAAATTTTAATTAAAATATAAATATATTTATATCAAATTTTAATTAAAATATAAATATATATAAAATAAATTTTAATTCAGATATATTTAAACTATTTTTTAATAATATTAGAAAATAATTATTTTACGTGAATGAACGGAGAAGTTTCTAAAAATGCATGAAACTTAAATGATCACAAGAATTGTAGACAAAATTCATACTTCTTGTGGCGGCCATGACATCTATATATCCCATGTTTTTGCTTTGATATTTCTCACATGTAGTGAGAAGTAACCATCAATATAGTTTTTCATCTTTCTTGACCAGACCAACATTTCTCTTTCTGATTCATGGGTCCCAATATTTCTATTTTTTTTATTATATCTTATATATCTAGCTAGAATTACCAATAAGTAAGCTAAAATATTGATTAATGATTTATTTTCATGATAGAATAAGTAAGCTAAAAGAAACTCCATAATTTAATTATCGGTAAATTATTAATCATGATTTTTATCGAGATACAATATGTTGGCATTTTGAAAAAAATGAATATAAGTTAATCATCTATTTTTTCATTGAAGTTTTTGAAAGCTCCGGAGGGAGAAGAGTTGAATAGGATAAAACTAATGATTAAGCACAATTAAGAATGATAATAGATAATTTAAAAATAAATGCTAGAAATGAGATTCGGTATTATCTGTAAGGTACTTCAATCTCGGAACTCTCACCAATTTTAATACACTATTATGAAAATAGTTACACTTGCAAGCTTTAATCTGAGACATTGCTGACTTCTTACGAACGAGCTTTGATTCAAAGGACTCGTCGACTTTTACACAAACTTTGATCCAATGGTTTGCGGACTTTAACGTCTTACAAAAAATATTGATCTTCTAACTAATGAAGATCTTAATGTACAACTCAATATACACTCAATCTCAAATAGGTTTGGCAAGTAAAAGCTCTTGTATGTTGAGTGGTTTGTATATGATAGATGAAAACTTAAGGTCCAAAATAAGTGGGTGATAAAGATGCCAAAAAGGTTTATATCGAGCACACAAAAATAGCCTATCAAAATAGAGTCGTTACTGTACAGACAGTATACCGCCGGTATGCTTCCCACATAGTAAAGACTACAAATATATTCGTTACAATTAAAATTGAGTGTTATGCAGAATTCGTCCAAACGGTATACCATCGTTATATTACCAAGGGCAATTTGTATGTGCTGTAAAGACAAAAAAGTTTTTGGAAAATAAAATTGGGTGTAATAATATATTGTCTGTATACTGGCTGTATGTCGTCGTTATACCTGCAATATACTGGTAGAGCATGACGGTATGCTATATGTTAGACAAAAATTTTCTGGAAGTTGATTTAATTAGGCCAAAAACTGGTCTAACAATATACTGGCAGTATATCGGTTATCGTTATACCGTTGGTATACTGCTAAGTTAAAAATATAATTTAAATTGCTAAAGTTTTGGAGCTTTCGTTTGCCATAACCTAGCTAGAGATTACACTAGAGTCGAGGTCTTGATAGTTTGACTTCTTCAAGTTGTTCATATTTGTTAGAACTTTGGCTTTGTATAGTTCGAAGCGAACCAGATTAGCTTTCGGAGGCTTCGTCCTTGAATCCCCACAGGGATGTTGCCCCCCGAAACCCTTCATGCTGACTGGTCATTGGGACCCTCGAAATCCTATTCGTGGGCCAGAGATATCATGGGTCGTTCAGAGAAATCATTGAGCTAACGCGTCTTTGGTCCGTAATAATTTTTTTTATTTGCATAAGTTCATATTTAGTCTTACTTATTTTTTTCTTCTACAAAATAAATGTTAGTCGAACAAAACAATATACATAGTAGCAAAGATGATAAAATTTAATTATACTAAGCCTATGCCAACTTTAAGTACTAACAATATAGTTATTGTATAATTTTATAACATAAATTTTAATCAGTTAACCATTATAAAAATACCAAAATAAATCATTGGGTTAACAACTTTATCAGAATTCTACAGGAGAAGCTGAGCACTTTCATTAATATCACAAGACCTATGGACATGATGTATTAAGGGGTTCCTTCCTTGTTGGTGATTATGCTATGATGTTGTTTATTTTATTTTATTATGATTTTTTTTTTTTTTTTTTTGGGTATGTTTGGAGTGAAAGAAATCAAAGAATCTTTGTGGATCCGAATTCTTATATAATATCATGCTTCTACATATGCATCTAACTTACTATCAAAAAAAAAATGCATCTAACTAACTACACTCGATTGTCTATTTTGGCCGGTCGCCACTTTTTGTTGTTGTTTTTATATTGACCAGTAAATTTACTTACAACGTACGTAAAATAATATTTTATTTTAATATTAATATAAAATTATTTTAATATTTTAATATATTTAAATTAAAATTTATTATATATATTTTTATATTTTAATTAGAATTTGTTATATATTAATTATAATTTATTATAGATATATTTTTATTTTTCATAAAAAGTCTTGAAAATGATTAGCCCTCTAAGTGTATATTCTCACGTAATTTAAAATTAAAAAATAAATAAATTTAAAAATTGTTTAACTACTTAATATAATCTAATTATAAGCAAACATCTCTTCTAACTCATGTGGTTAATGTGGGAGGTATTCTGCTTGATTAGTTAGGTTCGAATCCATGAAGTGTTAATTATAATTTTTTTTGTCAACAATTTTACGTAATATTAATTTTTTTTAAAATAATTTATTGATGATATACATACGATTTAGACGGCTCAATTTTAAACCATTTCCAAGCCGCTTATATTAGTAGAGATGAATTTATTGACCTACTATGAATGAAATTTAATTGGAATTTCCTTTATCCCATCCTTTGTTGTTGTGGGAGCTAATTTTCCGCATAGTTTATGTAAACTTGGTGGCCAAAATGTAATTATTGAATTAGGAAAAAAAATGGTGAATCCCAACGTTAGTGACCAGTGAGTGAGTGTTAATTTTAACATACTTTGTCTGTGAGTTTGATCTCTCCAAAATTAATGGCATACCTACTCTCCCGTTCACATCATGAGAAGCAGGTCTCTTTTCGTACCTTGTGTTAGCAATGTTATATTAGTTTCGGAAAATTTTATTCAGAGCAACCAAATTAAACCAAATTTTACTGAGAGCATACAAATTTTAAAATTTTCAAAGAAAGCATCATAACGCCCATCGGAAGGACGTTTTACGATTTTTCAAAAAATTTCGTTTGTCTACCGTTGTCTCTGTTTAGATTTTTTTTTTTTAATAATATACAGAAAACGCCTTTTGAAACGTCCTTCCAAAGAGCGTTTTCTGTGTATTATTAAATATTTTTCCCCTAAAATCTCTCTCTCACTCATCCGCTCTCTAACACACTCTCTCTCTCTCTTCTCTCTCTCTCACACTCTCTCTCTCTCTCTCTCTCTCTCTTCTCTCTCTGCTCACTCTCTCACTCACTCTCTTCTCTTCTCTTTCTCTCTCACTCACTCTCTCTCTCTCTCTCTCTCTCTCTCTCTCTCTCTCTTCTCTCTTCTTTCTCTGTATGTTGCCGAACTCCGGCGGGATGTCGTCGGATAATCGGTTGCAGGAGAGGTTGAGGACGCCGGTGAGGGAGGAGAGCGCGGCGAGGGAGGGCGGGAGGGTGCCGGAGAGACGATTCTCCGACAGGTCGAGATGGGAGAGGGAGGCGAGGCCGACGAGGCCAGAGGAGACGCGGCCGGAGAAGTTGTTGCGGGAGAGGTCGAGGGAGCGGAGGGCGGAGAGGACAGGGAGGACGGAGGGGAGGTAGCCGGAGAGACGGAGGTCGCGGAGGAGGAGGGAGGAGACCCGGCCGTCGGGGCGGCAGGAGACGTCGGGCCAGAGGCAGGGGTCGGGGTCGGTGGAGGACCAGGAGGGGAGGACTCGGATGGAGTCGAGGGAGACGGCAGAGCGGAGGGCGAGGAGGGAGAGGCCATCGGTGGTCATGGAGGAGTTAGGGAGTGAGAGAGTTAGGGAGTGAGAGAGAGAGCGAATGTGTGAGATAGAGAGAGTGTTAGTGAGAGAGAGAGTTAGAGAGCGAGTGAGAGAGAGAGAGCCGTTAAACAAAAATATTATATATAGAAAAACGTCCTTTGGAAGGACGTTTTTTCTAGGAAAAACGTTATTCCAAATGACGTTTTATATATATATATATATATATATATATATATATATATATATATATATATATATATATATATATATATATATATATTACGGAATTAACGACAGTCATACGAAATTTTTTGAAAAATCGTAAAACGTCATTCCGATGGACGTTATGATGCTTTCTTTGAAAATTTTAAAATTTTTATGCTCTCAGTAGGATTTGGTTTAATTTGATTGCTCTGAATGAAATTTTCCGTATTAGTTTTAGCGGTGCCTTACAAATCGAGAGAGGCACTGACGTGACGGTGCCTTACAAATCGAGAGAGGCACTGACGTGACGGTGCCTTACGAACCGGAGGGGAGAGGGTGCTGACGTGACGATCTTCCATTAGAGGTTGATGGGATCCGGTGCTAGTAGAAAAGACTTGAGTCACTAGGAAAAACCATCATGTCACCGTCGATCTATCCCACGATTTTTCACTCAGTTCGTTCGTCATGCTCTTTCGTATTAGTTTTGGAATTTGAATATTTTCAACATGATCATTGAGTTGGCATAATAATTCTCACTTTTATAGTTTTGTATTTTGTAAACTATGGTTTCTTTATAATATTTTCTTATGAAAAGCAGTTAACCCACAAATATGTTCTATAAAGTTGTTTATGTTTATTTTGTATTTGAATGTAAAGAAGAGTTATTTTCAAAACCTGCTGTTTTAACCTATTGTGTAATATCTAAAAACAGTCTTTTAAGTTTCTCTAAAGCCCCGTTGTCTTCATTTTCAATATTTTAGCAACAAATTTATTTTGTAAAATAACATATAACTTTTGAGATGAGCCCTTTTAGCATATAATTACTTAGACATGTCAAATAAACAATAGTTTTTGACAACAACTTATAACAGCTCTTATTACCAACTTTTAATATAGTTTCAGTCTCCAACAATACAAAAATAAAAAACCATCCTTAAATAGAAGAGATGGCTAAGACAAATCCAATTTTCATACACTTTGTAAGTAACATTTGAACTATGCATGTCTAGAATAGGACTGCAAATGAGCAAATTCATTTGCGACCTGTTTGATAAAAGCTCGTTTAAGCTCGATTCGTTTAGTAAACAAGTCGAGCTCAATTTTTATTTTCGAGCTCGTTTAATAAACGAGTCAAGCTCAAGTTGAGAAGTACTCGACTCGTTTGAGCTCGCAAGCTGACTTGTTTATGAGCTTGTGAACTGACTCGAAAGTTGGCTCGTTTAGAAGCTCGTTTGGAGCTAACGAGCTTGATTTTGAGCTTATTAAATTTGTTATCAAGCTTGAATCAAGCTTGCTTACCAAGTCAAGCTTGAGCTCAAACCAAACCAAGCTCAAGTTCGAGTTCGATTAATTATAGTCAAACTATGCTTAAGTTTATAAAAGTTTGATTCGATTTGGCTCATTTGCAGCCCTAGTCTAAAATATATATTGTAAGTAGACCATACGATGGAATCATGCAAGCTTGTCCTGTACTCAATACAGTACATGATTTCAACATAAGGATGTACCAAATGGTGATTCCGTCTCACTGAATAATTTAAAACTCCAATAATATATTGGAAAGTTTTCACATTCTTCTGTTTAATTAGTTGTGGGGAATCTAATTTCAATCTCAATGTAGTTGCAGCAAACTTTATAAAGAAATAGTCTAAAGTTAAAACTGGTGTGAATTGTTGGAGAGATCTACATCAGTCCTGACCTCAACGTAAATAAATAATAATAATAAAATATCAATAATAACAATAATAATAATAATAATAATAAATGTATGGTTTCACAAGACAAGCACTAAACATAAACCATGAACCATTCTTTAATTTATAGGCTGCTCATATTATGAATAGATTAGAGATATTGATGTGATTCCTTGCTTCCGTCTAGAATCTGTTGGGATCATTGAACTTCCCATCTGATATTAACTGATATTCGATACTAATCGACACCGACACTGTGTTAGAACGAAAGTACGGAAATCGTTTTTCAAATCAGAGAGTACCTGCGAGATAACCGAACAAAATGTACAAACCAAAAACGTCAAACATAAATCGCAGGCGCATAAATTTTTTATATGAAAAATTTTTGCGAAAAAAATCACGGGACGATCGGAGTCAAATCCTGAAAAGCCTCCACTAATGGAATAAGAAATACACCGACTCCTTACAAACTTCTCATCGATCCAAATGGATCACCACAACTCTTTTGGAACAGAAAATAAATTATAACCACGAAAAAAATAAAGATAACGAAAAATATCCGAAACTAATCTCCTTCTTCTTCAATCCTTTTTTCTCCTCTCCAATGTTGCAACCTCCTTTTCTTTCATTGTTAATATATTTTTTTTTAGAGAGAGATATTTTAGGGCCCGGAGACACCTATATATAGCCTTAAACCCACAACTAGCATTTCTATTATAGATAGGAATATCCAATCCAAATCCAAATTCATTAACATATTCCTATTATACGTAGGAATATCCAATCCAAATCCATTAAGATATTTCTATTATATTTAGGAATATTCAATCCAAATAAATTGAGTTATTCCTATTATATGTAGAAATACTCAATTCTACTCCGGAGTATTTTTCACATAGGTTGGGAATCCCGCCCATTCCAACACATTAGAGGTCTCTTTTTTTGATCAATTCGACAAAAAAAATTGAACAAAAAAGACCAATCAACAAGGATGTAATAGCATAGCAAGAATGTACAAGCATGTAAAAAAAGAATACTTATCTATCGCATATAAACTAATCTGCAATGTGACTTTTATTTTATTCAATTTCAAAACTACCAAGAAACAACATAGAAAATATTTAAAATTATGTCCAAATATGTAAAATATTTTTTCTAAAATATTAATAGTTTATTAATAATTATTTATTTTTCGATATCGAAATATTCAATACTCCGATTAGATATTTTCGACTCCGATATCGATACTGCGGACCTTGTCAATGAACCTATTACCAGATCACACTAAAAATAAACTCGATCCTGATCATTTCTCTTGTCTGATCAATCCCAAATATAGATATGACATAAGGACATAGGTCGGATCATCCCGTACGTAGTGACGAGCAATTTATCGAAAAAAATACAAAAAATTTCGTTCAGAGCAACGAAATTAATACAAATCTTACTCAAAGCATAAAAGTTTAAATTTTTTTAAAAAGAACAGCATAACGCCCATCGGAATGACGTTTTACGATTTCGAAAAAAAATTCGTCGGTTGCCGTTAAAAAAAAAATTCGTTAAAAAATAAAATAAAATAGGAAAATGCTCTTTGGAATGTCGTTTTTCCTAGAAAAAATGCCTTCTAAAGGACGTTTTTCTATTTTTTTTACTCGTTTAACTCTCTCTCTCTTTTCTCTCTCTCACTTACACTCTCTCTCTCTTCTCTCTTCTCTCTCTGCTCACTCTCTCACTCACTCACACTCACTCACCCGCTAACTCTCCCTCTCTTCTCTCACTCACTCACTCCCTCTCTCTCTCTTCTCTCACTCACTCTCTTCTCTCTCTCTCTCACTCTCGCTCTCTCTCTCTCTCACTCTCACCCTCGCTCTCTCTCTACTCCATGTGCTCTCTCTCTCTCTCACTCTCGTTCCCTCTCATCTCTATATCTCTCTCTCTCTACTCTCTGTCTCTGTGTGCTATCTCTCACTCTCTCGTTCCCGCTCTCTCTCCCACTCACTCTCTGCTCTCTCTCTCTCTCACTCACGTTCTCTCTCTCTCTCTCTCTCTCTCTCTCTCTCTCTCTCTCTCACACACACACACACACATTTCGTTCTCTCACTCTCTCTCTCTCTCTATCATCCTTGCTCTCTCTCTCCCTCTATCACCCTTGCTCTCTCTCTCTCCCTCTCCCACCCTTGCTGCCTCTTCCAGCAACGATCCCGTCAAAAAGTGGGACCCATTGCTTCAGAGTTGTATTTTTTTACTCCTACTCTCTCTCTTTCCCTAACTTCTCTCTCTCTCTCTCTCTCTCACGTTCGCTTTCTCGCTCCCTAACACCCCTAACAGACTCTCTCTTTCTGTTAGAGAGAGAAGAGGAGATGACAGAAGAGTGGTCACGGGCTACATTAGAAAGAGAGAGGGAGAAAAGGATAGGAGAGTGGTCACGGGCTAACATTAGAGAGAGAGAGAAGAGGAAAGGAGAGGAGAAGAGAAGAGAAGAGGAGGGGAGAGAGAGAGAGGAGAGGAGAGGAGAGAAGAGGAGAACAGGAGAGGAGAGAGAGGGACGAGCGGGAACAGAAGAGGAGAGAGAGTGAGAGTTAGAGAGAAAGAGAAAGAGAAGAGAGTGAGTGAGAGAAGAGAGAGAGAGAGAGAGAGAGAGAGAGAGAGAGAGAGTGTGGGTGAGTAAGAGAGAGAAGAGAGAGAGTTAGCGGGTGACTGAGAGAGAGAGAGAGAGTGAGTGAGAGGGAGAACGGAGAGAGAGTTAGCGGGTAAGTGAGTGAGTGAGTTAGCGGGTGAGTGAGAGAGAGAGAGAGAGAAGAGTGATTGAGTGAGAGAGAGAGAGAGAAAGGTATTATAACCGGAAGGACGTTCTTTGGAAGGACGTTTTTCCTAGAAAAAATGTCATTCCAAATGACGTTTTTCTTATATTATTATTATTTTATTTTTTTAACGGAGTTTTTTTTTTAACGGCAATCGATGAATTTTTTTTGAAAATCGTAAAACGTCCTTCCGATGGACGTTATGATATTTTTTTAAAAAGTTAAATTTTTTATGTACTGAGTGAAATTTGTATTAATTTTGTTGTTCTGAACGAAATTTTCCGAAAAGAATATGCAGATAACAATTAATGGATGTGCTGATCACAATTCCTATGTGATCAGAAGTTTGGGCAAAGGACAAAATACAACTATACAATTTTGATGAGAAATTTTCTTTTTCTTTTTGAAAACTTGTTCATAATCTTGTTTTATTGGAGCCAAGAAGCTGAGAGAGTGCATGCATGAATTGTGTAGCCTACAATGCTCAAGCAAATATTTAATTATATTAAGTACCTAAATCAAACAAATAAATTAAACGATACAAACAATAGCCAAAAGAAATACCAACGGTAGAAACAACACAAAAATATGATGAGTTAATAATTATAGAACTTTACGCGTTTCATATTGTAAATCATATTGTAAATAACGCTGCCAGACTGACGATATCTACAACTAAAAAAGAAGAAGAAAAGGTTAACATTATTAATTTTTTTTTTTGTTCATGGCAATCTAATAGAACAAAACTAGAGATTAATCAACTTCTTGAAGTAGCTATGTATTGTATAACAAAGTTAAGATCGAAAGGAATGCACATGGATCGATATGCATAGCCAACATTTTATTTCAATATATATGCTTAAGAGTACAATATTAATTTATTTGATATATATATATATATATATATATATATATATATACTCGAGATTAGGACTGTGAAACGATTCAAACAATTCGTGTTCGGTTCGCGTTCGGCTCGGTCCAAATTTGATTCGAAGCTCGTTCGTGGACTTATCGGTATCGAGCTCGATTGATTTTTTTGTTTTGTTCAAAGAGGTGTTCGAATCGAATTCGATCATAGGTTGTTCGACTCGATCATGTTCGTGAACTCGATTCGATTTCTCAATTATATGTAATATATTTTTCTAGTATATGTAATATAATGTATATAATTGGGAAAGCAAGTTATCCCAACATAGACTTGATCCGAATCAAAGCTACTTAGACACTTTTGGGTCCTATGAGTCCTAGTAGGATATACACCTATGACTCCTAATCTTACATGGGTCATACTTGTATTAAATGATGTACTTCTCCCAATCCCATCACTCCTATACTTCCATGGACCGATTGGATTACTTTTCTTTGGTTATTATACGGAATATTTCACAAGACAAGCACTAAACATAAACCATGAACCATCTTTTAATTTGTAGGCTGCTCATATTATGAATAGATTAGAGATATTGATGTGATTCCTTGATATCAACATTATGTTGGAACGAAAATGCGAAAACCGTTCTCTAAATCAGAGAGTACCTACGAGAAAACTGAACAAAATGTACAAACCAAAAATACCAAACATAAATTGCAGACACAAAATTTTTTGACGTAAACAATTTTTGTGAAAAAATTACGGGATGATCGGAATCAAAGCCTGAAAAACATAAACTAATGAAATAAGAAATACATCGACTCCTTACAAACTTCTCACCGATCCAAATGGATCACCACAACTCTTTTGGAACAGAAAATAGATTATAACCACGAAAAAAAAGACAACGAGAAATATCCGAAACTGATCTCCTTATTCTCCAATCCTTTTTTCTCTCTCCAATGTTGCAACCTCATTTTCTCTTCTTGTTGCTATATTTTTTTTTTTAGAGAGAGATATATTTTAGGGGCAGGAGACACTATATATAGCCTTAAACCCACAACTAGTATTAGGAATATCCAATCCAAATCCAAATTTATTGACATATTTTCTATTATATGTAGGAATATCCAATTCAAATCCATTGAGATATTCCTATTATATTTAGGAATATCCAATCCAAATAATTGAGGTATTCCTTTTTTTGATCAATTCGACAAAAAAAATTGATCAAAAAAGACCAATCAATAAGGATGTAATAGCATAGCAAGAATGTAATAAAAGAATTCTTATCTATCGCATATAAACCAATCGACAATGTGACTATTATTTTATTCAATTTTAAAACTACTAAAAAATAACATAGAAAATACTTAAAATTATGTCCAAATGTGTAAAATATTTCTTTTAAAATGTTAATAGTTTATTAATAATTATTTATTTTTCGATACCGAAAAATTCGATATTTAGATTCGATACAGTCGACCCCGATATCGATATTGAGAACCTTGACAATGAACCTATTACCGGATCACACTAAAAATAAACTCGGATCCTGATTATTTCTCTTGTCCGATCAATCCCAAATATAGATATGACATAAGTAGGACAAAATGCAACTATACAATTTGATGTGCAATTTTCTTTTTCTTTTTGAAGAATAATTCATAATCTTGTTTTATTGGAGCCAAGTTGAGAGAGTGCATGCATGAATTGTGTAGCCTACAATGCTCTAGCAAATATTTAATTATATTAAGTACCTAAACCAAACAAATAAATTAAGCGATACAAATATTAGCCAAAAAGAAATACCAACTGTAGAAACAACACAAAAATATGATGAGTTAATAATTATAGAACTTTACGCGTTTCATATTGTAAATAACGCCGCCAGACTGATGATATCTACAACTAAAAAAAGAAAAGAAAAGAAAAGAAAACGTTAACATTATTATTATTTTTTTTTTTCACGACAATCTAATTGAACAAAACTAGAGATTAATCAACTTCTTGAAGTAGCTATGTATTGTATAACAAAGTTAAGATCGAAAGGAATGCACACGGATCGATATGCATAGCCAACATTTTATTTCAATATATATGCTTAAGAGTACAATATTAATTTATTTTATATATATATATATATATATATATACATATATATATATATATATATATATATATATATATTTATGAATTTAGCGACGCTAGAAAGTAGCATCGCAGAACGTCGCTGTTAGCGATTGTCCGCGACCCTTAGAGACTAAAAAAAAATATTACGAAAGCAGATGTCGCCAGATGTCGTAAAACGTTACTATTATTTTTATTATAGCGACGTTATCTTCCATACGTTGCTAAATATAATGAAATCTGTGACGTTTAGCGACGTCATATTCCATATGTCGCTAAAATATTTTCATATAGGTTTAAAGACCGATTTTATTTCTCCCCATTCCAAAAAATTTCAAACCCGATTTTTCCCCTCCTTCCCACACGACCCCTCCGGCGTCGACCGTTCTCCCCCCTCGACCCCCTCCAGCTCCGACGGTACTCCTCCTGGGACCCCTCCTGCTCTGTCGGTAAACCCTAACCCCTCTCTCTCTCTCTCTCTCTCTCTCTCTCTCTCTCTCTCTCTCTCCGCGACCGCGACCCCCTCTGGCACCGACCGTCTGAGGGTTAGGGTTCCGACCGTGCTTCCCCCATGACCCATCCGACCCCGACCCTGACCCCCTCGGTCAGGTAACCCTAACCCCTTATTGCCGATATGACACAGTCAGACACACACAGACACACTAACACGACACACACGTTATGTGTGTGTGTGTGTTTGCGCGTGCGCGCGCCTAAGGCAAGCCTTGATTTTATATATATGTGCATAACATGTTTGTTAAAAAATCTCTTACATGGATTTTTGAGTTGCAAACTCTTACTTGTACTTATTGTGTTTGGGTATGGGTAGCACCTTGTGTGTTTGTGTCAAGTGTCAAGTGTTCTCTTTATAGTTTATAATTAAGTTTAATATTCCAACTTCAATACTCCAACACAGAACAACTTATATTGATATAAATTTGGGTATGTGTTTTAGTCAAGATATTGTGTTTGGGTATGTGTAGTACCTTGTGTATGAGAGTCCACGTGTTCCTTGTGTGTGTGTGTGTGTGTTAAGTGTATGAGAGTCCACGTGTTCCTTGTGTGTGTGTGTGTGTGTGTCAATTGTATGAGAGTGTCAAAGAGAGATGTGTATGTGTATATGTTTGAGTGATGGATGCGTGAGCTAGTGAGGATTAATAATATATATAGATAGATACATATATAAGGGTATAGAAATATACAGTTATATAAGTAGGTATAAATATGTATTGAGTGTCAAGAGAGAGTGACCTAGAGTGTATGTTGGTACCAAGATACCAAGTGTCAAGTATAGTTAGTGTCATGGGTATTTGAACTGTATTCTAGTGTCAAGATACAAGAGAGTATCAATGTGATATTGTGTACCATGGTATAGAAATATATAGTTATAGAAGTAGATATAAATGCTATATCTATTTGATGAACATAGTTGTTACTTTGATGTCTAGTCATGAATCACGATATGGATACTCACGCATCACAACTCGAATACTCACGCATCAATCAGATTTGTTACTTTGATGAACATGTGTATCCATCTTTGCATCCATTTGGATAATATAATTGAACGATGTCTATTCATCTTTGCAGAATTATCTAGAAATTGATCTGAATTACCACCTGCGTCATCGTTCGTGGATGTACAACCGTCATCCTGATGACATGTACAGTGTACGAGATTAATTCATAGAGGGGTAAAATAGTTTCTACAGTTCGCCAAGGCGTTCCTTCAGTACATGGGCGACACCAAAATTAAGTGTCCGTGTGTGAGATATCACAACTTAAAATATCACTCAAAGGTGGATGTGACATATCATTTGTACTCGAGGGATTTTATGACGAATTACTATCAGTGAACCTCACACTAAAAACTTGTGTCATTAGCATCAGAGCCAGAGCCTTATGTGGAGCCGTATATGGATGTCCATGATCACGTTGATTACGACGACGGGTGCGTGAACATAGTTTTTGACGCTGGTGGACATAGTTTCAATCCGGATAATCATGATGCAGCTGAGGAGGCATCGAATATCGATGCTACAAAGTTCATGGAGTTACTAGAGAATGCAAGGACTCCATTATATCCTAGTTGTGAGAATCATTCACCGTTGGAGGTGGTTACAAGATTGTTGAGCATCAAGTCCGATTTAACATATCGCAAGAATACTACAACCGACTGATGGAGTTGATTATAGAGATCGTGCCGGAGGGTGCTAAGTTGCCTAAAGACTTCTACCGATCTAAGAGGATGGTGAGATCGCTCTGGATGGGATACGAGAAAATTGATGCATGTCGCAACGAGTGCATGCTGTACTACAAAGACGACAAGGATGAAGACAAGTACAGATTCTGTGGTGTTGATCGCTACAAGGCTACTCGTAGAGGAATCTCTGTTGGTGCAAGGAAGCCTACCGATTCGATGTACTACTTGCCTTTGACGTCGCGGTTGCAGAGGTTGTTTATAGTGAAGGAGATTACAAAAAATATGAGTTGGCACAGGAAAAAACAGATCGAAGGAATGTTGGATCATCCATCCGATGAAGAAGTATGAAAGTATTTTGATCGAGAGTATCCAAATTTTGCTTCTAATCTGTGTAATGTCAGATTGGGGCTCTCCTCCGACGGTTTTACCCCATTCGGACTTTTGGGCTCTCAGTATTCATGTTGTCCTGTGATCGTCACTCCATACAATTGTCACGCCCCAGTCCCAAAATATCGAGGGACTAGACACGTGACAATGGCCAGCAGCACACACCGATGGGCAAATCCAATTTAATGGACCCACCAGGATGTACTTAAGCTGTAGTACAACAATAAGGGTCTAAATATACTAATATAAGGGTCTAAATATACTAATCTCATCCACAGAATTGAATACAACAATAACAGAATCATAAAGCAAGATCAATCTCAATAAAACATAAACTCGAGAAATAACCCGATAATGAGTCTGATACAAAAGTCAAGATACAGAACTAAAGATAACAACAGCAAATACTGAGTATGGATAAAGCATATACTCAGAAGATATCCTCGGAGATCACTCGTCTACTGGATCTGGTACTGCTCCAGTGCCTGCTTCTGCTAATGCTCCTGTTCCGTATACCTCGGGGTAGATCTCGTCTGCTATACCTGGGGACATAATCCAGATCCAGGTCCTCAGGGGACATAGCAAGGTACAAAATAGCTCACGCCATAAATAATGCAGTGCAACAATAATGAATCAAAAGGGTAAACTATATAACCAGCTAAGTGATATGCAAGATGAGAGCATCACTAGAACTCAGGCTGAGACCACTACAAGCTCGGTGTCGGAGAGCCGGTAGCAGAGATATCATACAGTTGTCTAGCTCGGAGAGAGACTACGACGCCATCATAATATAATTAACCTGTAGCCTGTGTGTCTCTCCCCACCCAATGTAATCATACGTTTCATGTCCACAACGTCTCATGTCCATGTCACGCAAGATCATAACTAATGCAGCAAGTCATATAATATGTAAGCAAAAGAATATGTCATGAAACCTGTAACCTATACAGAATCACCATGAATATATCAGGAAGATTCTGTCTCATGAATAGTGTCAGGTGTCCTGAGGTATAACGTACTTGATAATGCAAGCACGAGAATGTATAGGGTCTCGATATCCATGTCTAGGTGACGTTACACAACTCTGCGTACAGTGTTGACACCAGAATATTATTCGGACGCTAAGTAATATCACACGGTCCTAGGTTAAGCATGTACAATATATGAATAAATTAAGACAACAATATGAAGCAGGTACTGCAAGTTTTGGCAAGGTACACTTGCCTGGTGTTTGGTTTCCAACTGTGGCTCTGGTATTCGTGAAATCTCCAGGAACGTCTCCGAATGCTGAAACAAACATTACCATCATTCTCAGAAGATATCAAATAGCTAGAATTGCCTGTCCTTGAGTCCAATTTGGACACAAGGACAAAAGTGACAGTTTCTAGTCAAAGCGGGGTCCACATGTGGCCCACTTCGCACCAAAAAATGTGTGAGAGACAATGTTCTCCAAATTCGTCAAACTTAATGTCAACAAGTCCAAAACGACGATACGAACCCAACGGAACATCCAGAACTGGATTCCGATCACAAAATCGTCCGTCAAGTGGAGCCGCGGGACCCACGATACGCAATTTTGTCAACTTTCTCAGAATTGAACCAAACTTGGGTCACAGGACCAGCGTATTGCTATGAGTCCGATGGCGCAAGTTTTTTTTGATCCGACGTGTGTACACAAAGTTACAACGAGTTCCAGAACGGGGCCGATATTGGGCGTTGTCGACGGCTACGCGTTGATTTCGGGGTGCACGCACATCCAAATCAACTTACGTGAAATCCCACACGTCCGTATTAACGGCGTGCACCTTTCGGTGAAGTCCGCACGCGACCAAGTCATCCCGTTTGGCGGGGCGCACTCAGTTCCGGGGAAAATAGGGTGAATATTTTTCTGATTTTGGATCGCAGTTCGCGATCGCCACAGGACGATACACACCGAGCGGGTTGCACGGGCTTCGAGAGGGTCACGCAGGGTTCGCGTCACAACAAACAGAATGAGAAACGGGGCAGCGAGGAGAGAGAAAAGACTACCTGAACAGGGCTCCGCAGAAATCGGAATTTCTCGTGTTCGCGAGGCGACGCGACACGACACGGCACAGTACTGTGTCTAGGGTTAGGGTTTCGACGCTGGAGGTGGCCGGATCTGGCCGGAGCTGGGACACGGCTGCGCTCGTCGTAGGCGGTGCTGGGTCGAGGCGGCCGGGCTGTGCTGGTGGCGGCTTAGGCGGAGCTGGCCGCTGCTGCTGCTGTCGGGCTGGGCAAAGGAGGAAGGCGGAGGCTGCGGGGAGGCGTGGTGGAGCTCTGGGGAGGCGGGGTGGCGCAGGGGTTCGTCGAAGGGAGAGGGCGGCATGCTGGCGGAGGCGGAGGGGATCGACAGTGGCGGGGAGAGCTCGGGGTCGGGGAGCCGCGGTGACAGCGAGGCGGTGGCGGTGGTGGCTTGGCCGGTGGCTGGAGGCGGTGTTTAAATAGGGCAGCGGAGGAAGAGGGAGCCGGGGGCGTGACCGAGAGAGGCGGAGCGGAGGGGATCGTGGGACGGGCGGCGCGGGCGGGGCGGAGACGTGGCCGGGCGAGGTGGGGGGCAGCCGGAAATCGCGGGGAGCGGGGGTTCGTGCGGTGAGGGGGAGCGGGTCGGATCCGGTTCGGGTCGGACCCGACCCATTAGGGTCTAGGGGCGGTTCAGGCCGGTCCAGTTTGGTTGGACCGGGTTCAGCCCGGTTCAACCCGGTTTGAGCCCGGTTCAACCCGGTTTTACTTGGTTTTAATTAAAATAGGATTTTTAGGTCGTTAAAAATTGTTCTGGGGTCCAATAAATTCTAGAAAAAATATCCTATGTCCAATATTTTATTTTACATCCAAAAATATTATTTTTATAATATTTTAATATTGTTTAAAAATATTTAATTCTAAAATACCTAGATTTTAATTAGTTAAAAAATTCCAGAAAATTTCAGAAAATTATGAAAATTCATTCTAAAAAATCCTGAAAAATCAGGGAGCTTACAATCTACCCCCTTAAGAGGATTGCGTCCTCGCAATCAAAGAATAACCGGTCAACAGAGATGACACGGTTGCAAGCATTGTTCGAAGCACATCACGATCAAGGATGAGGGTTTAAGAAAAACACATAGGGAATCACTTCCCTAAGAAATGGAAGTTATGCAATTTCCAGAGGAAAGAAAATCTAGAAAACTACAGTTTTAGAAAAAACTAGGTTATCACTTTATAAAACATACTAGGTTATTAGCAAGATTAAAATTTCCAGGTTAAGGCTAAGGTCACGAACCAACATGCACGAACTAAAACAAGACTAGAATAACTACGAATAACTTACGCGCATTATCTACTCCACGAGTCTACGCGTTCTCCAAGGTCATCGCCAGAGCTTGTCCGCGTCCTTGCTGTCACGCCCCGATCTCCCGCAGGCAATCGGTCGTTCCCGCTAGGCGGGAATCACCCTCGCCAGCGCTCCCGCGGAACGATCGCTTGACCCATCCGGGCGTGATGTCGCACGAGCGTGAACCGCGCCCGTGCAAGGCCGTGATTCATTGGCTGGCGGTAAGAGTTCTAAGCCACAGAGTCGCACAGATTGTCCGAGTGCAGCGGAGTCATGAACGCATAGCGATTTGGTAACAGGTTCACTGAGTTGACAATATAGCGGAAGCATTGAAACACAAGTTAAAGTAAAGCAGCTCTTTTATTCATATTGAAACAAGTGTTATAGGCGGCATATAGCCGAGATTACAAGTCGCTCAAGCCTCTCTTTCTGAAACAGTAAAAGCGTGCCAAGTGGCTACAACTGTGGAATGATTGTACAGGCGATGTTTCGGCGAGTTCGGGCTTTGTTCCAACATTATGTCTTGTATATGTGCTTCTGTTCCGGACGCACCGTTGCTTCGGAGTGATCTCCACGCCTTAGCACGCACGAAGGAGGCATCCGCACCGAACGAGGTTCTCCCGCACCCTGCAAGCAAACTGGTGGATTATCAGTACATTGAATGCACTGGTGGGGAAGCTACTCGCCCGCTCGACAAATCCAAACACGTAATACAGGTTCTGTGCACCAACTATTAAGTTGTCTTTCTAGTTGCCTTAGGATCAGTTTCATGCAAATATTGAATAGCCTAATCCGTGTGGCAGTGCGCCGTGCAACATGAGAGGAAAACATGGCGAGACTTACCCTTTGGCCTTCCCTGTCCAAGGCAAACATTGTTAATTCAAGCACGGACAAGTATAAACATTCAGGAGGCAAAGCATATGCAAACACGAGGGTCATTTAACATAATTGTTCAGGTGTTCTGTTGTTCTTTGATGCGATGCAATGACTCGCACGCGGATAGCCGTTAAGCGAGGATGACTTATCTATATGAACAGGGTCGCTGGCAAAGCCATTATGGACAATAGTCACTGGCGAGAATGGTACGCAACGAAAAGCACAATAGGCGCTACGAACCATCTCGTCCAGCACAATGGACTATACAATAGAGTTCAGTCACTGGAGAGCATGGTATGCAGCGAAAGAACAAGGAGCGCTACATGCCATCTCGTCCAGCACAATGGACTGTACAGTAACGTGAGTTCCATCCGGATCGGATCGGTCCCAGTGCCCCGGTGACCGTCCGTGGAACTATGCCTCGTTTCCGAGTTGTCCGCGACATGCAGGTCAAGGTCTTTCCAATATCACATCCTTCACAATACAGTCAATAACACGAGTACAGTCAGGAATTTCCGCTATGAACGAGCTTGTACAGGATTCTCGTTCAAGGAAAATTTGATATGATAACAGTACAATATTCACTTGCCGTGATGCATTTCCCCTGGGGCGGAGAATGCCTTGGTGACCAAACGGTCCCGGATACTTGCAGGTTCAGTTGCACAGAAGGACTATTTGATAGTCTCCTGGCTAACAAGAATGCATGCACAATACAATAACGTTAGACGGTCGTAAGCGGGCAAGCAAGCGTTTCTAAGGGACATTTGTAAACACGTTTGCTCGGACCCGAAGGTAAGCCGAGAGATGAAGCCGTTAGGGACTTTATTATGCGAGGGTCTGAATATAAACAGTATTTCAATTTCCATGTTCTAGCAAGCAAAATCAAGTTGGGATTATTCCCTTAGCTAGGTGCGTTGGATTTATTAGCATGCAGGGGGTGAATCACCTAGCGACTAGCATGTATCATTCCAGATTTTATGTGTGCTGGCTAAGCAAAGACAAGTTCACCGTAGCCACCCACCTTAGCGATGATTTGCCTCGGTAGAGCGATACGTCAAGCGAGCCTCTGAAAGCCTAAGCTGAATCCTGTAGGGACAAGTCGGGATATCCTTTTGCTTCTCGTTTGAGGAAAAGCGGGTCGGGACAGCTGCACTTTTGCCGTTTGAGCCGGCAGTCCGCTAGAACGGAACGGGGTGTTACACTTGCAGTCGATTACTATGCTGCTGCTGAGCCTGCTGGAAGAGTAGTGCCTGGGTATCAAAGGTGGCCTCGACTGATACCCTCCTAGAGGTGGTGGTATGACTCCTTCAACTCCCGTTTGCGGTGCTCCCAATGCTGGATAGGCTGGCCTCGGTACTGGTAACGCTTGTTGGTTAACCATTTGTCACGCCCCAGTCCCAAAATAACGAGGGACCAGACACGTGGTAATGGCCAGCAGCACACACCGATGGACAAACCCAATTTAATGGATCCATCGGGGCGCACTTAAGCTGTAATACAACAATAAGGGTCTAAATATACTAATCTCATCCACAAAAATGAATACAACAATATAAGAATCATAAAGCAAGATCAATCTCAATATAACATAAACTCGGGAAATAACCTGATGAGTCTGATACAACTGTCAGGATACAAGAATAAAGATAGCCACAGCAAATACTGAGTATGGAACACAGATACTCAGGAAAAGTCTTCAGCTAACACCTCGTCCTCAGAAATCGGTACAACTCCTGTATCAACTCCTGCTCCTGCTACTGCTGTCCCGTAAACCTCGAGATAGAAATCGTCTGCTAATCCTGGGGACATAATCCGGATCCAGGTCCTCAGGGGACATAGCAAGGTACACAATAATACAAGCCAAATATAAATGCAGTGCAATAGTAAATGAAATAAACAGGGTAAGTATGTAACCATCTATGTGAAATGCAAGTGAGAGCATCACTAGTACTCAGGCTGAGCCACTACAAGCTCTGTGTCGGAGAGCCGGTAGCAGTAATAACAAGTAATGTGCCTAGCTCTGCTGGAGAGTCTACGACCTCACAATAGTAGTAGATATATAAAAACAGCCTGTAGCCTGTGTGTCTCTCCCCACCCAATGTAACCACACGTCTCATGTCCATAACGTCTCATGCACATGTCACGCGAGATCATAGCTAAATGCGACAAGGCATATACTATTTATGAATATAATGTCTATGTCATAAAACCTGTATCCTATACAGAATCACCATGAATATCTCAGAAAGATTCTGTCTCATGAATAGTGTCAAGTGTCCTGGGTTATGATGTACTTGATAAGACAAGCACGAGAAGTATAGGGTCTCGGTATCCATGTCTAGATGACGTTACACAACTCCGCATACGGGGTTGGCACCCGACTATTAATCGGACGCTAAGTACGTCACACGGTCCTAGGTTAAGCATGTACAACAATATAAATAAGTCAAGGAAATAAGTAACAAAACTGCAAGAATTGGCAAGGTACACTTGCTTGGGATTTGAATACCAACAGCTGTCCCTGTATCAGTGGATTCTGCAGGTACTCCTCCAAAAGCTAAAATAAACATCACTAACAGGCTCAGAAAATATCAAATAGCTAAAAATGCCTGTCCTTAAGTCCAATTTGGACACAAGGGCAAAAATCACAGTTTCTGATCAAAGCGGGGCCCACATGTGGGCCGCTTTGCACCGAAAAATATGTCAGAACTAATGGCATCCAAATTCGTCCAACTTAGTGTCAAAAAGTCAGGAACGACGATACAAACCCAACGGAACTTCCAGAACTGGATTCCGATGAGCCGTTCACAAAATCGTCCGTCAAGTGGAGCCGCGGGGCCCACGATACGCGATTTTGTCAACGTTCTCAGAATCAAACCAAACTTGGGTCACAGGACCAGCATATTGCTACGAGTCCGATGGCGCAAGTTTCGTTTCGATCCGACTTGTGTATACAAAGTCACGACGTATTCCAGAACAGACGGATACGGGGCGTTGTCGGCGGATACACGTTGATTTCGGTGTGCACGCACATCCGAATCAACTTCTGCGAAATCCCGCACGTCCGTATCAACGGCGCGCACGTTTCGGTGAAGACCGCACGCAACCAAGTCGTCCCGTTTGGCGGGGCATACTCAGTTCCGGGAGAAAATGGGGTGTTGGTTTTCCTGTTTTTGGATCGCGGTTCACGATCGCCACAGGACGTGATGCACCGAGCGGGTTGCACGAGCATCGAGAGGGTTATACAGTCTACGCGTCACAACTGACGGAACAGGAAACGGAGCAACGAGGAGAGAGAACGGGTTACCTGAACAGGGCTCCGTGGAATGAGGTTTTCCCGTGTCCGCGAAGCGATACGACGCTGCGACACGGTACTGCTGTGTCCGGTTGCTGTGTCCGGTCAGAGTTCAGCGGAGACTTGTCGGGGCTTCGCCGTGGCGGCTCAGGGCTACGCCGGAGTTAACAATTGGTGCTCCTTCTCGACGCTCAAGGCATTCCCTCACTAAATGCTGTCTGGATCCACAAGCTAAACATAATCCCATTTTGCGTCTGCACTCGTTCTCAATATGGCCTCGCTTACCACAATGTTGACAGACATGTAGTGCCTGTGGAGATGCTTCGGATGGCTGGTGCATGTGAGGTCTTTTTGCAGCTTCTTCCTGTGGTGCTCTGGCTGGCGCTGATGTGGAAGGCCGTTTCAGGCTGGTCTCTCTCCTGGTGACGCACTCCATGCGTCGGGCTGCAGCAAGGACGTCCGAGTAAGATGTAGGTGCAACGGATCCGATTAGTTTCTGTAGCTCAAAGTTTAGTCCGTCGAAGAACTTCTCAGACTTCTCTTCTTCTGTCGGGATCAAGGTTGGGGCGAAGCGACTTAGACGAATGAACTCCGCGTTGTACTCTTCCACTGTCATCTTGTCTTGAATGAGGCGATTGAACTTGTCCCGAAGTTCCGATCGAGCAGTAGATGGAATATACATCTCCTGGAAGAGTCTGGAAAACTCTTCCCAAGTGACTCGGTCTAGTCTGAGTCGTGTCTCCTCAGATAGCCACCAGTGATGGGCATTGTCTGTTAATTGCATTCTGACGACAGTCATCCAACGCTCTCTTGGAAGCTCAGCTGCTTCTAATTGATATTGAGTGTTAGTGAGCCACTCATGAACTTCAGTGGGCTCCTCCTTGCCTGAAAAGGTGCAGGATTTCAGCTGGCAGAAGTCGGTGATAGAGCCCGTCGTTGGCCGTCGTGCTGGTAGATTTGACTGCTCCAGTGCGATTGCTAGGCTGTGACTCAAAGCCTCTTGTTGAGCTTGCATTATTACGTAGATCATTTGAAACATCTGCTGCCCATCCATAGCTTGCCCTTGTGGGATTACGGGCATTGGTGGAGTAAACTGCGACGGAGGTGGGAGGTCATCTTGCTGGACTCTCGAGGCATGTTGTTGAGCTGATTGACCTCCATCCACTAGTGTTTGTAGAAGCATGAAAAATACGCTGGGGAATCATACGCGTAAAAAACCCTCAACATGCAGGAAGCCCGCGTAAAACAGAGCTCCAGCACCGTGTGGCATAAAATATGACTTCAGAGCCATTGGCGTACAACAGAGCTTCAACGCTGTTCAGCGTAAAACAAAGCTCCAGAACAACCCGCGTAATCCAGTATTTCCAGACTGCTTCGGCGTAAAAAGGTTGCTACATCGCCACTTCGACATAAAAACCTGTATGCTTTTAATGCAGCGGAAAGTTGTACGAGGAACTCTTCGTATTCCTCGAATGAACCTTCTTGTAGAGGCATGAAAAATACGCTGGGGAATCATACGCGTAAAAAATCCTCAACATGCAGGAAGCCCGCGTAAAACAGAGCTCCAGCACCGTGTGGCAAAAAATGTGACTTCAGAGCCTTTGGCATACAACAGAGCTTCAACGCTGTTCAGCGTAAAATAAAGCTCCAGAATAACCCGCGTAATACAGTATTTCCAGACTGCTTCGGCGTAAAAAGGTTGCTACATCGCCACTTCGGCGTAAAAATCTGTCTGCTTTTAATGCAGCGGGAAGTTGTACGAGAAACTCTTCGTATTTCTCGAATGAACCTGTCAGACGAAGCAGTGAACCTGACTCCTGACAAAGAGTACTGCACGGCGATCGAGAGAACGGCTGTAATGATGACTCTGCACAAAACTCCAGACTGTCGTCTAGTGACATAACTGTAAACTCCCTCACCCAAAATAGGTATTTTGTGTATATTTTATATTATTATATTTGTTATAGATGTTGAATTTATTTAGAGTATTCTCTTAGTTAATTAGAAAATAATTTTTTTTATTATATTTAGTTATATAAATATTTATTTAGAATTATTTTTAGGCTATTTTAGATTATTGGGATTTTTCCATAATTTTTAGTTAATTAAAAACTAGTAACACTAATTTTCAAGGACTTTGAAGAATTTATTTTATATTCAAACTTAATTATAAATATCCCAAAATTTTATTTTAGGTTCTAAATAGTCAAATATATTTTCTAGAATTTTCTGGGAATTTTCTGAATATTTTAGTATTTATTGGGAGTTATTTAGGCTAATAACTAATTTTTAGGACTTGTAGAATTTATTGTGCAATCCCAGGAATATAAAATGGACCCACGTTATTTTTTAGGGTTTATAATATTATTATATATTTTCTGGAATTATTCCAGAATTTTTGGAATAATTTTAGTATTTATTTTTAGTTATATGGGTAAAACTAATGTTTAGAGCTTCTCCTAATTATAGTAGAAAATCTATGAATATAAAATTATCCCAAATATTTTTCTAGAGTTTTTAAATTCAAAATATATTTTTTGTAATTTTTTCAGATTTTTATGATTATTTTTATTATTTATTTTGAGTTATTTAGATTTAAAATAACTTAAATAATGTTTTGATAAAGGCAAATCAAAAACAAATAATATAACAAAAACCATCCAATCAGATTCTGACACGTGTTAGCCTATAAATATACTTTCAGCCGCAGATACAATCCCTATATATATATATATATATATATATATATATATATATATATATATATATATATATATATATATTATTATAACCCTAATTATCCCATTATTTTAGAGAGAGAGATTTTGAAGAAATGCCAAATAGGGTTCCTTCATCTTCCATAAGCCATTACACATAGCTCCGGACTCCAAACGAGACCTAGTTTCTTGTGTTAGAAAGATATTGAGGTTAGATTTCTGATTATATAAATTTTTTTACGAAATTATGAGTATTAAATTCTGGAAAATTCGTAGAGCACAGCATGTCCGAAAATAGACGTGTTTCAATGTTTTCGCGATTCCGGGAGAACCAGGAATCAGAATCATGAGCCGTTTAAAGTTTCGGAAAGCTAATGTCTAGATAATTGACATATGTTTTTACCAGAATTTAATTCGAAGTATTTATATACTGTTAATTCTGTAGAACTTCTAGATTAGAATTTAACCATCGGTGCACAATACAAAATTTGTATGTGCCATAATTCCCAAACGAATTTGAATACGGACGAGCCGTAAATTCCAGCATGTTTTTGACGCTGAAATCTACAGGAAATCATGCATAAAAGTTGAGTTTGTGTCGGTTGACTTTTCGGTCAACAGATCGCATCGATTTGCGTGCGATGAGTCTCGAGTTGATAAAATTCAGTTTCTTTGGACAAAATTTAGAAATTAACATAAAAATCAGAATAATAAAATTAAAATAGGATTTTAGAGTAATTATTCCAGAATTAAATAAATTAAAATAGATTGATGGTTATATTATTATATAGTTATATGAATATATATATGTAAGTAAATGCTAATTGATAATTATGACTAAATATTCAGACTGTACGACCCTAGGACACCGTGGAATATCCCATACTTACCTTGACCATGTTGACCCTAAGAACTTGTGAATTTGTCCGCCTTGCGTACATTAACGTACTGGCATAGACACCTGTCAGTTGACTGACTGATTTCGTACAGTACTTGAAGACGCGACACCCGTATAATTCAACGCGTAATTGACCGTGTTAGATGACTAGTGTTACCCCTAGTATACCCCCTGAGTCCAGTGTAAATGTGGTTGTGTATGTGCTAGTGTAAAGACTAATGATTCTATTATATTATATTTATGTGTACATAGGATATTGGATTTGTTCTGCGCGATTTCTGGAGCAGATTATTGGTACATTGCAGCTTCCTTGCCAGGCAAGTATACCTTGCCATTGTACTGTTATTCATATTCCATATGTTGCATGCATCTTTATTCTATGTCTTTAGTTCATATATTTTAGCTGTATTTAAAATGCGCGCGGCGGTGTCGTCGCGGTATGTTTTTATTTATGTATTTGCATTGACCTTGTTTATGAGACTACCCCATTATCATGTAGCATCAGTAGGTTCATCGGCCGTGACACAGTTGTTACACGAGTTGTGAGTCTCATATAGATCACGGACTTGCGTGCAGGGTTGGCCTCCTGTACGTGTGGGTCGTGCGTTAGGAATAACTGCTGTTATAAACTTTGCATGCTAGTAGACTTAGCAGTTATTAGAGGTCTAGGGACATAGCCTATTATAGTACGGTGGTCCCATCCTTGTCCTTGTTTGGTCGCAGGATTGGGCTAGGGTACTAAGAATAGGCTATGAACCAAATCGTGTCATGGATGTGACATGCTTAGAGCATGGGGTGGGGAGAACAACAAGTACCGCATTTGAGCTCCTTTACACTTTTCCTTCTGTAACCCGGAAGCTCCGCTGGAGATACGGGCGGTGATGACCCCTTTACTACTTGGCGGGCCTCTGCCATTCAAAAGACGACATGCCTTTGAGGCCCCTGGTTCTCCGAGAGAGTCATGCCAATTCCAGTTCTCAGCCAGATAGCTCACTTGTTAGAAAGTTGTTCTCAAACTGCATTCACATAGATGGTTAGGCGACCCATTGGGTATTTATTTCAGTACTTTATTGGCATGTGTTTAAGTATCTTGTTATATCCCTCTGAGGACCTGGTCCGCTGCCAGGTGTACCTGTTCTTGAGTACTTGTAGGAGCGCAGATTTGGATGGTTATAGATGCTTCGTGGATGTTTTCTCTTCGAGCCCGTGATTGATAGCTGGTATACTTATATAGTGTTTATTGTGTTGTACTCATCTTGTATTTGCTCTTATATTCGAGTTGGTAGTGGATTTGTTTCCATCCAACTATCATCCTTAGATACTTCTTATTGAGATCTAGTTTCATAGATGTTGGTTATTATTTATATTTGATTTTCTGTGGATGAGATTTAGATTATACCCTGTGACTTGTGACATATGTTATACCACTTGTGGATTTGATATTCATATTACAGCGTACGTGTGGATTTGGTTTCCATATATTGGAGTTGCCATATCCATGTGGCTGGCATGCTTACGTGTCCTAGTCCTACGTATTTTGGGACTGGGGCGTGACATATTTTTGTGGTGGCCCATGCAGGTCGAGAGCATATTGTCTCGGTTACGTTACTGTATCGAACAAGCCTGCACCTAGGACTAGAGTATAGGATCTCATCCACAATTGACTATGACTCATCTTTCTTCTAATCTGTTCTATTTGAATAATTGCATCTTGCTTGATTCCTGTACTCCCATAATAGTTCCTTTAGTATAGCCTCTCCTAGAATATAGAAGTTCCTATTGTTAGATGATAAGTAGGGTAACCTTCATATTAAGAGTACAACTAGAGTGCTGACACACCAGTAAGTTTAGAATATCTAGTGAACCCTAGAACTCCTTATCTTTAGATTGGTATACCATTACCCCTTGATGTATTAAGAAGACTTGAGTAGTATAGACACTACTAGAGATAGTTAGAAGTCTTACCATAATGTTTGACCCTAGTATTGAGGAACCAATGGAGAACCAATATTGAACATTAGGACTGAACCTAACCTTCATAATTGGATAGTATTGGAGAACTATAAAACTTAGATCATTGTCTTATTATTAGTAGACAGCACCTTAGGAAGCCTAGAGGAATGTAATTAACACTTTTTCCTTGATCATACCTCGAACATAGCAACTAGCATACCACTCCCCCTTAGAAAACCATGATGCTATCTAGAGCCCTCTATTTTAATTTTATATGTTGTTTCTCTGCGGCCTTAACGTTCGTTAATTGTGCGACGACTAAAAATTACGTTCTTCTTTTCTTCCTCTTTCAACTCGTGCCATCTGACACTTCTAATTATAGACCAAGTGATTTTATTCTATTTCAGGATATATATAGCTTGCTAGGATTTTGGTTGTTACTCTTAAATTTTTGAATTATATGATTGGTAATTAGAACTTGACAGTTTAAGTTATTATTGTAGATTATGACCTAATGATTACCCCTTAGTTTTAAGTCGCGTAACTTGTACCCCACCTCGATATAAGTTATATCCCCTTTTCCCTTGAGGCTAGTAACTCTTTTATCCTTACTATTGACACTTGTTCTATAAGCACTATGACTAAGACAAAGACGACCATGACTTATGTAATATAAGAGGATACCCTAATAAGTACCAAGACCCCTTCTCGTAGACCTTAACAGGAGTTTCTACGGTATCCTTAAGACAATCACAGTATTAGTTTAATTCTTTTAAGTTCGGTAGTATGCCTCACAACCTAGTATCACATAGCCCACTTGACCCATCAAGGTAGTGTAACTGAATGACATTAACTGTATGCTAGCTTAAGACGACAATGTTTATTCAGACTGTAGAACTTAGAGGCTATACCCCTACTTTGTCGACTATCGACTTAGACAAGGAATTAGTATGACAACTGTAGATATTGTAGAGTCTTATCTTCTTTGTGCACTTGAACTATTTTGTACCTTCTTTCATCATGATCCAGCGTATTTATATTTGCTGTACTACCTTGACTTATGCTGCTATTATAGCCTAGTTTCTGCAAGCTTATTCTTTATCGAGCTTGTTCATGACATATGTGTTATTGGGGCCTGATCAACCACACAATGATACAATTGTCTAATCAGAATCAGTGTATTACGGTCTGGACAACCTTAGTACATTTTGGTTCGCCCTTCGCAATACTACTTTGCGTGGATTGAGATACATAGTTTTTTAGTAAACAAATATACTTGTCCTCTAGACATGTCTGAGCGTATCGTATCGGTTACATAACTGTACTAATACGAGCATGTGAAAAAGAATTACCAAAATAGGATTTCAATCAACAACTGCTTTGACAATTCCCATTTGAATTTTTTAAACTCCTTGATCCCGATACTTCTATTCTATTACCTCACCCTTGAACTCTTTATTATTGGTCTCCGTCTTCCCTTATTTCGGAAAGACGAAACCTCGTGCTTGGTATAAGTTTAATACACAGAGAGTACTAGATATACCCCGTAGGCCGATCACATACTTGAGGATTATTCTTTTGTAATTAAGGACATATCATATATGATATAATCGGCGTTGAAGTTTTGAGGATTGAATGACATGAGTAAATAAATTAAGGAATATTTTTCTTAAGGTATATAGCCTTATGTGAGAGATGGGTAAATTATAAGTTGGGTAGCAGTGCAATTTCTTTTAAATTATGATCGAGTAAGATTAGATTGGGAGAGGTTCAAGCCATTTTAATTTTGAAAAATTTAGAAGAATGACTAAGATGATGAAGATTAATGAATTGATATTGAGGACCCAATATTTATACCTTAAGTACATGATTTAAATTTTTGAACAATGAAGGTAGAATCATCAATTTGAATTTGGAGGATAAATATAGAATTTCAGACTTGAACATTGGTGGACAGCATTTAAATTATTTTTTAATTTGATGATTTGAATTAAAAGTTCAATTTTGATTGTTGGGTCACCTATTTGAAATATTGAGGATGTAAATTGAGTTTAAATATTTGAAGAGTACAAAATTCTTAAGTTGAGAATAGGAATAAGATTTGATTAGAATTGTTTATTGTTCAAAGTCTAGAGGAGATTATGATAGTTGGAAATTGTGATATAAATTTTGATGTGGGATGTCATATAGACTTGAGTTAGATTTGGATGTTAATTATTTAAAAATCGAGAAGAGATTACGACAGGTTGAATTTTGATTTAAACAGTGGTTATCTTAATTTTTGAAGTGATCGCGATATATTTGAATAGATTTTGTTATTTAAATTTTGGAAGAGATCGCGATTGACGTACCTTATGTACGAATGTGAAGGATTTAACAAATTATGCCTTATTTTAATTTCGAGGACGAAATTGTTTTAAGTTGGGTAGATTGTAAACTCCCTCACCCAAAATAGGTATTTTGTGTATATTTTATATTATTATATTTATTATAGATGTTGAATTTATTTAGAGTATTCTCTTAGTTAATTAGAAAATAATTTTTTTTAGTATATTTACTTATATAAATATTTATTTAGAATTATTTTTAGGCTATTTTAGATTATTGGGATTTTTCCATAATTTTTAGTTAATTAAAAACTAGTAACACTAATTTTCAAGGACTTTGAAGAATTTATTTTATGTTCAAACTTAATTATAAATATTCCAAAATTTTATTTTAGGTTCTAAATAGTCAAATATATTTTCTAGAATTTTCTGAATATTTTAGTATTTATTGGGAGTTATTTAGTCTAATAACTAATTTTTAGGACTTGTAGAATTTATTGTGCAATCCCAGGAATATAAAATGGACCCACGTTATTTTCTAGAGTTTATAATATTATTATATATTTTCTGGAATTATTTCAGAATTTTTGGAATAATTTTAGTATTTATTTTTAGTTATATGGGTAAAACTAATGTTTAGAGCTTCTCCTAATTATAGTAGAAAATATATGAATATAAAATTATCCCAAATATTTTTCTAGAGTTTTTAAATTCAAATTATATTTTTTGTAATTTTTCCAGATTTTTATGATTATTTTTAATATTTATTTTGAGTTATTTAGATTTAAAATAACTTAAATAATGTTTTGATAAAGGCAAATCAAAAACAAATAATATAACAAAAACCATCCAATCAGATTCTGACACGTGTCAGCCTATAAATATACTTTCAGCCGCAGATACAATCCCTATATATATATATATATATATATATATATATATATATATTATTATAACCCTAATTATCCCATTATTTTAGAGAGAGAGATTTTGAAGAATTGCCATATAGGGTTCCTTCATCTTCCACAAGCCATTACGCATAGCTCCGGACTCCAAACGAGACCTAGTTTCTTTTGTTAGAAAGATATTGAGGTTAAATTTCTGATTATATAAATTGTTTTACGAAATTATGAGTATTAAATTCTGGAAAATTCGTAGAGCACAGCATGTCCGAAAATAGACGTGTTTCAATATTTTCGCGATTCCGGGAGAACCAGGAATCAGAATCATGAACCGTTTAAAGTTTCAGAAATTTAATGTCTAGATAATTGACATATGTTTTTCCCAGAATTTAATTCGAAGTATTTATATACTGTTAATTCTGTAGAACTTCTAGATTAGAATTTAACCATCGGTGCACAATACAAAATTTGTATGTTCCATAATTCCCAAACGAATTTGAATACGGACGAGCCGTAAATTCCAGCATATTTTTGACGCTGAAATCTACAGGAAATCATGCATGAAAGTTGAGTTTGTGTCGGTTGACTTTTCGGTCAACAGATCGCCTCGATTTGCGTGCCATGAGTCTCGAGTTGATAAAATTCAGTTTCTTTGGACAAAATTTAGGAATTAACATAAAAATCAGAATAATAAGATTAAAATAGGATTTTAGAGTAATTATTCCAGAATTAAATAAATTAAAATAAATTGATGGTTATATTATTATATAGTTATATGAATATATATGTAAGTAAATGCTAATTGATAATTATGACTAAATATTCAGACTGTACGACCCTAGGACACCGTGGAATATCCCATACTTACCTTGACCATGTTGACCCTAAGAACTTGTGAATTTGTCCGCCTTGCGTACATTAACGTACTGGCATAGACACCTGTCAGTTGACTGACTGATTTCGTACAGTACTTGAAGACGCGACACCTGCATAATTCAACGCGTAATTGACCGTGTTAGATGACTAGTGTTACCCCTAGTATACCCCCTGAGTCCAGTGTAAATGTGGTTGTGTATGTGCTAGTGTAAAGACTAATGATTCTATTATATTATATTTATGTGTACATAGGATATTGGATTTGTTCTGCGCGATTTTTTGAGCAGATTATTGGTACATTGCAGCTCCCTTGCCAGGAAAGTATACCTTCCCATTGTACTGTTATTCATATTCCATATGTTGCATGCATCTTTATTCTATGTCTTTAGTTCATATATTTTAACTGTATTTAAAATGCGCGCGGCGGTGTCGTCGCGGTATGTTTTTATTTATGTATTTGTATTGACCTTGTTTATGAGACTACCCCATTATCATGTAGCATCAGTAGGTTCATCGGCCGTGACACAGTTGTTACACGAGTTGTGAGTCCCATATAGATCACGGACTTGCGTGCAGGGTTGGCCTCCTGTACGTGTGGGCCGTGCGTTAGGAATAACTGCTGTTAGAAACTTTGCATGCTAGTAGACTTAGCAGTTATTAGAGGTCTAGGGACATAGCCTATTGTAGTACGGTGGTCCCATCCTTGTCCTTGTTTGGTCGCAGGATTGGGCTAGGGTACTAAGAATAGGCTATGAACCAAATCGTGTCATGGATGTGACATGCTTAGAGCATGGGGTGGGGAGAACAACAAGTACCGCATTTGAGCTCCTTTACAATTTTCCTTCTGTAACCCGGAAGCTCCGCTGGAGATACGGGCGGTGATGACCCCTTTACTACTTGGCGGGCCTCTGCCGTTCAAAAGACGACATGCCTTTGAGGCCCCTGGTTCTCCGAGAGAGTCATGCCAATCCCAGTTCTCAGCCAGATAGCTCACTTGTTAGAAAGTTGTTCTCAAACTGCATTCACATAGATGGTTAGGCGACCCATTGGGTATTTATTTCAGTACTTTATTGGCATGTGTTTAAGTATCTTGTTATGTCCCTCTGAGGACCTGGTCCGCTGCCAGGTGTACCTGTTCTTGAGTATTTGCAGGAGCGCAGATTTGGATGGTTATAGATGCTTCGTGGATGTTTTCTCTTCGAGCCCGTGATTGATAGCTGGTATACTTATATAGTGTTTATTGTGTTGTACTCATCTTGTATTTGCTCTTATATTCGAGTTGGTAGTGGATTTGTTTCCATCCAACTATCATCCTTAGATACTTCTTATTGAGATCTAGTTTCATAGATGTTGGTTATTATTTATATTTGATTTTCTGTAGATGAGATTTAGATTGTACCCTGTGACTTGTGACATATGTTATACCACTTGTGGATTTGATATTCATATTACAGCGTACGTGTGGATTTGGTTTCCATATATTGGAGTTGCCATATCCATGCGGCTGGCATGCTTACGTGTCCTAGTCCTACGTATTTTGGGACTGGGGCATGACAATAACCCTTGATATAAGACGTCGTTTACGCATTCAAGGAATACACTGCCTATTCTACACAGACAGAGATGAGCTTTACGCTCAGGATGAGACAAAACCAACCGCCACGTCAAAAGCTGTTCTTCGTACAGAACTCGAGGCATGTCTCTGTAGTTAATGCGCGAGATGGGGGCAGATCTCTGCATTTAATGCACGAGATTTGGTTCTACTTTTAATGACTGAGAGAGCTAAAATTAGGGCTAATATGCTCATGTCACTATCTCTGCATATTACGCCAACCAGGCTATTTTCAACTATAGGAGCATGTCGTACGCTATCTCCTCGAAATACGCCAACCAGGCTATTTTCAACTATAGGAGTACGTCGTATGCTATCTCCTCGAAATACGCCAATTCAGGCTATATTTGCAAGGTACGCAATAAGGCTATTTGGCCCTGAATACGCTCAAGACCTCAGTCAAAGAAGGATAATTGGCTATCTTTACGCTAGTTACCTATCCATACAGCATCAAGCTTTACGCAGAATTTGGCTTCTACGCCAACATGACAGCTATTTGGCTTCTACGCCAACAAGACAGTTATTTGGGCTTCTACGCCAACAAGATAACTATCTAGTTTTTACGCCAACGTGACAGTTATTTGGCTTTCATGTCAAACTTCTCTACGCGAGGGACAGTTATTTACGTGGCTTGCATGCCGTGATCTTCGATGAGCAATTATACGCATTATCTCATAATGGGACATGCGTCACACACCAATTTAGGAGATCATTCATACGTGGGTAGCAGTTATTATAACCGCCGCGTAAAAGGTGCAGCTCTTTCCGCTGTTCGGTTTCTACGCCGACTGTAGCTGAACTCTATAAATAGAGACCTCCGGCCATGGAGGTCCAAGAGGCAGAGAATAACAGAGGTCAGATCCAAGGTAGAGAGAATTCAGGAGTCACAGACAGAGGTCAAGGTCAAGAAAGCACCTATAGAGGGCTTTGGCAACGAGAGTTCAACTTTTCCTACAGTCTTTGAAGCTTCTTTTTCTTCTTCTACAGCACTTCTTCGTCATCGTGTGGTCCAAGGGACAAAGTGATCGACCGCAGATCAGACTCCTATAGCAATATTTCTCCAGAATCAAATTTTTGTACTTAACATCCTCGTATATGATTAATTGTACTTCTTTTTCTTGTTTGTAAACAAAGAAAGGGTTTCGTATAAACCTAGTTTTAATTTCTTTCGTTTATTATCAAACAATGTTACTTCATCTTCGTTGGTTACCACAATATCTCGTGGTGATCTTGCAGGAGTCTCGTCATTGGCTCGTGGATCCATAACTCTGCATCCAAAATAAACAATAAGAGGTGTACAGGAATCAAGGCAGGATGCAAGTCAAGAAATAAATTCGAATTCGATATAGATGTCAAGAATGATTCAAGCAAGTGGATGAGATTCTAAAAACTAATCCTATCCTTATTGCAGGCTTGCTCGGTCCCTAAGTTAAAACCGAAGCAATTTAGTCGTTGACCTGTATGGGCCACCACAAAAACTATGTCATGCCCCAGTCCCAAAATATCGAGGGACTAGACACGTAGCAATGGCCAGCAGCACACATCGATGAGCAAACCCAATTTAATGGACCCACCAGGGTGTACTTAAGCTGTAGTACAACAATAAGGGTCTAAATATACTAATCTCATCCACAGAAATGAATACAACAATAACAGAATCATAAAGCAAGATCAATCTCAATAAAACATAAACTCGAGAAATAACCCGATAATGAGTCTGATACAATAGTCAAGATACAGAACTAAAGATAACAACAGCAAATACTGAGTATGGATAAAGCATATACTCAGAATATATCCTCGGAGATCACTCGTCTACTGGATCTGGTACTGCTCCAGTGCCTGCTTCTGCTAATGCTCCTGTTCCGTATACCTCGGGGTAGATCTCGTCTGCTATACCTGGAGACATAATCCAGATCCAGGTCCTCAGGGGACATAGCAAGGTACAAAATAGCTCAAGCCATAAATAATGCAGTGCAGCAATAATGAATCAAAAGGGTAAACTATATAACCAGCTAAGTGATATGCAAGATGAGAGCATCACTAGAACTCAGGCTGAGACCACTACAAGCTCGGTGTCGGGGAGCCGGTAGCAGAGATATCATACAGTTTTCTAGCTCGGAGAGAGACTACGGCGCCGTCATAATATAATCAACCTATAGCCTGTGTGTTTCTCCCAACCCAATGTAATCATACGTTTCATGTCCACAACGTCTCATGTCCATGTCACGCAAGATCATAACTAATGCAGCAAGTCATATAATATCTAAGCAAAAGAATATGTCATGAAACCTGTAACCTATACAGAATCACCATAAATATCTCAGGAAGATTGTGTCTCATGAATAGTGTTAGGTGTCCTGAGATATAACGTACTTGATAATGCAAGCACGAGAATATATAGGGTCTCGATGTCCATGTCTAGGTGACATTACACAACTCTGCGTACAGTGTTGACATCCGAATATTATTCGGACGCTAAGTAATGTCACACGGTCCTAGGTTAAGCATGTACAACATATGAATAAATCAAGACAACAATATGAAGCAGGTACAGCAAGTTTTGGCAAGGTACACTTGCCTGGTGTTTGGTTTCCAACTGTGGCTCTGGTATTCGTAAAATCTCCAGGAACGTCTCCGGATGCTGAAACAAATATTACCATCATGTTCAGAAGATATCAAATAGCTAGAATTGCCTGTCCTTGAGTCCAATTTGGATACAAGGGCAAAAGTGTCAGTTTCTGGTTAAAGCGGGGCCCACATGTGGCCCGCTTCGCACCGAAAAATGTGTCAGAGACAATGTTTTCCAAATTCGTCAAACTTAGTCTCAACAAGTCCAGAACGACGATACGAACCCAACGGAACGTCCAGAACTGGATTCCGATGAGCCGATCACAAAATTGCCCGTCAAGTAGAGCCGTGGGGCCCATGATACGCGATTTTGTCAAAGTTCTCAGAATCGAACCAAACTTGGGTCACATGACCAGCGTATTGCTAAGAGTCCGATGGCGCAAGTTTCGTTTCGATCCGACGTGTGTACACGAAGTTACAACGAGTTCCAGAACGGGACCGATACGGGGCGTTGTCGACGGCTACGCGTTGATTCCGGGGAGCACGCACATCCAAATCAACTTCCGCAAAATCCCACACGTCCATATTAACGGCGCCCACCTTTCGGTGAAGTCCGCACGCGACCAAGTTGTCCCGTTTGGCGGGGCGCACTCAGTTCCGGGGAAAATGGGGTGAATATTTTCCTGATTTTGGATCGCAGTTCGCGATCGCCACAGGACGAGACACACCGAACGGATTACATGGGCATCGAGAGGGTCACGCAGGGTTCGCGTCACAACAGACGGAACGAGAAATGGGACAGCGAGGAGAGAGAAAAGACTACCTGAACAGGACTCCGTAGAAATCGAGATTTCTCGTATCCGCGAGGCGACGCGACACGACACGACACAGTACTGTGTCTAGGGTTAGGGTTTCGACGCTGGAGGCGGCCGGAGCTGGGACACGGCTGCGCTCGTCGGAGGCGGTGCTGGGTCGAGGCGGCCGGGCTACGCTGGTGGCGGTTTAGGCGGAGCTGGCGGGGAGGCGTGGCGGAGCTCTGGGGAGGCAGGGCGGCGCAGGGGTTCGTTGAGGGGAGAGGACGGCGTGCTGGCGGAGGCAGAGGGGATCGACAGTGGCGGGGAGAGTTCGGGGTCGGGGAGCCGTGGTGGCAGCGAGGCGATGGCGGTGGTGGCTTAGCCGGTGGCTGGAGGCGGTGTTTAAATAGGGCAGCGGAGGGAGAGGGAGCCGGGGGCATGGCCGAGAGAGGCGGAGTGGAGGGGATCGTGGGCCGGGCGATGCGGGCGGGGCAGAGACGTGGCCGGGCGAGGTGCGGGGCGGCCGGAAATCGCGGGGAGAGGGGGATCGTGCGGTGAGAGGGAGCGGGTCGGATCCGGGTCGGGTCGGGTTGGGTAGGACCCGACCCATTAGGGTCTAGGGTCGGTTCAGTCCGGTCCGGTTTGGTTGGACCGGGTTCAGCCCGGTTCAACCCGGTTTGAGCCCGGTTCAACCCAGTTTGACTTGGTTTTAATTAAAATAGGATTTTTAGGTCTTTAAAAATTGTTCTGGATTCCAATAAATTCCAGGAAAATACCCTATGTCCAATATTTTATTTTACATCCAAAAATATTATTTTCATAATACTTTAATATTGTTTAAAAATATTTAATTTTATTTAATTCCAAAATACCTAGATTTTAATTTGTTAAAAATCCCAGAAAATTCCAGAAAAATTATGAAAATTTATTCTAAAAAATCCTGAAAAATCAGGGGACTTACAACAATCTACCACCTTGGATGTGCATGAAGACTCCGTATATATTCCTAACCATTATTATCCCGGGTCCGAACAATCCGAAAAGGAACATAGATGTGTATTTACAGCCGTTGATAGATAACTTGAATCAGCTGTGGGAAGTAGGTGCCAACACGTACGATATTTCTAGAAAGCAAAATTTTCAGATGAGGGCAGAACTTATATGGACCATCAACGACTTTCTGGCCTATGAAATATTATCGGGATGGAGCACCCACGGCTATCTATCATGTCCGTATTGCATAGAACGCACTAAGGCATTTCGTTTGAAACACGGAGACAAACCATTCTTCTTCGATTGTCATCGATAATTCCTGCTGAAGGATCATCCGCTGGAGCAATATAAATGCTTTTTCGTACCGACGTTGTGGATAAGGCCAATCACCGCCAAGGTGGCCCGGATACAAGATATGGAAAGAGATAAAAGATTTACCAAGTGTTATCGAAGAGTCTGCTAAGGGGTACAAGTGTAACGGATTTGACCGCACTCATAACTGGACGAAGAGGAGTATATTTTGGGATCTGACATATTGGAGCACCAATCTGATCAGACATAACCTTGATGTCATGCATATCAAGAAGAATATGTTTGACAACACAATTAATACTTGTAAATACCCAAAATTTTAAATTATAATTATAATTTTTTGGAATTTTTCTGCAATTTTTAATTATTTAAAAATAAATATTCTTCAGGTATTAATACTTTTGTGAATTAAATTAAATTAAACATTAAAATATTATAAAAATTGTATCTTTGAGTGTAAAATAAATAATTGGATATTGTGTAATTTTTCTGGAATTTATTGGGCTCAAAAACTATTTTTAAATAGCTAAAAATATCGTTTTTAAATAAACCAGACTAAACCAGACCGAACCAACTTGAACCGAACCAAACCAAACCAAATTAAACCAAACTGAACCGAATCAACCCTAATGGATTTGGATCCATAGCCGAACCTACAACTCGACCTGAACCCGACCCGTACCCACAACCCGACCCGGCCCGCTAAGCTACAGTAACTGGAAATTAAACCCTCGACCGTTGCAGCCGTCGCGACTCCGACCGCCGACCGTTCGCCTCCCCGCCACCGCGACCCGCCGGCGACCCCTCGGTTCCACTCCCCACCGCCGGCCGACCGTCCACCTCCCCGTAACCGCCGGCCACCCCTTATAAAACTCGACCACCACCATCACCAACACAACCACAGCCACCACCGCTTCTCCACCTCCGGCCAGACAACTCCGGCACCCCGAGCCAGAAGCTGCTACCCCGGCGCCGACGACCACCACGACCACGACGACCACCGCAGCAACCTGCCACCGCCGCCGACGATCGACCGTGCGCCGTCGCCCCGTTCACGCGTAGCACACCGCGACCGACCCCTGTTCCGGTGAGTTTTCTTCCTCCTCGTTGTGTCAATTTTTGAACGGCTTATTAGGATGTGTTTGCTGTGTGACCCTCTCAAACCCTGTACAATTAGATTGGGGTATTTTGCCATGTGTCGATCGTAAACCGGGATGCAAAAACAGAAAAAATAACCCAATTTTGGAGTTTAGAAACTGTCCCGAAACCCCAAATTCATGGCCGTTTTACGTCCAACCTATTTAATATTTTCAAAATTCACTTGAACAGTAAATTATATAGCATAACTGAATTTTTAACCCTATAATTAGTTTATTTTAATTTCCTATAAGTTGAGTTTTATTCGCGGGTAAAGTTGACAAAAAACTTGGTTTTGAAAATCTGAATTTTTCTTAAACTTGGTGCATTCCGCTAAACGAGGCGACTTTGTCGTGTGTGAATTGCATCGAAAGGCGCATATCGTCAATACGGATGTGTAAAATTTTGTGAAAGTTAATTTGGATGTGCGTGCACACCGAAATTAATGCGTATCCGTCAAAAAATCTCGTATCGGGCATGTTCTGACACTCGTCATAATTGCGTGTGTGCTTGTCATTTCGTAACGAAACTTGTGTCGTCGAATTCGTAGCGTTATGCTGGTCATGTGACCCAAGTTTGGTTCGATTCTGAGAACGATGACGAAACCTCGTATCGTGAGCCCCACGACTACACTTAACGGACGATTTTGTGACCGGCTCATCGGAATTCAGTTCTGGATATTCCGTTGGACTCATATTATCGTTCTGGAATCGTAGACACTAAGTTAACAAATTTGGAGAACTTTGTCTCTGGCAAATTTTTTGGTGCGAAATAGGCCACATGTGGACCCCGCTTTGACCAGAAACTGTCAATTATGTCCCTGTGTTCAAATCAGACTTATGGGTAGTCAATTTTAGCTATTTTATGTCTTCTGAGAGTAATGGTAATGTTTATTTCATCATCCGAAAGCGTACCTGAAGATTCCACATACACCGGAGCAACTGTTGGAGCTCAAACCCCAGGCAAGTGTACCTTGCCAAACTTGCAGTACTTGCTTTCATATTATTTTTTTGATTTATTTCTGTGATATATCTGTTCAACCTAGGACCGTGAGATATTGCTTAAAGTCCGAATAATATTTAGATGTCGACGCCGTACGCGGAGTCGTGTAACGTCACTTAGAGAGTTGTTATCTCGATCCTATACTTTACGTGCTTGCTTTACTAAGTACGGTATACCATAGGACACCTGACACTATTCATGTGACATAATATTTCCTGAGCTATTCATGGTGATTCTGTATAGGATTACAGGATTCGTGACATAGATATTGCATATATAGAGATATCATTATGACTCGCTGTAATAGTTAGAGGTCATGATCTTGCGTGTTATGGACATGAGACATGAGGTTACATTGGACATGAAGAGTCTTACCATACTAAAGGCTGATTATGTTATATATATAGATATTTTGGGAGTGCCTTAGACTCTGACCAGAGCTTTGGCACACGTACTAGCCCTTCGAGATAATACATGCTGTTATGGGTTTCTCCGACACAGAGCCTATAGTAGTTCAGCCTGAGTATGATTAATGCTCTCATTTGCATTTCACATAGCTGGTTGGTTACATAGTTTGTCCTGTTGATATATATATTTTATTTGGCTTGAGTTATTCTTATACCTTGCTATGCCCCATGAGGACCTGGATCCGGATTATGTCCCCAGGTATAGCAGAGGAGATATACCCCGAGGTATATGGGATAGGAGCAGACACTGGAGCAGTATCAGCACCAGAGGACGAGATGGTGCCAGATGATTTCTCTTGAGTATTTGTTATATACTCAGTTATATCTGTTTTTAGATACTCTATTTTATGTCTCTTGTATTACTGTACTAAGCTCATTATCAGGTTGTTCTCCGAAATTACTTTTTATTGAGACTTGATATTGGATTATATATCTTTTTGATTAGTTTGACATTTGAATTGTGTTTACTTTCTGTGGATGAGATTAGAATTAGACTGTGACATGTATAGTAGACCATTATAATTATTTTACAGTTTAAGTACACTCTAAAGGGTCCATTAAATTGGGTTTGCCCATTGGAGTATGTTGCTGGCCATTGCCACGTGGCTAGTCCCTCGGTATTTTGGGACTAGGGCGTAACAATACTATAATGGACGTAAAGGAAAAAATGAAAGATAATTTGAAGGCCAGGTTGGACTTGGAAGAAATATGTAGACGTCTTGCGTTGCATTTGATCATAGAGCAGGGGAATGGAAAGTTAAAGCAGCCTAAGGCAATTTTTTTACTGGAGAATAAGGATAAAGGGAGACTTTGTAGGTGGATTCAGGGCCTAAAATTTTCAGACGGGTACGTGTCAATCTTGAAAAGATGCGTCGACCTCAAGGAGAACAAAGTGACGGGTATGAAGAGCCACGATTGTCACGTATTCATGGAGAGGTTAATTCTAATTGTTTTTCGGGAATTCTTACCGCAGGTCGTCTGGGTTCCATTGACAGAGCTCAGCATATTCTTCAGAGATCTTTGTTCTACTAAGTTGCTCGTCGATCGTCTAGAAAAGCAAAAGAAGGACATTGCGGTGACACTGTGCAAGCTCGAGAAGGTGTTTCCTCCTGGATTCTTCGACTCCATGGAGAATTTACCAATTCATCTTTTCTATGAGGTACGTGTTGGTGGACCTTTCGGTTATCGATGGATGTATCCATTCGAGCGGCAGCTAAATCACCTAAAGAGAAACGTACAAAATAAGGCAAGGTAAAAAATAAGGCACGTGTTGAGGGTTCTATTTGTGAAGCTTATGTTCTCGAGGATATTATAAACTTTTGCTCGATGTATTTTAAATCTCATGTTGCTACTAATAGAATGAGAGCTCCGAGAAACGACGACAGATATCAGGAATCTAATGATGTAATACTGAAAGTATTCAATGGGTCCGAAAAGGCTTAGGGAAAAATAAAGAAGAGATATTTGAATGACGACGAGCTAAGGGCTGCTCAGTTGTATATATTACTCAATTGCGACGAGGATGAAGTGGAGAAGCTTGAGGGGTAAGTAATTAATACATCCACGTTTATGTCATCTCAATGTAATAGTATAAGCTAATATTATGCTACTAATCGGCGGTTGCTTCATTGTTTTTTAGCACATATAGTGATGAGCTGAGGTCGATTAGACCCTACATGACAGACGAAAAAGTAGAACAAGAAATGTGACACCATTTTCTTTCATGACCCGCACCCGGTATAAGGGTGCGCGTACGCGGGTACGTCCAGCCTACGCCGCAGTATCGACGGTAGAACGCTGTCTAGGTCACAATAATAATATATAACTAAATATCTGTCAATGATATCAATCTCCATAAGGAGGACATTATACATCTCACAATATCTCATAATGTAAACTCAATCACAACAACTATAAAAGTATAAGGCACGATAAGAGATAAGAAGAATGGCATAGTTAAACACCATGTCTCAAATATAGATAAATCACAGTCTAGCTGTCCAACATAAAGTCTCCACAAGTCTCAAATTAAACTTAACATAAGTCTAAATATAAACTGAAATAAAGCTCAATAAGTCTCAGGTGCATAATAGAAATACTATCTAGATAGCTGCATGCAATGTCTCCTCTAAAGGAATAGTCTCCTCTACGATCTCTGGTGTGTAGTCTGCATCTATACCCGGTCCATAGTGTGTAGTACATAAATCCTCAAGATCCTTTGAAAAAATATATCCAGTCAGGATTGGAACGAAGTACAAGCACTAACAGCAGTTCCACATATATTGACAAAAACTATAACACAGTGTAAAGAAATACAAGATAGATATGAAAACTGGCAATAAGAAATACTGAAATAATAAATACTGGAAATAAAGGAATGCTGGAATAAATGAAATACTGGAGCATATGTCATCATCAATGTACATCTAGCAATGAATATAGAAATACAAGTACACGCTAGAACAATAAACTGGTATATATGTGAATGCTAGAATCATGACTAGAACATAAGGAATGCTAGATCAATATACTAGAGATACAATCAATGTACATCTAGCAATGAATATAGAAATACAAGTACACGCTAGAACAATGAACTGGTATATATGTGAATGCTAGAATCATGACTAGAACATAAGGAATGCTAGATCAATATACTAGAGATACAATCAATGTACATCTAGTATACATGTCAAGAACATCTAGCTAAGTGTGTGAAACATCAGCATATCATGTGATCGGCTTGGGACTGATCAGGCTCGCTATGTATGACTAGCTATGATTCATGTAAGGTTAGGCTAACCATCCGGATAGCTATGATGTGAGCAATAGTCAGGATAGTCACACATAACAGGCTATGAGGCATGTAATGGTCAGGCTGTACCGACGTGAGGTGTGGGTGAGCTATGATGCATGTAAAGTTTGGGTATGATCACATAAGCTACTAATATTTCTCCGTTTTCCTAGCTAGCACGATGGATTCCAAATCACGACTCCTCGTGACAGGTCTCGATGATGCCAACTAGTGTAAATAACGGTGTCAGAGTCATGTACGCTATACAACAAGAATTATAGAGATAATCAACATAATAGAAATTGTCAGAGAATGTTCTCGTCTGTGGTCCTTAGCTGGCAATAGCAATTTCCTGGTTCCAAAATATCGTCTGAATGATCCAACAGTCCTATAGACATATCATATAACACAATACTGCATCAGACATTACTCTAACACACAATCAACACAATGATCTCAGAGACTACGCTAGGGGGTGTCACGTCTGTAGTTGTTGTGCATAACAGACAGTCAATGCTACGGTCTTGCCAGTACATCGGTGTACATATAGCAGTCTGCTATCATGCTACATGGTCACAGGTCAATGTAACTACGGGGTATCCGTGGTCACATTCTAGTCGTCTAGTACATATAATACATAGTACATAATATGAACTAACATATACATAATATCCATTGGTTACAATTATAATAGATATATGTATATATATATATATATATATATATATATATATATATATATATATATATATATATATATATATATATATATATATATATATATATATATATATATATATATATACTTTTAAATAGAATTAATACTTTAGGGAGGTATATATACAATATGTCTATATATATGTATATATATACTAAGAGAATCTATACTATATATATATACCAATCAATTTTATACATATTACACGTATACTAGGGAATACCCATACAATACATATACATAGGTGTATATACTCAAATGAGAATTATATTATACATATATATATGTATATATACTTATATATCATAGCCATATACTAATACGTATGCCAATACGTATATACTAATCATCTACCAATATACCACGGCTAAATACGTAGGCATTACGAAGAATATGCGTATGCACGTACATATACGTGTACGCAAGGGGAATAATGTCGTGGTGTCGATGGTGATGGGAGACTGTGCAGAGGAGATGGCTGCGGTGATCGCCGGGGGATGTCCGGCTGCTGTCGAGTCGAAGGAGTAGGCGTCCTGCGGGGTCCGGTGGGTCATGAGGAATGTCGGGGATAAAGTTCAACAGGTCGGGGTCGTCTCCGGCGTGCTGGCGGTGGGGTCAGGGTTTCGGTCGGGTTCAGGTGATGGTGGAAGGAAGGAGATGGGGATTTGGTCGGCTGGTGTAGGTTAGGTGTTAGGTTGAAAAAGAAGAAGAAGTAAAGAATTACTATTTATATATGTATAGAGTTTTTGGTTGACCTAGAATTAGGCTTGGTCAAAGCCCTCTTGGGATTGGGCTTTCCATGGATATTTTCAAGGCTAGGATTTTAAATGAATTCAATTAAAATTGCTAGGATTTCATTGGTTCAAGGTTTTAGGGCCATGGTTCAAGGAGGTTGATGTTGCAATTGCACACTCCCGAAAATTATGAAAAAATACAGAGGAAAATGGGTTTATTTATGCGTCGTGTCCAATGGGATGGACACCTTAATGCCTTGTGCACAAAAGTGCCCAACAGTTGAAAAATTACACGAAGTTAGGTTTATGGTTTTAATTGATTAAATAAATGCAATATGTGTTCTAAAATTAATTAGGAGCACAAGGACTGAATTTAAATGGGACACAAGTGTCATAAATAAAGTAGACTCAGGATAGAATATTACCCTAATTTGGGTTGCTCAAAATGGATCGAGATTGTGTCTCCAATTTCGATTGGAACACACAAGGATACAAAGTTAAATTTATATAGAATTAAATGTAGTCGGTTGCGATGAATGTTGTGCGACTAAGATGAAACACAACAAGACATAATTATGAGTTACATAAGGATCAGGATAACAGTCTGGCACGTCTAGGACAAGGATGTGAAATCTGTTGGGAGACCATGGCTAGTATAGTGTTCTGATTATCGAAGCAACGGTAAAGTGCAACAATTAAATAGAATCACAGCAATTTAAATATAATTAATTATCATGCAATCATTTACACATTAGTTATGAAAAGACGAAAATACCCTTAATCTGAAATGTGGGGGTGACAAGTCTACCCTCCTTAAAAGAATTTTGTCCTCGAAATTAAAATAAACTAGCACAAGAACAAAATCAAACAATGAAATATACCTTAAGTCTCGAAGAGATACGAAAACTGCTCACGCATTTCGTCCTCTCTCTCCCAAGTTGACTCGCCTGGAGAGTGATGTCTCCATGCAACACGAACCAAGGGAATAGTCTGGTTCCGCAATGCCTTCTCTCTAAGATCCAAGATCTCAACGGGTTGTTCAGGATAGCTGAGTGTCGGTCCAACCTCGATCTCCGAGTGATCTAGTACGTGACTAGGATCTGCCACGTACCGTCTCAGCTGCGACACGTGAAACACGTCATGCACTCCATCTAGAGCAGGCGGCAAGTCAAGTCTATAGGCCACTGCACCGACTCTTGCAAGAATACTGAAGGGCCCGATGTATTGTGGACTAAGCTTTTCGCCTCTGCCAAAATGAATCGTGCCCCGTGTCGGAGAAATCCGTAGGAACACCAAATCTCCAACCTAGAACAAACAATCTTAATACGCAATCTAAAATAAAACAATCACAACCCAAATAAACAAAGCCTATACCTGAAACTCTAGGGGTCTACGGTGGCTGTCGGCCCAATACCGTTGTCTGTCCTGCGCCACTCGCAGTCTATCTCTAATTAGTTTTACCTTCTCTGCTGCATCCACGATCATTTCTCGTCCTAACAAAGCTCTCTCTCCAACATCATCCCAAGATAACGGTGTACGACACCTTCGTCCATATAAAGCCTCGAATGGTGACATCTCAATGCTGGCCTGGTAGCTGTTGTTGTAAGCAAACTCTACTAGGTGTAGATGATCTTTTCAAGAACCTCCGAGATCCAAAACGCAAGTGCGTAGCATATCTTCAAGAGTCTGAATAGTCTTTCAGACTGTCCGTCTGTCTGGGGGTGATACGCGGTACTAAACTTGAGCTGAGTGCCAAAGCTAGCCTGTAGACTCCTCCAGAAATGGGAAGTGAAACGACTATCCCGATCTGAGACAATACTCACAGGAACTCTATGTAATCTGACAATCTGCTGTACGTACATCTCTGCTAACTTCTCTGTCGAAGTACCCACTTTGAATGGTAAAAAGTGGGCTGATTTGGTCAACCTATCTACGATGACCCAAATCGCGTCATTTCCTCCTGGAGAACGAGGAAGTCCTGAAACAAAATCCATAGTCACGTGCTCCCACTTCCATTCTGGAATGGGTAAAGGTTGAAGCAATCCTCCTAGCCCCTGTCGATCTGCTTTTACCTGCTGGCACACTAAACATCGGGATACAAAGCGTGCTACTTCGCGCTTCATACCATACCACCATACATGCTCCCTCAAATCTCGATACATATTGTTGGCTCCGGGATGCATCGAGTACTGAGAGCGATGTGCCTCCTGCAAAATCTCTTCGCGCAGCTCTCCACTCGGCACACACATCCTAGTGACATGCCGTAAAGATCCATCATCCGCAATAGTAAAGTCATCTATCAATCATGTCCGAACTTGTGCCCTAATATTCCTTAGTGTCTCATCATCATACTGATGAGCTCTAATTTTGTCCATCAGCTCCGATTATATCTGCAATCCCCACATCTGAATCTCAACTCCTGGAACTAGTACTTCAATTCCTAAGCTCTCAAGATCAGCTAATAAATGTCTATCTGAAGTCAAGCACATAGCCATCGGATACCTACTCAAGGCATCTGCGACTACGTTATCCTTTCCTGGATGGTACTGTAATGAGATATCAAAGTCTTTCATCAACTCTAACCACCTTCTCTGTCTCATGTTCAGCTCCTTCTGTGTAAACACGTACTTCAAGCTCTTGTGGTCTGTAAAGATTTTCACACGCTCTCCGTACAGATAGTGTTTTCACAGCTTTCTCTGAGAACTCCAAAGCTCGGATACCAATTGTTGGACGCACAGCAAAAATAGACCCAGAAAAATCAGATAAACACCTCAGAGAAAGTTCACAACCACAAAGACAAGGATTTACGTGGTTCGGCCAAGATGCCTACTTACACGAACGAGGGTGATTCAATTCCACTATGAAAAAAAAAATTACAATTGCTCTCAACACTTCTCTCCTTGCTCTCAAGAACGCTCTACAAAAAACTCTCTCAAAACTTTTGTGTTAAACTTATTCAATAATTTTTGCTCTCTTATGTCGAACTTATTCAACAATCATTGAGCACAATTTGAGATATACTCTTATGTTGAACTTATTCAACAACTTACATGAGCACTCTTGAGATCCTCTTGGGGAAACCTTTGGCCCATTTATATAGTATGTCATATGTCTATACATAAAAATCCAACATTATGTAGGAATAGGAATCCAATATTATGTAGGATTATGAATCTAATATTATTCTTGTCAAAGATTTGGTTCTTCAAAGATATGGTCAAAGATCAAAGTCAATCTTTTTCAAAGGATATGGTCAAATATATTTTTCTTCATATATCCAACTTGTCAATGATTTGTTCTTCTTCAAAGATATGGTCAAAGATCAAAGTCAATCTTCTTCAAAGATATGGTCAAATATATTTTCCTTTAATATTAGATTGAGCTCATATGCCTTAAAATTGAAATTCCTGGTCTTGACCAATTCCACTTATTTATACATCATGCTCCCACTTTCTATCCGACGTGGGACTAAACTACCAACTCCATGTGTGTCAATTATAGAAGCATATCCTACTTGTCCAAAAATGCCAGATAACCTCCTCCTATAACACCCAGGTAACAAGCAGAAGTCTCTTATAATGAAGCCAACCCCACTACAAATAGATGACTCAAATGAATATAATTATATGTATAAGTTCATGTTCATGTTAGGTAAATTGGGTTTGTTCAGTTGTCTGTCTTTGTTGTACTCTTTTCTGAATAAGGAAAGAATATATGTTCATCAGTTTCAGTTGGTAGTTTTCCAGGACCTGTATCACTTTGATGATGGCCCTGTCAGAAAAATGGTTCTGGATTATTAGGGAACACTTTGTTGAAAATAAATTAGATTTTGTTTCCATAATTTTGAACCCCCAAATTTATTTGGTCCAATGTCTATTATATTTGTTTTTATCATTGGGTCTTTTTGGAGCATAGTCTAATTTCTAATAAGTTGTATCTTTACAACTCTTTATGTAATATTAAATTGTCTATGTTTTAAAGATAACTACTAACTTGTATGTGCATTGCACGTACGTAAAAAAAATTATTGAAAAAAGTTGAATGTGAATTTATTATAAATACTATCGTTCCTAGAAATTGAAGTCAAGCAACAAAGAAAAATATCTCCCACCTTAATCACTTGAGTTAAAGTTGTTTAGTTATAATTAAATCATATTAGATATTTAAATAATTAGTTAAATTTTTTTTTATAATTAATGAAATATTTACAAACGGCTTTAGACGACTCAATTTTGAGTTGTTTCTAAGCCAGCTACCTTATATTAGTAGAGATAAAAGAGTCTACAATAGTTCCTACACATTTTTAATAAAGCGTAGACTCTTCTAAAAGTCCTAAAGCCCTATAAAAAGGGGTGTTATCCCCAGTTATCCCCTCACTTTGTAATAAAATAAACATTGGCGTAGACAAAATTTTCATCTACGAACGAGACGCTTATTATTATAAATAAATAAATAAATTATAATAAACATATTCATAATTTCAAAATATTATATATTAATACTAATTGTTATAAACTATTAAAATCACTAAATAATTATTTTCTTTGGCAATAAAATCCTTCGAGACAGCATATACTTACAATATTGAACGATATCTTCATTGTCAACGACATCCAATACGTCTTCTTCAATATATATCACCATACAATCATTCATTATCTCATCTCCCAATCGGTTGCGTAATGAAGTCTTGATAATTTTTATTGCAGAAAATAGTCTCTCTACTTGTAGCTAGCTAGTGGTTATATCAGGTCGTGAGAGGCCAATGGAAACGTATGCGTATTATAATTAATTACGTAATGAGTTCCAATTTTTGTGTCTGCAAATATTTGTAGTGGTTAGTATTAGGTCGTGATAAGCCATAAACGATACAATGTGGCCGATACTGCGTGTAGGTGTGGACTGATATTGAAAACCTTGTTATATATTCAAAAGTGCATCAAGAACAAAAAGGGGGAAAAAGTGCTAGCTAGTGCACAAATCCAATAAACTAATAATGTGATGAATGATTCAAAGTGGATCTACAAACAAGTTTTGAAATTTTCTTTGTGTTGAATAGATTAAAACTTTCAAATAAGCAACAACTTGATATTTACAGTGGGCCGGCCTTAGCAAAAATGAGAACCTGAGCGCAATACTTAAAATGGGGGTTCTTATGTAAATTTTTTGGGACATTTGTAAAATTTAGAGGGTCTGTGTAAAATTTTGGGCCTTTCTAAAATTTTATAGCCTTTGTAAAATTTAAGAATCCTTTGTAGATTTTGGGCCCTTCGTCCATGTTTAGGTCGTCTAGACTTGGAGTCGGGACTTGAGTGATATGGTAGCTTGACTTGGCCTATGATAACAACAGCTCTATCATACAACATTTTCATGACGGATGGTTTTGAACATTTGTAGGAAGAGCCAAATCAAAAGGCTTTAGATAATCAAGCAACTAAGACTCAATACGCTTCCTAAATTTGTATTAGAAATAAAGTTCAAACTACCTATGAGGAGGAAAAAAAAAACCCACCTCCTACCAATATTCTTGTCCACTATTCACAAAATATTAACCCTAGAAAAAAGTTTAGCAAAACTAGTAATAAATAAAATTTGCTAAACATAAAAATAAAACAGAAGAATCCGGTGCTAAACAATAAAACCATAGAAAATCATGATGCATTAGATATTTAGATTGGACAAGAATGTTTGGTTGAGGTTTTCGCAATACTTTTCTCAATTGTTGAAAATAGTGATGCATTAGTTTACTCCCAAGGTTGCTGGAGAAACTGATATAATTTTTTTTTTTTTTTTTGAATTAGGAAGAAACTGATTTAGAATGGTGTATTTACGGTTAAGTCCATGTCTCATGTTTAACTCAACTTAGATCTATTTGGCCTCCTACCAGATCAATATGGACAAGACCTGTCTCACAAAAAGCAAAAAAAAAAAAAAAATTTGGATGTGGCTTGTTGTTGAAATAAGTTGCAGACTATAGAAAATCTCATGAGTAAGGCATTCATTCATCTTGCTAACATACATACTTCTCCAACAAATTTGGATTCTTGTTGGACAGATTGGATATCAACGAATATTATTGCAAGTAATCGATGAACATGAGATATTGGAATCAATGTATTATTGTGGTGCATGTATATATATATATATACATATATATATATATATATATATATATATATATATATCAAGAAAGAAATAATAAAATCATTCATAACAAATTATCAAACCTGGATAAATGTACATAAAACAAAACATACTCACTTCAACTTGTGGTTTCGTTGTGCACATCAAATAATGGGAAGAGAAAGGCTGCAAAAAACCCTCTATCGCTATGTACCACAGAGAGAGCTCTCCAGTTAGTGCGTCCACTCTAGTTTCCGATGTCATGCAGCTTGAAAACATAAAATTCAGTCATGTCTACTAAAGAAAACATAGAAAAATAGGAAATAACCAGCATAAAGACAAATAAATTAAAAAAAAAATTCTCTATTCAAAACTAGATATTTCCATATTATTTATCTTCAAAATTTTACAACTCCAACCCATATATCTTCAAACAATAAACAGCTGTCATTTATTTCTATATAAATTTATTTTTTACAATTATTTTAATATAATCATATACGCTATATTATTATATATAATTTATATAGAATAGTTTTGAGAGAAGAAGCGAAATTATTTGAATTCAGGAGACGATTCCAAAATTCTCTGCCTTCAGACTAATAACAAATATATTCAAATTTATACTAGATCTCAACAAGAGAACTTTTTTAATGGTATAATTATTATATTTATTATATTTATAAATAAAAAAAAAAAAAAAAAGGCAAATGGGTGTAAATATTGAAGCTAAAGTTTCACGTACCAAGAAACGTTTACGGGCGCATGGTGAACTGTATCCCATGAAAAGATTTGTCGTTTCCGTACTTTCGTTTCAATCGAGGATGGCATCCACCTATATTCACTACTTCCAATGAAGCAGGTAAGTTGGGCAGTGACTCGATCTTCGGGCAGTCCAATAAACGCAAAACCCTCAGGGAAGAGAGCTTCTCCAGATTGGCAGGCAAGGATGGTAGACCCGCACAGGAGTCGAAACTGAGATATTCGAGGGAGGTCAGATGTTGGAACAACTCCTCTTGCTCGGCAGTGAACGGTATATCCTGAGTAGACTCTTTGATTGACAAGTGCTTGAGCGAATTCAGGCAGCACTCTCTCCGGGTTAATGCAGCAGTGAGCAGAGATAGATCATCGATAGTCACATAACGAAGAGATGACGACGACGACGATGATGATGGCGACAGTGGGTCTCCTCCTGATTTTATTGTTAGCTTGGGGCACCCGATAACACTCAAATCTCGGAGGGATGTGAAGCAGTTCAAATTCCACAATGAAGTCAGCTCGGGGCACCCTAAAACATGTAATTCCTTGATCACTACTCCCGGGTCATCTGGTTGCTGCTGATACTCCTGCAGCCTAGGACAGTTGCTAATATAAAGGTATTCGAGAGATGACACTAATGAGTTCCCGATTGACCTAAGATACTCACAACTTTCAATTCTTACATCCTTGAGCGCTGTCAGGTTGGGACCGAGTAGGAGGGATGTCAGCCATGGCAAATCAGTAAATGTTAAATGAGTGAGAGAGGTGAGTTTATCTAGGCAGAGTTTCTTCTCAGCACCGAGGATAGAGCATCCCTTAATGCGCAATCTTTTCATGACAACCCCCACTTGGATGCTGCGGCCATTTTCACCGTTACCTAATGACATATTGGACAACATAGTTTCAACTCCACCACTCCACCGCAGATCGAGCTCTTCAAGACCAGGAGGGAGTTGAGGCATCTCGGAGAGATTCGCACATCCCCGAATAACAAGTCTCCCAAGCATGCGAGGGAGAGAGGGAACTTGTAGAAGATTGTGGCATTTCACAATTTCGAGACATTGCAGACGTTCCAAGTCAATAAAATACAGATCGGAGAGGCTTCCATCGTTTCGCGTCCATTTAGGAAGCCGGACACCGTTGTAGCCATCTAGCATGAGCGCACGAAGATTCGGAGATGGCTGAAGGCCTTGGAGTACTTCCTCGTCCATACTACCATCTCGTTCAGATGACCGCTTCCAGTGTAACGCCAACTCGTCGACATGCTTTTTCTCGTTCAGCGATGCCTCTGAGGCTTCTGCCTTATCTTTCACATTCTCGAGGTTATGTATTGAGAGATATCCTCGAAGCTGTTGTAGATTCTTCAATTCTCCTATCCCAAATTGTTTCTTCCTATGGCGGACTTCATATCTACGAATTTCCTGAAGACATGTTAGTTTTCCAAGCAATGGTATCTTTGTAATCACTCCATTATTTCCACGTATATATCTCAGATTGATTAAGTTGTTCAAATTTTGATCTACTTTATCAATTGTTATATTCCCGATTACTAAAAACTGTAGATGGTAGAGTTCACCCAGTGATTTGGGCAACTTATTCACTTGATCCATTTGGAAAGACCGAAGATGTTTTAAACGACCAACTGATTTACCAAGTTTCAACACTCCAATATATCTACTAAGATGCAGCACCCGCAACTTCTCAAACTTAATAAAAACTTCTGTAGTGAAACCCAGTGATTTGGGAGGCTCGGATAGATATGGCTCGTCGTCGTCGTATGAAGAAACAATGATGAAAGTGCGCAGGTTTACCAGCTTGAATATATAGGGTATATGCGTTGATATGTCCTGGCCGTACACAATAGAGAGATGCATAACATTTGTTGGAACGCGTTGTCGATTATCTTCAATTCTAAAACAATAATCCTTTGAAACCTCTTCAGCTAAATCATGCAATAAATCGTGCATTACATAATATGCATCTCCCAGATAATCAATATACTTTTGAAAGAAAGAATTTGATAATAATTCATTGAAATAGCACATTGCTTCATTCTCTACTGTAATTGTGTTATTGATCGGAACCTCAACAAAGCCTTGGGCAATCCAAAGTTTAACAAATTTTTCTATGTTGCTGAAACGATAACCTTTAGAATACAAACTGCATAAAGCAAAACATCTTTGAAGGTGTGGGGGCAGGTGCTCGAAACTCCAATAAAGATAACCCAAAGTGTCCTTGAGCATGTCTCCTCTCTCGAGAGTCTGTTTCCAATACTCAACCGTCGGTTTATTCCTTAACGAACTTCCCACCATTCTAGCGGCCAAAGGAGACTTATTTAGCTTCTTAACAATTTTTCTTGCTATATCTAATAGTTCTGGATCATTAATAACTTTCTTAACATCACCAAATGAATAGTACTTAAAAATAGACCAATAATATTTTTCATGTAGTTCTGCTAAGGGAAATGAAAGATTTACTCCCAACACTGATGTCACTTCTTCAGCTCTGGATGTGATAAGAATTCTACTTGCCATGTCCCCAACTTCATTTAAAGGAATGAGCATCTGATCCCACAGCTGTTTCTCCGAGAGCCAAACATTGTCAAGAACAAGAAGAACCCTTTTGGATCTCAACATATCCTTGAGAATTGATTGAAGAGCATCAAAATTTTCCACACGGGGGCATTCACCTTTGTTGATAGATTCGATAATTTGCTTGGTGACCGTATGCATATCAAATTTGCGAGACACGTGAACCCACATCTTTGCATCAAAATGCTTCACAATTTTTGGATCATTATAGATAGACTGCGCAAGAGTGGTCTTGCCTGCCCCTCCTATCCCATAGATTGCAAGGACTGGAATACGCCTTTCACTACTCGTACAAGGCATATTGGCAGCTGAGATCAACATGTTTACAAGAGAGTCACGCTCATGGTCCCTACCAATTACTAGTGATGAGGGGGAAGAGACACTAGCATGTTGTTGTTGTTGTTGTTGTTGTTGGTTCATAGGATCTTGACCAGTAAAGCTAGCAATAAGGGGAGTAAATTGGTCTATTCCAGCAGCAATCTTGATTAGTTTCTCCATACTCTTCTTTAGCGCTGTTTTGAGAGAAAAAGGTGCAGCAACATCTCTTGCCTTCTTCTCAAGTATCTTGATACAATTTGGGAGGGAACTGACCTGAGCTTTGAGGCGCTGGTATTCATACATGTCGAGCACATCTTCTGCCTCATAGGCAGCTTCTTTGAGTGTCACCAGCCATGGCTTCAAAGCATCCACATCCTTTGCTTCTGCCGCCAGCAGTACAGTTTTGATATTGGGAAGAATGGTATTTTGAAGATGTTGTAGCTCTTCCTCGGTAATATCTCCTCCAAAGTATGGTAGCACCATGTTCTCCAACTTACGGAAGATGGGAGATACAATCGGCCCAACCAAACTCAGTGCAAGTTTTTCCATGCCTAGCTAGGGAGAAATCAAACAGAGAAATTTGTGGAAAATAAATGGATTGATTGATGAGTCAAGAATCAAGAATGGGAGATTGGTGTATTAAAAGTTCAAATGACTTCTTCCATACCTGTTAACCAACTGGTACTCGGAAGGAAGGAAGGATACTCTGAAGATGTTGTAGCAGTTCCCAGTTCTCTCTCTCTCTTTCTCTTGAAGTAGAGGAAGACTTGTTATTTTGAAAGTTACAGGCAAACAAACGACTTACATAGTCTAAAAAGGAACAGTCCGGAATATTATTATATGTGACCTATCAGGCGACTACCTCAGGCTCCAAATTATAGAGACACCATATATTTTTTGGTTTAAAAAATCCAAACTCACGACAAACCCCCTCTCCTTTGCCTTTACGCAACCCACAGTTCCGGCAATAATGCACCCCACTTCCTGCCAAGTTGATAGGAATTAGCACATGGTCATCTGCCATTGTTGTCACCTTCATTAAGTTAATAGGACCCGCGATCGGTCTGTAATGCATTTATGGTCATTGTTGTCACCTTCATTAAGTTGCAGCCAATGTTGCACCAATCGCTGTCCAAGGGGCCAACTAATAATTTCTCTTCTATAGGATTTTATGGTGTTAGCTGCACTCCACTACCAATAATTTCTCTTCTATAGGATTTTATATATACATTAAAAAATAAAAGTTTAACCACCACCTAAAATAAAATGTGATTGGTGTGGGATCCAACCTACAACATCTCTTATCTAACCAACAACACTCAACCAACAACATAAGTGTTGGAAACAAAAGTGCAAAAACCGTTTTCCAAATCAAGAAGTCCTGGAAGAGAACCGAACAAAAGTACACAAACCAAAAACGCCAGATACAAATCGTAGACACAAAGAATTTTACATGAAAAATCCAAATAAAAAAAATCACTGGCCGATAGGAGTCCAACCCTGAAAATGCTCCACTAATGAAATAAGAAATACACTGACTCCTTACAAACTTCTCATCGATCCAAACGGTTCACCACAACTCTTTGGAATAGAAAATAGATCACAAATAAACGAAGAACGGAGATGACGAAAAAAGAATTACCAGAAATCGATCTCCTCTTCGAAATAGCCTTCAATCTCTTCCTCTCTTCTTCCAATGTGGTAAAAGCACTTTTGCCTCATTTTGCAATTTTTTTTGAGATATGAGATATATTTTATGGCTAGGAGACACCTAATATATAGCCTCAAATCCACAACTAGTATTCCTATTATATATAGGAATACCCAATCCAAATCCAAATCCATTGACATAATCCTATTATATGTAGGAATATCCAATTCAAATCTAAATCCATTGACATATTCCTATTATATGTAGAATTACACAATCCAAATATATTGAGGTATTCCTATTATATGTAGGAATATTCAATCCAACTCCGGGATATTTTTCATATAGGTTGGGAACCCCATCCACTCCAACAAATCTCCCCCTTCACAACTATGTGGAAGGGGTCGTCATCCCGATGATCCGCCTGCAGTACTCAAACTTTTTTCTTGGAAAAAATTTTGTAAACATGTCTGCTCTGTTGTCATCCGTATAAACCTTCTCAAGCGATGCTTGCTTCTTTTCAACCACATCCCGTATCCAATGATACCGGGTATCATTGTGCTTGGACCGGCTATGAAAAGTCTGGTTCTTCACAAGGTGAATTACACTCTAGATATCGCAAAACAAAGGGTACTGCTATTGCTTTAGCCCAATTTTCTGTAGCAGCTTCTTCATCCACAGCAACTCCTTGCAAGCCTCCGTCGCCGCAATGTACTATGCCTCTGTCTTCGACAAGACAACACACTTCTGCAACCGCAACTGCCACGATACCGCTCCACCAACAAACATCATCACATAGCCTGAAATCAATCGCCTCGTGTCTATATCTCCAGTCATATCAGCATCAATATACCCAACCAGCTTCGGCTCGTCACCACGAAAAGAAAGTCTCCAATCGGCAGTTTCCTGAAGGTATCGTAGAATCCACTTGACCGCACTCCAATGTACCCTTCCAGGATTGAAAGTATACCTGCTAATTGTGCCAACTGGGTGAGCGATGTCAGGTCTCGTACACACCATAGAATATATGAGACTCCCCACAACTGAGGCATATGGAACCCGCTCCATTTCTTCCTTCTCGTCCTTGGTAGATGGACATTGCTCCTCAGTGAACTTAAAGTGAGCCACAATAGGGTTACTCACTTTCTTTGACCCATCTATCCCGAAACGTTAAAGTACCCGGTGAATGTACTTCTTTTGAGACAAATGTAGCAGCTTAGACTCTCTCACTCGGCTGATCTCCATCCCAAGAATAGTCTTCGCTGCGCCCAAATCCTTCATAGAGAAGGTCGCGCCCAGTTGGTGTCACGCCTCGCTTTTGTCCAATCGATAATCGTCACCCGGGCATGATGTCGTACACGCGTAGGACGCGCGTGCACAAGGCCTAGGCATAATGATAATCTTTAGAACATATGCAACAAAGTACACAAATAAGATAGCACACATTGGGGCATAAAAAAGTTTCCTTTTTTTTGATAATTAATATCTGATTACAGAATCTTGACCCAAAATGATAAGGATGTCACACGGGCTTACAACTTGGATACAAAATGAGATAGCCGTTCCATACATCACATCATTTACTAAAACTTCAAAATAATATAGACACATGCTGGCGAAGCTATCGCCTTGCCACGGAGCCGTATATAAGGGTTGCGCTGCCTCCGAGTACTTTGTACAAGCTCCAAAAAAGTCACGGACGGAATACGTCGGATTCTGGACTGGTTGAGGGAGGAAGAAGCTTCAGCTCCTTGTCGCGTCGCTCGGGCTCGGGGAACCTGCTGCAACGAGGGTCAGTACTTTGAAAGTACTGGTGAGGGCGAGCTAACCCAACTAACCAAATCCAAGTTTGTTTATATGAAACATGCAACATTATTGTGGTCTTTCCATCTTGCCTTAGTTTAATTTTACATGCAAGCATTGAATATTCGATTTACGGAACAACATTATACCGTTTGGTAACTTTTACCTTCCCGTCTGAACTGCCTGCATAACACTCACCATGTCCTTCCCTACCACGAAGACACCATTAGTTTGAGCAAGCAATGCAGATATATGTGTACATTGGGTCATGGCAAATCCTTGCCACCGTGGCCAATAGCTACAGTAAGCGGTGACCCTTGCAGTTCGGGTAGCAAGCCCCGCTGCAAGGCCTCCCCTGCCTTACCCGTGCTAGACTTGCTATCGTAGCTATCCGAGTTTCGTCCGGAACGAATCGGCCCCAGTGTCCCGGGCGCCGTTCCCAGGAACTAAACCTTGTGTACAAGTTGTCCGATAGAACTACGCATTGACACTAAATTAATAGATAAAGCATTCAACCTACAAGAACGTGTACATCTACTTTAGCATAGAACATTTGGCATAGTCTTCTTGTCCAAGTGATTGCATTTCAATATAGTTTGCACAATACATCTGTATAGTTATATAGAATAATTCTAGCTATAACTGAAACATGAATATATATATGCATAGCGGACAAGCACGCATCAATGTAATCGTTTGAGAATTCTAAGTGACAAGCATTTCATGTGTTTCAAGTCTAACTCATCTTTCATTTGACTCAGTTTTAATCTTATTATGATATCGTTGGAGCGGGATGCATAATGAGTCAATTATTATTTAGAGTGAAGACTTGGCAGAAGGGTGCTAATCGAATTAAAGCCACTCACAAGTTGGTAAACTAGGAAAAAAAAGGGAGAACTTTAAGACTCCGCACGTGTGTCGTCTACCCGATCACCTGCACGTACCAACAGATGATCAATATCTCTTGCTTCGGTCTCCGAGGTTCGATATGAAATTGTGAGATCCTAAGAACGAAGGCAATAAAATCCATCGAAACCGTTCAAGAAAACGCAAGTCATAAAGCCAACAAGAAAGCAACCAAGCGGCACAAAATCGGGCAAGGAAACCAGCGCAACAGAAAGGCCCCTCTCGACTCTGCCGTCAAGTCCTTCCTTGAGGCACGATCCGTTGAATATGGGACCTGATTCCGAAGAAACCAATCCATAACGAGAAAAAGATCTTGATTCAATCTGTCCCGATCGAACGGTCTTAAGTATTTCTTGGCCGCGCTCCCCGAATAGGGGGAATGGGACATTACATCATAACCATCTAATAGAAAGTTTCGTCCCGAAACTTAGGAATAGTACCTATCCCTAAGGAATAATAAGGAAAACCTTTCCCTCATATCAGATTCGAGTTCCCAAGTCGATTCTTCGACCGCGTGGTCTCGCCAAAGGATGCGTACAAGCGATACTGTCCGATTCCGTAACTGCTTTTCCTTGCGATCTAAGATCTGAATGGGCTCAACAACGTACGACAAGTCCGCTTGCATTTCTAACTGACCAAAGTCTACCACATGGTTTGGGTCATGCACATAATTTCTTAGCTGAGACACATAAAAAATATCGTGCACATCTGATAGGACTGGCGATAATGCAATTTGGTAAGCAACTGAAGTCACACGTCTGAGAATTTCAAACGGCCCAATAAATCTCGGACTTAACTTCCCTTTTATCCCGAATCTCGTAACACCACGCATGGGCGAGACTTTTAGGAACACATGGTCCCCCTCTTGGAACTCAAGGGGGCAACGACGAACATCGGCATAGCTCTTTTGCCGACTTTGTGCTACTTTTAACCGTTCTCAAATCAGCCGAACCTTTTAGACTGATTGTTCAACCAGTTCCGGCCCAAGGATTTGCTGTCACGTCCCGATCTCCCGCAGGCTAAATCGGTCGTTCCCGATGTGGTGCCCCGTTTCCCCTATTCGGGGAGCGCGGCTAAGAAATACAAGATGGTATCGTTCGATCGGGATAGATTGAAACAAGAACTCGTCCTCGTTATGGATTTATTTTTTCGGAATTGATTTCCATATTCAGTGGACCGTGTGTCACGCCCCAATCTCCCGCAAGCCCAATAGTCCCCGCTGAACGTGAATCACCACGTTGCAGCTCTCCCGCAGGACAATCGTTCTCATCGGGACGTGATGCCGTACGAGCCTGGAGTTGCGCTCGTACAAGGCGATGTTGTCAAACACCAAATGTTATCATCGAAACAACCAAGTTGCAGCGGAAGTCAAGTATTGTGTACCAAGCACACATCAGAGAAATACGCAGCGGAGCTCACGATAGGGTCCAAATAAAATGCCTCATCGAAGGCAATGCCACAAAGGCGATGCCTCGAAGGCGATGAAATACTCTTGCTCTTTTCTCTAGCCCACAAAGGTACTTACAGTTCATACATCATGCCTCGTATATCCAAGCAGCGCCACTACGCCTGCGTACCTGAAATATTGCCCACAAACGTGGGTCAGTACACAACCGTACTGGTGAGCGGGGTAACCCACTCGCCTAAGCCGACACTAAGTAAAATAGTGAATGCAAACAGTTAAATGGTGATCTTTCTAGTTGAATCCTAGATTCATTTCATGGCATAGGGATGACATGTTAAGGAAAGCTGTAAAGCAGTTTAAGCATGCAAACATTCATCTCAAACCAAGCGACAAGCATAATAACCCAACCGAAGGAAACTAGCATGCAACCGTCTTGCTCAAGTCCAAGCAATACGATAACATATCGAACCATCAACCAAGCCTCAATATCCATCCTCGACCAACACTTATAATCCAAATCCCAAAGTACACACTCTTGCCGAGGCAAGGTGGCCGCGCCTACACGAAAGCCAAACCAACAAAAGAAAAGCAAGCCAACACTAGTCTATATGAAGTCACTGGCCAAGCCATAAAGGACACATGATCGGACTGATCAAATGCAGTTCTCGTCGAAACAGCGCTAAGTAGCTAACCCACCTGGATCGATTCCAACCGCTGGCACCGCGCCCAAGGCACGTTACCCGATTGTCTCCTCCATGGCCGAACGGTCCCGGTGCCCCGGAGCCTTCCCGTTCGAGGAGACCAAACCCTGTGCAATACAGGTTGTCCGTGACATGCAGACACCAAGTAGGTATGACGAGAGGATCGAACATTCTCGCCCCACCAAGCGATCCTAGACTCGTTCCATGAATTATCCAACCAACACATCCATAACCATTCTTTCAACATATTGCCCAAGGCACCAAATCACAAGTGATTCCATAGGCACGATGCCTCTTCTCAACAATGATTCCAAATTGGTGCAACACCCATGCTCAAAGCAAATCCCATGGCACAATGCCCCAACAGTGGCACAATGCCCTCGCCGATGCAGTTGTTCGGTTTCGAACCATAACTGCTCGCTTTGCTAGACAAAGCGACCAAATGATACTCGTGCACGGATGCACGCTCGCTCGCCCGAATCCCAATGTTCCAACCAAGATATTCCAACTGTCCAAGTATAATCCCAATCATCCAACCGACTGCCTCAAATGATAATCCAACCAACTCTAGCTCCAACTATCCAACGCGCAAACCAATCAAGCCACAAACCTATCCAACCAAATGACGTACACTCTATGCACGCCTCAGTGTAGTGATTCCCAATGTTTCAGCCCAAGTGTTCAAGCCTTTTACGTGTTTCCATATTATTAGGCATGAAGGAGTAGATGAGAAGGGAAAGAGCCCACTCACAATGTTTGACTCCGTTAGGTATCCTGTCCTGCCGATACGGCCAATCCCTTGAACCCGTGGTCTGATGCAAGCGCGATCTACTCAACTGGTATGACCGTGCGAGCAGGCCGTGCTCTACAAATCATCCGACCGATCGGACTAAGGAAGATGGCATTATCATTCCAACCCAGCTGTCTCAGTACTGCTCTGAACGAACACCTGATTTCCATCGAACCCGCTAGCCATCTGCACATTAAACCAACTCAATCAATACTTCTTCCCAAAATCCAACAAATCAAATGTAACCAGCATTTGTTTCATACAATCCGACTCAGCGTAACGCACCGTGCGGTGGCGGGCGTTACATAATATACCACTTAGAAAAAGGTTCATCCACGAACCGTGCTGGTACTCATTCCTATCACACGCCGTTTGTCCAATCCAAAAATCTGTTCTATGCAACCCACATTATCCTGACTCAACATCTCGCTCTGCTGAACGCTCGTACAAATTTTACATTCCCACATCCTCCTTGTAGCTCAATACGAATTCTTCGTATCGCTTAGTTTTGGATCGTATACATATTTAAGGCGTCCCTAAAATACATGCATTTCAGCCGAGCTTTGCGATAGCGAATTTGGACAAGTTACAAGGGTATCTTTATGTCCGAGGCATCCATTTGCTTTACTCCCAATTGGGCCAATCATGATTTCCATTCCAACATATTCGCTTGAGCACTTTTCTCAAATATGATAATTTTCCTCCGACTCAATCAGTTCGTGTTCCAACTCAATCCATTCAACTATTTCTGAATCCGCACTAGCAACATCTCCAAATATGCCTCATGCACCGAACGATCATCTCAACTGATACTACCCCAACTAGGCGACTTACCCAAAATATCAACTATGCTCTTTGATCAACTCAACCAACACCTCTTCCATCAAATCTCAATACCTCGCTGGGTGAACATCTATATTGAGGTTCGTGTAATCCACGAAGATCTCGCCGCCACGCCAAAGGGATAGTGTCGCCACAATTTCAACGTGGACACACTCGCCACAATTCCTAGGTTGCGCATGGAATAGTTCTTCGCGCTGCTTCCACTGCCTCGAAGCATATGATATCACCTTTGCCTTCCGAACGAGCACGCTTCGCAGACTAAGTTCCGATACATCTTGTAAATCTGAGGCAAATCTGTCCCTTCCAGTATTCGCAAGAATTTGATCTGAACGAGCCGCCACAGTCGTCCATTCATATAAATGCTATTCCCTTCCAGGGCACGATGAGTCAGAGGCGATGCCATCTACAAAAATCTGTGACTCTGAATCTCATCCGTTGACTTAGGCCAATCCCACCATCGCTTCGGTCTTCCGGCTGCTTCTTCAGCTGAAGGCTATCCCAAGGGTCTCTCAAATCCAACACTCAGTCAATCAGGCCAAATCTCCAACACACACTACTCACATCTGCCCTCGATGCATTCCCAAATGCGCCGCCACAAGGGTCGTTCTATGGGTCTACAATGTTCATCTCTGATCGGGCGGACAAGTCGCTAGGGTCAGCTGTCCCGAAGCTACGCTCGATAATTGTAATCATCACGATGGACAGTTACTATGAACCATGCTATATCTCATCTGCAAATCCGAACAATAATCCAACCATTCCATCCGAGCGAACTTCCGAATCCGGGCACTTCATGCACTACCTCTGATGATCTGACAACTGATGTCGCTTAACCACCTAGAGTCCTTCTATCTATCCGAGCCACAGTTCGAGAACTGCGCTCGTTGAAACCGTCTTCCATCAATCCTTCGTTCTGCCCTGAATCCATCAAATTTTCCGAACTGCCATATTCGACTTCTCGCACTACCACTTGCAATGATTCCCGAACACAAAGACTTGCTCCCAAATCCTTACCTGTTTGCAGTGTTTCACAATGCAAGTCCAACTTACTCGAGCAGCACAGTGATTTGCTCAATTGTTGCTCCCACATTTAGCTATCTTCGAAAGTCTGTCCGCCACAATCTTTGCCTTCAGTTGTTGCCTCAGTCCGTCCACGTCTTCCGAAGAATCCATTTACCATCGTTGCACCATTTCACAAAATTCCACCTCTGCTAAACCTGAGTCGACTTCTCAAGCAGCAATATCCAAAATCTTTCAAGTCGTGTGAAACCATCGCATTGCCCCTCCAAACCAAGCTCGTATTTCATTACTCAACCATCAGCTCAAATGTGTTGCCCAAAATCGTAGTTCGTGCTCGCTATCCTTCAAATTTCCAAACACTCATTCTCATATGTTCCATTCCGATCTATTCCATCTCTCAAGTTCAATGATACTTCCATTTCCATTTGCAAAAGTCCGTTCTCGATTGCTCAACTCAATATTCACTTTCTCCATTTTCATTCTTTCCAACTCAACCGAAGTGCACCACCCAACTTATATTCCCATTACCCGAGTCCGTTCAGGCAATTCCCATTGATGTCCAACCAAAATATTTCAATGTATTGCTCACTATGTGGTATCCCATATACCACTCCGAATCAAGTCGTTACTCGCATTACGATTCCTTTGCACTGATCCAAGATTCGCTCGCACCATCTCTCATGTGTGATCATGCCTTTTTCCAATTCGAGTCTGACACAGAACTCAGGCAATGCCTGAATTATTCAACTATTTCCATCAATCTCGTTATGCAACTGGTGCTATGTTCCATTCTCAATGCTTCCAGCTATTCTCAAACCGTTTGATACTTTCGTAACACGAGCAATCCATGCGATGATTCCTTCCAAGTAGTCCAACCCAATACCCAACTGTTTCTCACATTTGTTGTACGAGCAACTCGTGCAACATTATCCTGATACTCCCAAGCCAAACTAAAACCTGCTCAGCCGATGCGCTATGTGATATACCCAGCCAAAATTCAAATTTCCATCCAACACATTCGCTACACGAGCAACTCGTGCAACGATCCAATCTCAATCGGTGCTTCTACTCACAATATGTCGCATAACCAATCTCGTCAGCCAACCAACTGATCCACTGATGCAAATCAGAAACTCCCGAACGATAAGCCAAGCCAACCCAACAACAGCTCTCAACTTGTTGCACAAATGCAACAACGCCAACCAACTGCTGCACGAATGCAACAACGCCTAACGAGGCTAAGCGATCCTACGAAAACCAACCAAAGCAACACAACCAAGAACAACATGCAGCTACAACCAGCAATATATAGACTTATTGCATGAAACATCCAATGCGGCACCGAGTAGAGTCAAGAGCTAGACGACACGCGGAAGCTATTTAGAGTTTGTGATGAAGCGAAGGACCAAGTCCGAGAAAATGAACCAGGCGCTCTGATACCAATTTGTCACGCCCCAATCTCCCGCAAGCCCAGTAGTCCCCGCTGAACGTGAATCACCACGTTGCAGCTCTCCCGTAGGACAATCGTTCTCATCGGGACGTGATGCCGTACGAGCCTGGAGTTGCGCTCGTACAAGGCGATGTTGTCAAACACCAAATGTTATCATCGAAACAACCAAGTTGCAGCGGAAGTCAAGTATTGTGTACCAAGCACACATCAGAGAAATACGCAGCGGAGCTCACGATAGGGTCCAAATGAAATGCCTCATCGAAGGCAATGCCACAAAGGCGATGCCTCGAAGGCGATGAAATACTCTTGCTCTTTTCTCTAGCCCACAAAGGTACTTACAGTTCATACATCATGCCTCGTATATCCAAGCAGCGCCACTACGCCTGCGTACCTGAAATATTGCCCACAAACGTGGGTCAGTACACAACCGTACTGGTGAGCGGGGTAACCCACTCGCCTAAGCCGACACTAAGTAAAATAGTGAATGCAAACAGTTAAATGGTGATCTTTCTAGTTGAATCCTAGATTCATTTCATGGCATAGGGATGACATGTTAAGGAAAGCTGTAAAGCAGTTTAAGCATGCAAACATTCATCTCAAACCAAGCGACAAGCATAATAACCCAACCGAAGGAAACTAGCATGCAACCGTCTTGCTCAAGTCCAAGCAATACGATAACATATCGAACCATCAACCAAGCCTCAATATCCATCCTCGACCAACACTTATAATCCAAATCCCAAAGTGCACACTCTTACCGAGGCAAGGTGGCCGCGCCTACACGAAAGCCAAACCAACAAAAGAAAAGTAAGCCAACACTAGTCTATATGAAGTCACTGGCCAAGCCATAAAGGACACATGATCGGACTGATCAAATGCAGTTCTCGTCGAAACAGCGCTAAGTAGCTAACCCACCTGGATCGATTCCAACTGCTGGCACCGCGCCCAAGGCACGTTACCCGATTGTCTCCTCCATGGCCGAACGGTCCCGGTGCCCCGGAGCCTTCCCGTTCGAGGAGACCAAACCCTGTGCAATACAGGTTGTCCGTGACATGCAGACACCAAGTAGGTATGACGAGAGGATCGAACATTCTCGCCCCACCAAGCGATCCTAGACTCGTTCCATGAATTATCCAACCAACACATCCATAACCATTCTTCCAACATATTGCCCAAGGCACCAAATCACAAGTGATTCCATAGGCACGATGCCTCTTCTCAACAATGATTCCAAATTGGTGCAACACCCATGCTCAAAGCAAATCCCATGGCACAATGCCCCAACAGTGGCACAATGCCCTCGCCGATGCAGTTGTTCGGTTTCGAACCACAACTGCTCGCTTTGCTAGACAAAGCGACCAAATGATACTCGTGCACGGATGCACGCTCGCTCGCCCGAATCCCAATGTTCCAACCAAGATATTCCAACTGTCCAAGTATAATCCCAATCATCCAACCGACTGCCTCAAATGATAATCCAACCAACTCTAGCTCCAACTATCCAACGCGCAAACCAATCAAGCCACAAACCTATCCAACCAAATGACGTACACTCTATGCACGCCTCAGTGTAGTGATTCCCAATGTTTCAGCCCAAGTGTTCAAGCCTTTTACGTGTTTCCATATTATTAGGCATGAAGGAGTAGATGAGAAGGGAAAGAGCCCACTCACAATATTTGACTCCGTTAGGTATCCTGTCCTGCCGATACGGCCAATCCCTTGAACCCGTGGTCTGATGCAAGCGCGATCTACTCAACTGGTATGACCGTGCGAGCAGGCCGTGCTCTACAAATCATCCGACCGATCGGACTAAGGAAGATGGTATTATCATTCCAACCCAGCTGTCTCAGTACTGCTCTGAACGAACACCTGATTTCCATCGAACCCGCTAGCCATCTGCACATTAAACCAACTCAATCAATACTTTTTCCCAAAATCCAACAAATCAAATGTAACCAGCATTTGTTTCATTCAATCCGACTCAGCGTAACGCACCGTGCGGTGGCGGACGTTACACAGTGCCCCCGGGATCGACTTAGCGGCAGAGTCAGGAGGGACCTCTCCGTTGTTATCTTTTATTGCCTCGGATTTCGATGTCGCTTGTTGCTTTTGTGCTTTGAGTTAGTTTTCGGATTTGCTTGTTTTCCTTGAACGGTTTCGATGGATTTCATTATTTTCGTTCATTGAATTGCACTTCAATTCCGAGATTGAAAAGAGAGGAATGAGTATTGATCGAGCTGTTCGTGATGCAGGTGAACAAGCAGTAGGCGGCTTACGAGCGGAGTCTTGAAGCGCCTCTTTCCTTCTCTCTTCCAACCATCTAAGTGAGTGGCTACCATCCCGATTAGCTAACCCTGCTTCCAAGTCTTCATACCTAAAACTCTTGCATTCTTGTTGCCCCGATCAAACGATACCAAGTAATAACTAAAAGACTACAAGCTAAAATGGGAATATACTTGGATTATTGTTATTGTAAACCCCCTCACCCAGAGATTTAGCTATTTTAATTTAATATAATATTTAAAATTATTATTTTTATTATTAATTTGGATTAAGTAAACAAAAGTATCCTTTAAAAATATTTTTCGTAACTTTAATTTTTAGGAGCACAACATTAGTCATTATCGCCAAACAAATTTTATATGCATGATCTAGACGAGCCCACCTTAATTTATGATTATCATATTGCACTCAAACATATCTCCTTGTGCTCTATTTTTAATGTAAAATATTCGGGTCAAAAACTTAATTTCTAGCACCTACAGTGCAACCGTTGACCATTTCTTTCGACCTAATGCATGATCATGATCTATACTAGGTCTATATGATACCTGTATCCCACTCTATTGAACCTCTATATGCTACCTACTCTCAATAGTCACAAATGACCAATTTTCTAGTGAATCAGACCAACCTAGTCAAACTAAACCGCAACGACCCGAACCTGGCCCAACTAGAAGTAGTTGGACTTAACCTAGATTGACTAAGCTAGGTTTGACCATCCATATTAAACATCATTTCAGTTTTGGACAGCCATGGATTTATTAAATCATTAGGGTGGAATGTGAAAGGAAAGGGGTTCTAACTTGTGACCTTTCCTTACCCCATTGGTAACTCCAAACCCTTCCCCTCCCCACTAGGTTGTCCATAACCCCCCTCTCTTCACCTCCCCCATTAGAACCACCTGAAGAAAACTTCTTCCTAACTCTCTTCCTCACATTTTATATTCACAAACCATCTCCAAATTCCTTCTCTATCTCCCTCCACACCTCCATCCATCCAACCCTACCCAGGCTGAATCTTAATTCAGCAATACCCCCACCAATCCGGCCCTATCTCCCTCCACAGTAAGTATCTTTCTCTCAAATTTTGTATTCTTCTTCCTATCTCTGTTCTTATCACTTTTTCTTCACAAACCTTCCATAAAAATTCATTCTAAGTTTCTCAAAATAGCCCTCTATCAGAGGTGTCCATGCTGAATCCGAATTTAGTGTATCCTCTTCTCAGGCCATTCCACCACCTCCATAGCCTCCAAACCACCACTATAGAACCCAAATATCCTTCTCCTACCTATTCTTAAAAAATTTCATTTATAACTAAGCACCTAAATCATCCTACAACTCCCCCAAACACCCCTTACAAAACGAAGACACCCTGCTGAACCCGCCAGCAATAGCACCATTTCAACACCTTGTTGCCACCACTTCCAGCACTAAAACCCCTTCAAAAACCACCCTATATTCATCCTCTATCTCTCTCCTAATCTCTCTAATCCGCAAAGTACTTGAAAAAATGTTTTGAAGCCCCGGACAGTAGCTACAAGACGAAGTGTCCAAATTTGGACAGATTTGTGCAAGTAGTGCACAACCCTCTTTTGCCTTCCCATTTCACTTTGGTAAGAGCTCCAACTCCTCCTACTCAACCTTTTCTACATGTGCTTCATATCCCTATTAAATTTTACTAATTTGTATTCATATTTTTTATGATATTATACCAAGAACATTTATTACTTCTCATGTCTAGACTTGAATGTTATTTATGCACTTGTTGTCTTATTCACTTTGCCATGATCTAAAACCCAAGCAACCACTTGCAAAATATAATTTTTACTCTAATTATCACTAAATTTCAGAATATATAAATTTTGTTTAGGGTGTTATATATAAATAAATGCATGGTTAAGACATGATTAAATGTTGTGCAACTAGTAGTGCATTTTGCCTAGGGTTTGTGATAGCTAGTTTTATTGTTTATAAACACTATGTTATAGAAGATGTCATGCTAAGGTTGTTCACTAGTTATAGTAGTGCTTGCACACATGTTTCATGACAAATACAAGAAAGAAATGAGGTATATGTCATGATCTTATTATAAATTCAGATTTGACTTGTCTATGTATACTTGATATTTTCTAGTAGAACGAGAATTGCATATAGTGGGATGAATAGATATACTTGAGAAATACTGTATGTGATGACCCTAACTTGACCTATTATTAATGCTCATGTGCATATTTTAATAGACAAAACTAACCCTAGGTTGGTTAACATAGTTTGACACTTAGTGAATACCAAGGTTGATGATATATTGTATATGGAAATCTAGTGTGAGAACACCTAGTACCTACATGAACCTTCGTTATAACAATGTTTACGAGGCTTGATGATGTTATGTGACTAGTAGGCTTGGTGTTTACACACTTTCTTGGTCCTTGACTAGTGAACCTTAGCCAACCTACTTTGTTAGAACCCCTAATTATTTTAGACTCTAAATAATTGATGGCATTGTATAAGTTGTATCTTTGATTAAATTAGACCCTAATTGTCTAATGATTAATGATGTAGAGTAGTTGTACTCTTTTGCATGCTTAGTGAACCATGTCATAGTGACTAATTTTATGATATTATATATTTAGTCTCTTGGGATCGCACGAGCGTGGATTCGAGAGCAGGTTCTTTGTATTATCAGCTTGGAGTTCCAGGCAAGTATACCTTGCTATACTTGTAGTAAATTATTTTATATTATTCTCTTGATCTATTCTGAGTTATATCTATTCAACCTAGGATCGTGTGACATTACTTAACATCCGAATAATATTCGGGTGTCAACACCGTACGCAGAGTTGTGTAACGTCACCTAGAGATTGATATCGCGACCCTATACATTTTCGTGCTTGCATTCTCAAGTATGTCATACCATAGGACACTTGACACTATTCATATGACCGAATCTTCCTGAGTCATTCATGGTGATTCTGTATAGGCTACATGATTCGTGACATAGACTTTATATATATGCATAGATATCATATGACTTGCTGCATTAGATATGATCTTGCGTGTTATGGACATGAGACGTCGTGGACATGAGACGTGTGATTACATTGGGTGGGGAGAGATACACAGGCTACAGGCTGATTTTTATATATATATTTATTATTGTGAGGCCGTAGACTCTACATCAGAGCTAGGCACATTACGTGATATTACTGCTACCGGCTCCCCGACACAGAGCTTGTAGTGGTCTCAGCCTGAGTACTAGTGATGCTCTCACTTGCATATCACATAGCTGGTTACATAGTTTGCCCTATTGTTATATTTTCATATACTGCATTTATTTTGGCATGTTGTTTCTTGTACCTTGTTATGTCCCTCTTAGGACCTGGTCCCTTGCCAGTTTTGCAGCATAGACCGTTGTGGAGCCTGCCTGGAGTTGCTGATGTGTGTTGCTTTGTCTTGCAGAAATTGGTGCCAGGTACTTATATCTTTTCTTTCGGAGTCACGGTTATTATTCATATTATTTATTCATCTGCTGATATAGCCTAGTTTTATAGACTCATATTCCTTTCTCGAGTCTATTCGAGCTTATGTGTTACTGGTGGCCGACTTTTGCATATGTAGCTCATTCTTGTATATTCTGATCATTGTGGATTGAGGCATAGATATTTATATTTACTTGATTATATAGATAGTGACCATTTTAATACAGCTTATACGTATTCGAGTCGGACCAGAGTCTGGTCGAATGCGTAGCTGGCATGTTACGTATTCCTAGTCCTACATATTTTGGGACTGGGGCGTGACAGTTATGCTTATCAATCCAACACGTGAACTGTTATCTATTGTATGCTTGCTTGTTTTAAATATTCTATACATGCCTCAATTTTAGTTAGAATGCATCTTCTTCTATAAATTGTGCAAAATATGAAACCCACCTTGTATGTGCATAATTGTTCATGGAGGCTATGCAAAATGAATCATGCATTACTCGTGTTGCCTCAACTGCATGAAGTGATAATTTAAGTAAACATCGTGTGTTCGATCATGGACAACTTGTGCACAAGGTTATAAGTTCTGCGGACGGTCGCTGGGGCACTGGCACCGATCCGATTCGGACGAAACTTTGTGTGTAGTCAATCGTGTGCAGAATGGATAGCTTACAACGCATCGTGTGTTTATCGTATGGCCATCGTGTGTTCTCGTTGCATGCTATCCTTGTCCTTGACTAGTCCATTATGGCAATCAAGCCAGTGATCCTCGTGTATATTTAAACCTGTTGCAAACTAACTTGTGTCTTCGTGGCAGGGAAGGCATAATAAGTATTGTGCAGGTGGTTCAAACTGACAGGTAAAATCCACCGAACGGTGGCAAGTTCATTTCAGTAAATTCTATATGCTGCTTACTTGTAAATGAACTAAGGCAAGATAGAAACCCACAATAATATGCATGCTTCATTAAAATAACGTGTTGATTGGTATAGTTGGGTTAGCTCGCCTTCACCCATGTGTTTCGACATACTGACCCTCGTTGAAACAGGTTTCCCGCACTAAGGTGAACCGAATGAGGAGCCAAAGTCGTCTTTCCGATCCAGTCCAGGTGTAGGCACATCCTGATCGCGCCGCTTTTGAAGTACTTGAAGAAAGGAGCTTGCAACCCAAGCATAATGCAGCTTCGTGGCAAGGCCGTCCTCCAGCCCGGAGGTCTATATCATTTTGAAGTTTAGTAAAGGGATGTAATGTACAGGACTGCTATTTCATTTTGAGTCAACGCTTTTGTAAGCCTGTGAGGCAAATTAGCTGACTCGTTCAAGAGTTTGTAATAGATGTTCATTATCAATAAAGAGAACTTTTCTATGTTTCAAGTCTGTGTTTCAATTTATCTGCGTACTCTGAATATGTGCTCGTTATGTAAAATATTAAAGCCTTGTGTGGGCGCAACCCCAGGCCCGTACGACGGTCACGATTCGGGGGACGCCCCAACAATTTTACGGAATCGGGTCGTGACACCCGCTAGGCAAGAATCACCGCGCCAGCGCTCCCGCGGAATGATTGCTTTGACCCAACCGGGTGTGATGCCGCACGAGCGTGAGCCACGCCCGTGCAAGGCCGTGGTCCATTGGCTGGCGGTAAGAGTTCTAAGCCACAGAGTCGCACAGATTGTCCGAGTGCAGCGGAGTCATGAACGCATAGGCGATCGGTAATAAGTTCACTGAGTCGACAATATAGCGGAAGCATTGAATAACACAAGTTGAAGTAAAGAAACTCTTTATTGATATAAACAAGTGTTACAGGCGACGCTTGGCCGAGATTACAAGTCGCTCAAGCCTCTCTCTCTTTGAAACAATAAAAGCGTGCCAAGTGGTACAATTATGGAATGATTGTACATGCGATGATCAGGCGATGTTCATAATATTATGTCTTGTATATGTGCTTCTGTTCCGGATGCAGCGCTGCTTCGGAGTGATCTCCATGCCTTAGCACGTACGAAGGAGCATCCGCATCGAACGAGGTTCTCCCGCACCCTGCATACAAACTGGTGGATTATCAGTACATTGATTGCACTGGTGGGGAGGCTACTCGTCCGCTCGACAAATCCAAACACGTAATATAAGTTTCGTGCACCAACTATTAAGTTGTCTTTCTAGTTGTCTTAGGATCAGTTTCATGCAAATATTGAATAGCCTAACTCGTATGGTAGTGCGCCATGCGACATGAGAGGAAACACGGCAAGACTTACCAACTTACCATTTGTCCTTCCCTGTCCAAGGCAAACATTATTAATTCAAGCACGGGCAAGTATAAAACATTCAGGGGCATTTATAATGAAAACCAAGGCAATAGCATATGCAACACGAGAGTCATTGTATCATGATCGTTCAGGTGTTCAGTTATTTCTTTTGACACGATGAAATAACTCGCAGGCGGATAGCCGCTAAGCGAGGATGACTTATCTATATGAACATGAGTCACTAGCATAGCCATTTTGGACATAGTCAAGACAAGGATAGCATGCTACAAGAGAGTACACGATGCGCTGCAAGCTATCCTGTCCCGTATACGATGACTACACACGAGTTCCATCCGGATCGGATCGGCCCCAGTGCCCCGGTGACCGTCCGTGGAACAATACCTCATTTCCGAGTTGTCCGCGACATGCAATCTTTGGGTCTTTCAATTATCACGAGATACACGAGAACACGAGAACACGCGTGCACTAGAACACGAGAACACGAGTGCACGAGAACACGAGTACACAAGTACACGAGATACTTGAATCTTGTTTCTTTGTTCAGTGAATAACTTGCCTTGATGCATTCCCCTGGCTCGGGGCTGCCTGGTGACCTAACGGTCCCGGATACCTGCAGGTTCAATCATGCACGGAACGACTACTTAGTAGTCTCCCGGGGTTTGGATGAAAATAAGGCAACATACAAGCAGACAAGCATGCATTTATACAAACACAACATTCATGTTAGCTCGGGCCCGAAGGTAAGCCGAGGAGTGAGATCGTAATGGACTTCCCGAGCGACACGTTCTAGGGTAGCATGCGAGGGTCTGAACATATATAAGCAATGTTTCATTTCCATGTTCTAGCATAAGCAATACAAGTTGGGATTATTCCCTTAGCTAGGTGCGTTGGATTCTTATTAGCATGCAGGGGGTGATTCACCTAGCGACTAACATGTATTATTCTAGATTTTATGTGTGCTGACTAAGCAAAGACAAGTTCACCGTAGCCACCCACCTTAGCGATGATTCGCCTCGATTGAGCGATATGTCAAGCGAGCCTCTGAAAGCCTAAGCCGAAAACCTGTAGGGACAAGTCTGGATATTATTTGCTTCTCGTTTGAGGCAAAGCAGGTCGGAACATTGCACTTTTGTCGTTTGATCCGGCAGTCCGCTTGAACGGAACGGGGTGTTACATTGCCTCTCCCCAACTTTATCCCAGCAGATCGGTGACCTACAGTTCTGCCCATACAAAGCCTCATACGGAGCCATCTAGATGCTAGACAGATAACTATTGTTGTAAGCAAATTCGTCTAGCGGCAGGTTGACGTCCCAACTTGACTTTGAATCGATCAGGCAGAGGCGTAGCATGTCTTCTAGTATCTGATTTACCACTTCTGTCTGGCCATCTGTTTGAGGATGGTAGGCTGAGCTGAACTTCAACTTGGTCCCCATCGACGACTGAAGGCTTTCCCAGAAATATGAGACGAAACGTCCGTCCCGATATGATACTATAAAAACTGGCACTCCGTACAGCCGGACTATCTCGTCAAGGTAGGTTTGAGCGAGGCGATCGGCACCCCAAGTACTTTTGATGGAGATAAAGTGTGCAGACTTGGTTAACCGATTGACGATGACCCATATTGTGTTATTTTCCCGTTGCGTCCTTGGCAGACCAACAATAAAGTCTATGCTGATGTGCTCCCACTTTCATTCCGGGATAGCAAGATTCTGTATTTCTCCACCCGGCCTCTGATGCTCTGCTTTCACCCTCTGATAGGTTATGCATTGCGACACGAAGAGCGCCACATCTTTCTTTATGCCGTGCCACCAGAAGATAGTGCGAAGGTTATTATACATTTTTGTCTCTCGGGATGGATAGTATAGGCTGCGTAATGTGCTTCCATGAGGATTTCCTTTCTGAGTTCTGAATCATTGGGGACGCATAGCCTTTCCTTCACTCGCAGCACCCCATTCTCGTCTACTACAAAGTCTTTCGCCTTTCCCGCTTGAACCTGCACCCGCATTTTCCGGAGGAATGGGTCAGCTCTTTGAGTAGATGTGACTCTCTCTATCAGGTTGGGTACAAATCGCATCTGAGCAACCCGTGCATCGCGATAACGAATTCTGAGTTCGATGCCCATTTCTTCTAACTCCCTTTGTAACCTGCGATCGACGGACAGAGATCCCGTAAAGACCCGACTCAACGCATCCGCTACTACATTTACCTTGCCAGGTGTGTAGTCTATCGTCAAGTCGTAATCCTTTATCAATTCTAGCCAACGTCGTTGTCGTAGGTTCAGATCTGCCTGGGTGAACAAGTACTTCAAACTCTTGTGATCGGTATAGATTCGGCAAGGCACTCCATAAAGGTAGTGTCGCCACAACTTTAACCCGAACAAAATTGCTGCCAGTTTCATATCATGCGTAGGATAATTCTTTTCATGCTTTTTTAGCTGTCTGGATGCATAGGCTATCACTCTATCTTGCTGCTGTTTGATAATAAACGAAAGAAATAAAACAAGGCTTATACGAAACCTCTTCTTTGTTTACAAACAAGAAAAAAGTGTACAATTAATCCTATACGAGGATATTAAGTACAAAATTTGATTCTGGGGAAAATATTGCTATAGGAGTCTGATCTGCGGTCGATCACTTTGTCCCTTGGACCACACGATGACGAAGAAGTGCTATAGAAGAAGAAGGAGAAGCTTCAGATGTTGCAAGAGGGATTGGATTTTCATTGCCAAAGTCTTCAATCACTACTCTCTGTCTATGAACTCTACTCTTCTCTCTTTTTCCGATTGTCCGATCTTTTTCTTCCCCGCTCTTTCAAAATCTTCGACCCTGGACCTCCGTGACCGGAGGTCTCTATTTATAGGGTTCAGTGACAGTCGGCGAAGAAACCGAACAGCGGAGAGAGCTGCACCTTTTACGCGGCGGTTATAATAACTGCTACTAACGTATGAATGATCTCCAGAATCGGCGTGTAACGCGTGTCCCATTATGAGGTAACGCGTATAATCGCTCATCGAAGATCACGGCATGCAATCCACGTAGGTAACTGCCCCTCGCGTAGAGAAGATTGGCATAAAAGCCAAATAACTGTCACGTTGGCGTAAAAAGCCAAAGAGTTATCTTGTTGGCGTAGAAGCCGAGGAGGCGTAGAAGCCGAATAGTTGTCAAGATGGCGTAGAAGCCAAATAGCTGTCATGTTGGCGTAGAAGCCAATTAGCTGTCAGGTAGGCGTAGAAGCCAGGTAGCTGTCATGTTGGCTTAGAAGCCAAGTTCTGCGTAAAGCTAGATGCTGCATGGATAGGTAGCCAGCGTAAAGATAGCCGATTATCCTTCCTTGACTGAGATCTTGAGCGTATTCTGGGCCAAATAGTCTTATCACGCACCTTTGCAAATATAGCCTGAGTTGGCATATTTCGAGGAGATAGCATACGGCGTACTCCTATAGCTGAAAATAGCCTGATGGCATAATATGCAGGGATGGTGATGTGGACGTATTAGCCATAATTATAGCTCACCCAGTTATTAAAAGTAGAACCAAATCTCGTACATTAAATGCAGAGATCTGTCCCCATCTCGCGCATTAACTGAAGAGGCGTGCCTCGAGTTCTGTACGAAGAACAGCTTTTGACGTGGTGGTTGGTTTTCTCTTATCCTGAGCGTAAAAGCTCATGTCTACCTGTCTATAATAGGCAGCGTATTCCTTGAATGCGTAAGCGACGTCTTATATCAAGGATTTGTCGCTAAGCGACAGTCTGGGGCTCTGTATAGAATCATCATTACAGCCGTCCTCTTGATAGTCGTCCAGTACTCTTTGTCAGGAGTCAGGTTCACTGCTTCGTCTGACAGATTCATTCGAGGAATACGAAGAGTTCCTCGTACAACTTCTCGCTGCATTAAAAGCAGATATGTTTTATGCCACAGTGGCGATGTCATAACCTTTTTACGCCAAAGCAGTCTGGAAATACTGCATTACGCGGGTTGTTCTGGAGTTATGTTTTACGCTGAATAGCGTTAAAGCTCTGTTGTACGCCTATAGCTCTGAAGTCATATTTTACGCTACCCAGTGCATGTTGGGTTTTACGCGTATGATTTCCCAGCGTATTTTTCATGCTTCTACAAGACCCCCTTCAAAGTTTTCAAATTTCTCGTAATTTGAAATACTTTGAATAAAGCATAAAACGGTCAAGTTTGACTCGTTCTGCGAGGCTGATTTCTCGGCAAATATTTAGGAATTTGTTGGGATTTGATGTGATCTCCTTTGCCCATATAAAGGCTAATGAGTTAACCTGTTCTTCCCACACTTTCTTCACCACAAAGAGATGGTTGTCGATGTTCGTCTTGCTGACTTGAGGAAGAAGAAGATCATGTTCTTCCAGCATGTAAGGAGCCATAAAAAGAGGCATCTTCAAGCAAATATCCTCTGCAACGATGGATCATGGAAGGATATCATAGCTTCCTTTGCTCGGGATAATTAGCAATTTCATATGGCGATTCGTCCAGGAGAGAGGAAGGGTCGTTTTAGACCACACAGCTTGCAAGCTATATTTTCTCCTATCATGGCGGTGGACAAGGGTAGGCAGTTTGGCCCTGTCTTCCAGTATTATGTTGGGTCTGAACCCCTAACACAATTGTAGGGCATGCCTGCCATGGCATATGGGGGATGGGCTTGCAAATTGATACATGCCCAGTTCTTTATCCTTCCGCCATTTATCATTTTCTTGTTAATCGGCCTCGGAATTCGATTAACTGTTGTAGAAGACGAAAAAGATCTATACCAATATGAGAACCCGGCGCAACAGATTCTTGGTGTGATCTTAAGTAAAAAAGAGAAACCCTTTGTAGAAAAAGGATTTCCATCGTATGTAATCATGAAGATGAAAAACCCTTTGTAGACTGGATTTTTATCATATGTAATCATGATTAATAAGATTGTCTTCTTTTACGCATCTGATGATTTGCCATATTTGCTGTGAGGAAGTATGAATATGTGCATCTTCGGCACGTCTGAATAACTTTACGCCAACTCTGATAAGAGAGTATCTGATCTCGTCCCGTCTTTTACGCATAACTGAAGACGCGTAGAAAGCTTCTTAGCATTAAGTCGTCTTTGAAGATCCAAACTGTCATGCTGTTTTGGACGAGGAGTCACGTAGAATTTCTGAACTGTCACTTCTTTGACACGAAGGATTCTTGTTTAGACCATCATCTTCAAGAATGATTTCCCAAAAATCCCTTGAAATAGGGCAAAAAATGGCCGTCAAACAGGCCATACTTGAACTTTTGAGAAAGATTCCGGCTAGACTTCGGATGAGCTTCCAATCGACCCAAGAAGAAGAGTCATCTTCAATGTTGCACTCTGTATGTTTTGGGCACTTGGAATATTTTGTAGCCGAGAAGGAGCATTTTCTGCGTAGATCCTTGCAATTGGCCATCTGTAGCTTTCGAGGGTAGAATCGTAGATTTGTAGCCTCTGAGCGTAAAAAAGCTTCCTAGCGTGAAATCATAGATTTATAGCCTCTGAGCGTAAAACCGTAGGTTTGTAGCCTCTGAGCGTAAAAGATCCTGAGCGTAAAAGCATCTGAGCATAAAACCATAGATTTATAGTCTCTGTGCGTAAAACCGTAGACTTGTAGCCTCTCGAGCGTAAAAGCTCCTTAGTGTAAAATTATAGATCTGCTCTGCGCGTAAATTCTGGATCCACTGACTGTCCGTCTTCTTCTTTTCAAATGATAGGCTGACGTGGTCCCAAATCATAACCGAATATTAAATATCAGATTTTGTTAGGAATTCGAAGAGTTATCCGAACTCTATAAATAGCCCAAGGTCCTGAGAGAGAAAACTTTTATCTGTCTTCACAAAATCCTAACTTTTCAAGAACCTCTCTTCTTTGTCTCTTTCTTGAGAACTCAGAATCGCCATGGCACCCAAACAGGCTTCCACTGCTAAGGGAAAGAAGATCTCTTCCTCTTCTCGCTCTGCTGCTCCAACACGAGCAACACCTATTAGGCTGAACGAGCCTCGATCGGAACGCGGTGCTCCGCCGTCGAGCTGTGCTCGAAACGTCACAGGTAAAAGGACTCCGAGGGGAATAGAGGACTTTCCGCACACGTTGTACGTGTATGCGAACCAATACGCCCATATTTCTAATGTGTTAGCTGTAGAAGCATGAAAAATACGCTGGGAGAATCTACGCAGCATCTTGATGCAGAGCAGCGTAAACAGAGACCTCCAAAGCTATCGGGCGTACAGCAGAGCTTTTACAGAGTTCTCCATCGCCTCCATGGCGTAAAACTCAGCCGCTCTCAAAGCAGCATTAAAGCGTACGAGGGACGCTTCGTCTTCCCCAAGATGAACCTGTCAAGTCACGCAGTGAACCTGACCTCTGACTTCTGACAAAAGGTGCTGCACGGCCACCCAGACGACGGCTGGAAACGATGGCAGACCCCTCGGGACGCACCCCACAGTATGATGACGGATCTTCGCATTTAATACAAAGGATTTGGTTAAAAGATCACCGAACCGCCGTCTACTGAAGTCCCCTCAGCATAAACCGCTCGCTCGTGTATAAGGGAATACGCTGTCCTGTTTTACACAGGCAAACGGGAGCTGTTTCACGCTCTGCAATAGACAAACCGCTGCCACGTCAAAAGCTGCACCTCGTACGGGGCTCGAGGCACGTCTCTATGTCTAATTGCACAGAGCAGTGACAGTTTTCCCTCGAGGCACATCTCTGCGACGGATGCACAGAGGGGCTGCAGGCCTTCAAAACACGTCTCCGCATTTAATGCACAGGATGATGGCAAATCTCTGCACTTAATACGAGAGATTTGATTATATCTGCAAAAGCCGTAAAGACGTCCGCATCAGCACTTTGGTACGGCACGAAGTGGCTTCTACGCCCAGTCAGGACCAGTGATCATGCGGCTTCCAACGCCCTCTCAGCCTCTACGACTATTCGGCTCCTATGCCTGTTCGGCTCCTATGCCTGTTTGGCTTCCATGCCTGTTCGGCTCTTATGCCCGCCTCGGCTCCTATGCTTGTTCGGCTCCTATGCCCGTTTGGCTTCCATGCCTGTTCGGCTCCTATGCCTGTTTGGCTTCCATGCCTGTTCGGCTCTTATGCCCGCCTCGGCTCCTATGCCTATTCGGCTGCTATGCCTATTTGGCTTCTATGCCATGGCGACAGACGTTGGCTTTTACGCCCACCTCTTCTACACGAGTGGTACCTACCTGCGTGGCTTTTATGCCGTGATCTTCGTAGCAATAGTACGCGTTGTGTCCCCTTAGTTGGACCCGCGTCATACGCTCATTCAAAAGATCATCCATACGCAGGCATTGGTTACTTTAACCGTCGTGTGAAAGGGTGCTGTGTTGTCCACTCCTCGGTTTTTGCACCAACGGAGTGGTCACTGTCACCAAAACTCTATAAATAGAGACCCCTATCAATGGGAAAAAATGTCGGAACTTGAAAAGAAGATCTAGAGGTTGATACCAGATCAAGACCAAACAAGTGAAGACCAAACAAGGAGAGAGGAGATCGAGAGAGAGAGAGAGAGAGAGAGAGAGAGAGAGGAGCCCGGAGCTCGGCAAAGAGTAGGGATCGACGACCTTGGCATCGTGCATCCACCCCCCTTTGCAACCTCCGAAGCTGCTACCTGTCTTCCACGACACTTCTTCAACATCGTGTAGTCCAAGGGCCAAAGTGATCGACCGCAGATCAGACGCCTATAGCAATTTATATCCAGATTAAATAAATTGTGCTCCCACATCCTCGTATAGGATTATATTGTACAAGTTTGTTTGTAAACAAAAGGGCGCGGGTTTCGTACAAGCCCCATCATTGAAATACACTTTCATTCTTTCGTTTAAATACCACAAACAAGATGGCGACTCTGCTGGGGACGTCTTTCTCTTCTGACGAGGAAGTAATTGCTCAACACGATGCGGTATCTGTAGGAACCGTGAAGAAGACACTGGTCGTCCATTTCGACCAGTCAGCCTACGAAGACATGCTTCGAGCCGGGGGTAGCTCTCACCCTCTCTCCGTCCAAGACGACAGGAAGCTGCGCAAAGTGTGGATGCCCAAGACATCCTCTACTATTCCTGTGGACTCTCCGATCTCTCCGATCTCTCCGACCAATGAGGTTGTAGCATCGCTCCCTCCGTGCACCGCACGTAAAATTCAGTCTCCCGCTACGCGCGGTACAGACAAAACTCCGGGCAAAGCCTCAGCGTTAACCCAGGAGTACCCACTGCGCTATACGCGTAGGATTCAGTCTCCCGCTACGCGCGGCACAGACAAAACTTCTGATGGTGCCTCGGGACCAGGTCGGAGGTACAGATCACGCTCCGCGCGCAAAACGACATCTGACCCCCATGATGGGCCAGACGAGCGTTGTGATCTCCGCAAAGGAAGGCAAGCGGCAGAATACTCGGCCTCTCGGCCATTACGCCGACGAAGGAACAATCTGCAAGAAGCCGATGGCCGACGGAAAACCTCTTCAGCTTTATGCCAATCTGAGCAAATCTCCGCACTACGCCAGGCGAAATCCTTCGGCTTGATACGAGCTCAAGTCGCAGAAAACAGGAGGCACAAGTCATCATCTTCTTTCTCCACGACTCCCTCTGACCTGCGCAAATATCTAATCCAGAAGCGTAAAAAGAGGGGACTCTCCAATATGTCTACTACGCCTCCTAGCGAACACTGTTGTAGTAGTCATAAAGTTGTGATTAGTTGCTGCTGTTCTAAAGCAAAGCAATCGGTTTTCGACCGGTTGAGCTACCCTCTGTCTTCTCAGGAAGAGGAACCCGCGCATGCATCTGTGAACATGGCTTCACACGAACGTAGAAGGGGGTCGAGCTCAAGACGTCATCCCTCCAGGCCTCCGAGCCAAAGGAGGTTCAATAGGCTCCTTAGCAACACTGAAGCCGGGGTGTTCCAAAACACTCGCACGAGGTCGCGACAACCAGCTTCGTTCTCTTCCGATTCCGACACTGGGGGTCGCCAAGCCCCCGAATCAGAAGCAGAAAGTGTAGAGTCGACTTCTACAGCGACCTATACTAACCCTTCAATGACGCCCAGGGAGATGGAAGTTTACGCCGTTGAAGGTGAACGCGAGGAAGCTTCACCGTCAGAAAGCGCGGAGCAACGTATCACCACACTGGAGACATCTCTGAAGCAAATGCAATCCGTGATGGAGAACATGCACCAGATGATGCTAACTCAGCATGCAACCGCCATGGCTCAAGCATCGGCCCTGCCAACTCAGATACGGGTGGGGGTGAACTTACCAACATCCAATCCGAGCCAAGAACCTGCGCTAGATCAGGAGTCGGTAGTTCCTCCACTTCCTCACTCGCAGAATATACTGCCTCCCGACGGAGTCATGATACCACCGACTCCGCACCACTCCGTGGTCCCGCTTCCAACAGAAGATCCGATGCGAGCAGTACGAGAGCTGAAAGCCCAGTTCGACGCCTTGAAGCATAAAGATCAGCTCAAGAAACTGGGAATCAACCAGCCTTACCCAGCTATCTGGGAAGAAGTTCCTTTTCCTCCGAAGTACAAACCTCAGACTATGGCTCTATTCGAGGGAAAAACATCACCAAGTCAGTACATGAACTATTTCAGTATGATGACGGTATTGCTACAAGGAAACGATGCCCTCCTCACGCGGGTGTTCAAGGGCTGTCTCTCAGGGGTAGCCTATCAGTGGTACCGTAGCCTGGCAGACAACTGTATTACTTCCTTCGAGGACTTCAGAGCTTTATTCTTCATACGATTCTACGAGGGAGGAATGGACATGTCCATGTCCTCTCTCATCGAAGTCAAACAGAAGAAAAATGAGGACGTTCGCATCTTCATCGAACGTTTTCGACAGGCCACCTTACAAATGCCTCCAGGAGTTCCAGACTCTGCGTTGGTAGACATTTGCAGGAAGAACCTCCTCCCCGTCGTCTCGGTGTTCACAGGACCATATCAGTTCCATGACTGGCCCTCGTTCATCATCTCGGCCGTTGCCGCCGAAGACAACAGTCGCAAGGCGCGCGACAATGGCATCATAATCTCCGCCTCTGACCGGGGCAAGAGGTCATCTCCTAGCAGCGACCATCCTCGTGGTCCCAAGGGGAAAGAAGCTCTGGCAATCAACACGTCCAGGCCAAAGATTACGGCAACCGCGCAAACGAGACCCGGGACTGCCAGGCCCGTCGAGGTCTACTCTTTCGACGACGACGATATCCCAAGTATATTCGAATGTCTCGTCAAGAGTGGCAAGATCACCCTTCCAGAGCTGAGGCGACCCCAAGAGGTCAGCAGTACTAGCGACCCCAAATACTGCGTCTTCCACAGATACGTACATCATCCAACGAAGGCATGTTACGTACTGAAGAGGAAGATCCAGGGGTTGATCGATGCTAAAGCCATCACTCTGCACAACACTGAAAAGACGGTCACGGCCAACATGATCTCTCTACAGTTTGGCAGTCTGCCTCCCCAAGAGATTCCGAATGGTGTTGCACCTATCTCTCGGACAATGATGAACCTCGTCAATCTCCCTTCGGCTAGGGATCAAAATCATGACCTAGTACCCCTAACCACTCGACGGGACGAGATCATGTGGGTTCACCCGGACTTGGTGGCAAAGCTCGAGAAGGACACTAACGCTACTAAAGCTGTGTCCAGAAAGAGCTCCAAGTGCAAACCATGCCATATGGTCGCGACTTCTTCGCCATCAGACGAGAACGAAGTACTAGCTGCAACCCGCTCAGGGAGAGTTTACCTCAACGACTACGGAACAAGTCAGGAAGGTACACCGGCAGACACTTCAGCTGCCAAACCGTCGGGACCCGAACCCATCATACCAGAGACCGGTCCTCCAAGACCAACTCCGGCAGAAAAAGGGAAGCAAAAAGAAGTCCGCTTTGATAAACCTGTGAAAAACATTCATAACAAAGGTTTAGAGAAGCCGTACAACTTCGACATCCTGGCCCAACTGGCTAATATGCCAGCCAGGCTGTCCATCTTCGAGCTACTCAGACTCTCCCAAGACACTCGTCTAGCCTTGAGCGAAGCGCTGATGCAGGCAGAGGCATACTTGACCCAGCTCAAGTCCCCCGACGAAGAACCGATGGCGTGTCCCCAATGCCACAGTGTGATGGAAGTGGTCCCAAACATCACTTTCACTCAAGATGACATGCTGTTAAAACATAACAGACATGATAGACCCCTCTATTACACAGGGTACATCGGTTCCATGGAGGTCGACCGGATTCACATAGATCCGGGGTCGTCGATCAGCATCATCCCTCACAGTCTGCTTAGACCGCTGAGGATTCCTACCAGCGAACTGGCTTTTACCACCACCACAATCGTGGGTTTTAACGCTGGAAGAAGCAAACCACTGGGGAAAATTTGCCTGAGGATCCAGATTGGCAACCTTAGATCAGTGGCCACATGTTACGTCATCGATTCAGAGGTATCCTACAACATTTTGCTGGGAAGTCCGTGGATCCACGACCACAACATTGCTCCTTCAACTCTACACCAATGCCTTAAATATGTAGACGCACAAGGAACAGTACAAACGGAGGTTGCCGACCTAAATCCGTTCAAAGGAGTTGAATCCTACTACTCCGATGCCGTGTTGTACTCTCAAGACCATGCAGAAGAGGTGCCAGGCGAGGCAGAGAAGGAATCCCACCGGGAGCCGGAAGAACCCTGCACCATCCTGCCACTGTCAATCAGAGTGAAGGGACGGACCACTCGTCCAAAAGCCGTGGAGCCTATCGATATCCACCTGGGTGAGTCCAGGTCAGGGGGTGATCCTCTCGTAATCACTTTGCACCAGAAGCCTCCTCCCCTAGTCATCAACCTTTGGCGCAACAAGCAGCCAACTGATGTAAACACAACCAGGAACGGAGTTCTAAATGATAATAAACATCCTCTTTTCCGGTACATCGGTACTCGAGTTCCGAAGCAGGAATCCACTCCCCCACGACGAGATAGAACCCATAGCACAAAACTTCTTGGCAGCTATAGATTCCTATCATCCGTACATCTGGGAGGCGGCGTCATCATCCAATGTCATCACGGCATATGGGCCGCACGAGGACTCTATCTTCCTCGTCCCGCCTACCTACGACGGTCAGAGTACAATAGTCTTCGGCCGCATGCGCAATCAACCGACCGTCCAGGAAGATCCTTTCAATGACGATGCCGGAGAAATGCAGGTTCGCCGATACAGCCCGCAAGCGCTGAGGATCATGCAAAACATGGGCTACGACTTGAAACGGAAGCCAGGCCTCAACTACGGTAGAGGCAGACGAACGCCACCGCGCGGCAACACCCGCTATCAACAGACCCGTTTCGGGTTAGGGTATGCCACCTCCTCCGAGTCAGGCAAGGGTGTCTTTTCCTCCTTTCAAGACGACTCGTCGCCCTCCGACTCACCTGATGTTCCCGAACCAGCATTATCAGTAAATATGGTAGTGACGGATCCCTTCGAGGCGAACGAACCAGAGTCTGAGCCATTTGAAGATGACCTTTGGGCCCGACAAATGGATACACAATGGGAATTCTGCTTCGAGCAGAGAGAACCTCCCACTAAAGATGAAGTGATCCAGATCGACGTTGGGGATGAGCTCTCACCAAGTAACGATCTCGCCCTAGCTGAAAGGGAAGAGGTTATTCAACTGATAAAAGAATATATCGACGTCTTTGCGTGGAATTATGAGGATATGCCGGGACTTGATCCGAAAGTAGCTACCCATAAGCTCAACATATTACCCGATTCAAAGCCTGTAAAACAGCACCAACGCCGGTTCCGCCCGGATATGATGGACGCCATTGAAGCTGAAGTCAAGAAGTTGATAGCCTGCGGTTTCATCCAGGAGGAACAACATCCCGACTGGGTCGCCAACGTTGTCCCAGTCATGAAGAAAAATGGGAAAATATGCATCTGCATCGACTACCGAGATCTGAATGCAGCCTGCCCCAAGTATGAATTCCCCCTTCCCATCGCGGACATCATGATCGACAACACCTGCGGCTTTGAGCGCATGTCTTTCATGGACGGGTTCTCAGGATACAATCAAATCAAGATGCATCCTGAAGACGAAAAGCACACTGTCTTCCGGACACCACTGGGGGTATATTGCTATACAGTCATGCCCTTTGGATTGAAAAACGTCGGGGCTACATACCAATGGGCTATGAGTAGCATATTCCATGAGCATTTACGCAAAATAGTGGAATGTTACGTAGACGACATAGCCGTCAAAAGCCACCTCAGAGGCGATCACATCCGAGACCTGAGGACGATATTCGAGTTAATGCGCCGGCAACAACTCAAGATGAACCCTACAAAGTCATTTTTGGGTGTATCTAGCGGCAAATTCTTGGGATTCGTCATTACCGCCAAAGGCATCCAAGTGGACCCTGACAAAGTCCAAGCAATTGTAGAAATGCGACCGCCTCGTAATCTGAGGGAACTCAGGGGGTTTCAAGGACGTTTGGCTTATATCCGGCGGTTCATATCCAACCTCTCGGGGAGATGTCAGCCCTTTTCTCATCTCATGAAGAAAGGTGTATCCTTTGTATGGGACGAAACCTGTCAGCAGGCATTCGGAGATATCAAGCGCTACCTCACCAGCCCGCCAGTTCTGGCACCCCCCATCATGGGAAGACCATTCTTACTGTACGTTCGAGCAATGGATCATTCGCTAGGGGCCCTTCTCGCACAGAAGAACGACGCGGGCCACGAACAGGCTATCTACTACCTCAGCAGGATGATGGTCGGAGCCGAGCACCGGTACAACCCAGTGGAGAAAGAATGCTTGGCTCTGATGTTCGCTATCCAGAAGACGCGACACTATGTCGCCGGCCAAACGATTCACATCATCTCCAGGATTAACCCTCTCCGGATACTGATGAATAAACCAAGTGCTCTTAATTCCCGACTCGCAACTTGGGCGATGCTGCTAACACCATATGACATGGTGTATGTCCCGCAGAAGTCCATCAAAGGCCAAGCATTGGCCGACTTCCTGGCTGCTCATCCGATCCCGGAAACTTCCAGACTATACGAGGACATCCCTGACGAAGTTGTAGAATGTAATTCCACGTCGGAAGGTGACACATGGCAACTATTCTTCGATGGTGCCTCCCGAACCAATCCCAAGGGAAACATAGTTTTAGGAGTAGGAATCGTCCTGGTCGCCCCTGACCAACTCGTCATCTACCGAGCATACTCCCTTAGCGAGCCGTGCTCCAACAATGTGACGGAGTACAACGCCCTACTAATCGGGCTCCAAGTCGCTAAAGAGCTGGGGGTCGAATCCCTGGAAGCTTTCGGTGATTCTCTGCTTATCGTCAATCAAGTCAGAGGAATATATGAAGTCCGGAATCCAGACCTCATCCCCTATCACCAAGCAGCAGTCGAGATAGCCATGACATTCAAAGGGTTCTTCCTAGAGCATGTGCCTCGATCCCAGAATCTGGAAGCTGATGCCCTAGCCAGTCTAGCTGCAGATCTGGCTACTCCCATAAGAAGGCAGAATTCGGTAATCCTTCTTAACAAAGAATTGTTCTGTGTGAAGAACAACTCTCACATAGAGCGCAGCTACGCTGTAAACACCGATCCTCCTACGAGAGATTGGAAAAGTCCCTTCATAGATTTCGTAGCATACGGAATCTTGCCGGAGGACCCCAAGGAAGCAGTATCCGTCAAGAGACGATCATTACGCTTCAACTTCGATGCATCTTCGCAGTGCTTATATCGCCGGACCTACGACGGACTACTATTGAGGTGTCTCTCTAACGACGAAGCACAGGAGATTATCCGTGAAGCTCACGACGGCGTATGCGGAGCGCATGAACCCGGTCCTAAACTGCAAGATCGCATAAGGAGAATGGGCTATTATTGGCCCACTATGATCTCAGATGCAATACGGTATGCAAGACATTGCAGAGACTGTCAGGTTCATGCGGACTTCATACATCAACCGTCGGAACACCTACATCCTACGGTCGCATCTTGGCCTTTCGAAGCTTGGGGTATGGACGTCATCGGTCCTATTTACCCGTCTTCTTCCAAGGGTCACCAGTTCATACTGGCCATCACGGATTACTTCTCCAAATGGGCAGAGGCGATCCCTCTTACTGAGGTAAAGGCATCCAATGTGATCAGCTTCATCAAGCATCACGTCATTTATCGCTTCGGGATACCCCGGAGGATAATCCATGACAATGGGCCTCAGTTCATCAGTCAAGCGTTTCATCGGTTTTGCGATAAAAATCGGATACACAATATCGCCTCCACTGCGTACTATCCAGCTGCTAATGGTTTGGCGGAAGCTTTCAACAAAACCATTATCAAACTCTTGAAGAAATTCGTCTCCTCAAATAAGAGAGATTGGAACGAGAAGCTGGGCGAATGCCTCTGGGCATACCGCACGACGGTACGAACACCGACAGGTTGTACCCCATTCTCGCTGGTCTACGGAAGCGAAGCAGTTCTTCCCATTGAAATCCAGATACCTTCACTCAGGATAGCCGTGGCTAATGAGCTGACTCAAGAAAAGAATAACCTTTTAAGGCTTCAGGAGCTAGAAGGATTAGACGAGAAACGCCTCCAATCTCAACAGCGCATCGCGCTCTACCAAGCACGCATTTCCAGAGCTTTCGATCGTAAAGTAAAGGAAAGAGTGTTCAAAGTCGGAGAGCTAGTTTTGGCCGTAAGAAGGCCGATGATCCTTACTCACAGAAGTAAATGTAAATTCCAGCCCAAGTGGGAGGGCCCTTATGTGATCGAGACAATGTTCTCAAACGGCGCCTACAGGCTGGCCCAGCCTAATGGAGACCTGTTAATGGCTCCTATCAACGGCAAATTCCTGAAAAGGTACTATGCTTGACCTCCTCTGCTCAGGTGGAATACAGCGAAAACCTCACTTCTGACAAAACTACTTCCAAAACAAACCTTAGCCAAAGCACATTTCTATCATGTCCGTATGACCAATGAATAGATATGTCCTGCTGAAGTTTACCAAGAGCCTATCATGTCCATACTACCTCTGATAGTGTCTTACCCACAAACCTTAGCCAAAGCATATTTCTATCATGTCCGTATGACCAATGAATAGATATGTCCTGCTGAAGTTTACCAAGAGCCTATCATGTCCATACTACCTCTGATAGTGTCTTACCCACAAACCTTAGCCAAAGCACATTTCTATCATGTCCGTATGACCAATGAATAGATATGTCCTGCTGAAGTTTACCAAGAGCCTATCATGTCCATACTACCTCTGATAGTATCTTACCTACAAACCTTAGCCAAAGCACATTTCTATCATGTCCGTATGACCAATGAATAGATATGTCCTGCTGAAGTTTACCAAGAGCCTATCATGTCCATACTACCTCTGATAGTGTCCGTATGACCAATGAATAGATATGTCCTGCTGAAGTTTACCAAGAGCCTATCATGTCCATACTACCTCTGATAGTGTCTTACCTACAAACCTTAGCCAAAGCACATTTCTATCATGTCCGTATGACCAATGAATAGATATGTCCTGCTGAAGTTTACCAAGAGCCTATCATGTCCATACTACCTCTGATAGTGTCTTACCTAAAAACCTTAGCCAAAGCACATTTCTATCATGTCCGTATGACCAATGAATAGATATGTCCTGCTGAAGTTTACCAAGAGTTTATCATGTCCATACTACCTCTGATATCACTCTCACCCAAACCTGTCATTTACGTTCCGAAATGATGGGTCTACAAAGTCAGAAAAGAGCCGCTTTATTCCCAAAAGAGAGCAAAATTACATCTGGGGAAACAAAAGGAGAAAGGATACATCATGATGGCGGACTAGTCAGATCCCGAATCAGCCGCTCCAGTGCAGCTATCCTCTCGTTCCTGAGGAACAAGGCATCGACGCGAGCCTGCTCCAGCCGTGCCTCGGGAGTGTTCGTAAGGGTCAGCTCAGCCCTTGCCCGAAGACAGCCCGCACGGGCAGCCTCTGCACGGTCCAGATCCCGCCGCGCTGCGCTAAGGCGACCAGTCGCTACATCCAGACCGGCCAACGACTGGGAAGCCCACTCGTCTGCCAAAGCAAGTTTTTCCCTCAACTTGCGGGCCCTCGCTGCGTTCCCCTCATGCTCGGATCGACACTTCGCCTCAACGGCAAGAGCCTCATCCACGACAGCCTTCCTTTCATCCATATCCAGCTTGTGCGTCATGATGGATTTGTCTAGGCTTTCCAGCTTTGAGGCAAGCCGCGCAGTCATGGCATCGTACCTGGTCTGGACATCAGGATCAAGGCTGCCCTCGGTCAGCTGCAAGTAGTCGTTAATAGGTTGCTCTAAGCCATTAACCACCGCCTCCAGGGCGTCTGCTACCCCAGGATCGCCGAGCTCCCTGACGACCCCAATCGAGAACTGGGAAGTCTTCTTCAAACGCTCGAAGTCTAGGCTCTTCGCCAACACCATTGATACCATCATTTTCAAACTGGTGTAGAAGAGGCTGGTATGTTGCTCGGTCAACGCAACCAGATTCGACTGAACGCCAGGGGTGGTCGTAGTACTAGCAAGTCCCCCTCCGGGAACGATTGCGGATGAAGTAGCCACACCCGCCGCCTCGACGGGCGGTGCGACCAAGTGAGGCACGGCAACCATGGCCGAAGTCATCGACATACCCACAAGAGGCGAGGCCACGGTGACAGGTTCATCCTCCTCTTGAGATAACGAGACCACTCCGGGCGAGCTAGCCCCTGAAGGAATTTCCTCCTCGAAACCGGGCGCCTCCGTATCATCGCCAGGAGCCAGAGCAGAGCCAGAGGACGCTTCAACGCTATACTCCCCGTGGACGCTGCCCCCTGAAAAGAGGAGAAGAAAGTTGGTATCAGTATGATAATAACCTTTCTAGGGAAAAATGAAAAGACGACATTTACCCGGAGCCGACGGCATATACGACGCATCCACAGCCGAGGTAGCTAGACCATGCCTCAAGGATGCAATACGGACTGTCATGCCTGGAGAAGGGGGTGGGCCGACCGACATCACCAGGAGTTTGGACAAGCCCTCGCCAAAACGCGGTCGAGGTTCGCCAGCTGGAGCCCTGCTAGGCATGCTCGCTGACACAACGGGAACTTCACCCACTGCTGGCCCAGGAAAAGATTTTTCCATCTGCCGCGGCCATGCAGGCAATCTTGTTCCGCTACCTGAGGCAGTGGCAACGACAGCAGCCCCAAACGAAGATTCTCCGGCCCCGCCAGCCGGAACTGTAGAAGGTCCCTCTCTAAAAGGCGAGGAACCTCCAGCCAAAGAATCATCCCTGATATGGGGAGATACAGGCTCACTCCCGAGAGCCTCAACACCAAGAATGCGGAGAGGACGAGCAACCGTCTCCTTCCTCCTCTTACGAAGAGAAGCTTCCTTCGGAACAGAGGCCCGACGCTTCCCAGAAGAGACTACCAATGCCCCCACAGGCGGAGGCACGTCATACCTCGGCACCGGCACCAGTAGCTCATCCGGAGTGCCAGACTCCTCGCCCTCGTCAGAAGAAACCGAGGGGATTTTGACTCTTCCCCCGGGCTTGGGAGAAGGCACCCTGAAGCTTCCCCGCAAGTCAAAATCGCGATGGAAGGTGTTGATCGCCACGAAGAACTGGGCATAAGAATGGAGGATGTGCAGCTCCGTGGAGGTTGTGACCTCCGGCACAATGAAGGTTGCTCTTGTGCAACCCATGATAAAATATCGCCACCCTCTGGCTCCATCAATGAGTCCGCCCCTGGATCTGAAGCTGGTGACGGCATTGCCCACGTGCAATTGATCATACCCAAGCTGCCTGGCGAACCGACTAGGCAAGTAGGGCTCAAAGAAGCAGTGATCTTCACTCCTGTACAGCAGATGGGAAGGTCTAATACAGACCAACCAATTGAAGGCTTCCGGAGAAAGATCGGTCTTCTCTCTCCCTGAATCCTCAAACCATATCCCCGATTGGTTGTGATGTATGGAGGGAACGATACAGAGGAGCTTCCAGCTGTGGCAGAGGTTCAACACCAACCGACAATCTAGAACTGTGTTCACATTCCAAGGAGAGTCCTTGTAGTTCAGCAAGAAGCTACCCCCAGAGCTGCTACCAGTGCCGGGAGACATCACCCGAGGATTGTGAAGAATTAACCAGCCCATCAGGTACAGGTATGGTAATTCCACCCTGGGAAAGCTCTCGCGCCGAGCTTCATCAACGAGCAACCCATCTGTCATGGCTCTCAGGCCAGCCTGAATGCGGCACACCATGGCAGGGAGCAAGCCCAGTCTTGCCCCAAACACCAAACGCACCGCAGGCCACAGGATGTTCCGGTGGATGCGGTCCGCAGATGAAGTACCGGGCACCACTACTCGCCGCAGCCATACAGAGAGGAAACCGGCCAGTTGGGCTTCCTTAGACAAATGCCGGCGGCAACTCCTCAAATAACTACAGGCTGTAGTGCCTTCGGGGTAATTTCCTACCCCCTCGGCGAGAACCTGATCCGGAGCCTTGGCATCTCCCATAAGATCCTCGACGACCTGGGCACTGAGAACGCCCAAACAGTTCACGGGCTCGTTCTTGCCCCCTGAGACTTTCTCCGACTTGGCGGCCCTAGCCCGGTGAAAGAAAAGACATCCACTTGGTGGTATGGGCCAAATCTGAGGGCTCGTTGTAAAAGGCGGTGCACGCGAAGTATTGGCACATCAGCTCCTGATATACTTCCACCACCCGAGAGTCTGAATCCCCCAACTCCCGATTGGTGGGGACGTACTCTTCATACGGGGTATCCCCCATCGGCAGCCTGGAGATCACTGCCATCTCATGCAGGGCCAGTCCCAACTCCCCCAGTGGAGTGGCAAAAGTCCCGGTGAGCGAAATATATCGCTCCATCAGCGCCAGGAACAAGTTAGGGTTCGGGGGCAACCCAACCCTCGTCGCACTCACAGCGGCGTACAGTCCAATGACCTCCAGCTCTCTCCGGAAGCGCTTCAGGGCCCAGTCTACTAGGCAGGTCCACCGGGAGTTGGTCGGGGTGATCCACCCATTACACCGGGGGTTCTCCTTGGGGTATACACCACCTCGTCCCATGAAGTCGTTACAAAAAGTCGGCAATTAAGCCGGCTGGATCACCGAGCTGTCCTCACTCGGGACACTGCCCGGGCGCAGCCCCCTGAACAAAGTCACAGCGCCGGAAGGGCGACTGACAAACGACCCCTGGTCAGCTCCTTTCAGATGAAAGATCTTCCCCGGCTTGCCGTGAAGATCAGGAGTCAACGTCAACGACATCCTCCTGGGATGCGTCGCATGGAAGAAAGCCGAGATAGGGTAGTCCCTCGGCATCGTTGGCAGATACAGAACCAGATTCCCGGCAAGGAAAACCCAGGGTTCCCTCTTGGGCTTTATCTGGGACCGTTTGTCAATCATGTCACCAAAGAGAAAAGCTGGCTTTATATACCGCTCCCCGTCTAGGTGTGCCAGGGGCTCTCCGTTGATCATACTCAGCAGCGCCCGCTCGCCCTGAGGCGATATCAAGGTCTCCCTTCCTTCAGGATACTGGAGTCCCGAGATGGGAAATGCCACGTGGGACAGATCCTCCAGATAGTTCGAATGCAGCATCCCTGCAGCAGAACCCATCACCTCGGCCAGTGGAGACTCACCCAAGTCAACTGCAAAAGTGCAAAGAAAATATGTCATTACAAATCCTGCACGAACATACTGACCAAAGAAACGACAGTCTGTGCTTTACGACAAGACTGTACAAATTTGGTCATTTTTACGCCGGGAGTCTCATCCGAAGGCGTAATTGGCAGTATACAGTCCGTGCTCTACGCCGGACTGCCAAAATCCTAATGGTCACGCCAAAGGTTCCGCAACCAGGCGTAAAACTAAAATTTTATAGAAAACCCCAAGTTTTCGGCAGTCAGGGCTGTTACGCCCAGAACTGCGGAAAATGATGGAGTTTTTACGCTGGCACATTAGAAATGTGGGCGTAAAAGATGATAACGTCTCCGTGCATCATCTTCCTCAGAGAGGCTATCAGCACAGAAGACGACCTAGCGCGGTCACGATCAACGTGTGCGAAGGATTTCTTTTCACCGTTCTTATCTTCCCAAAAGCTCTACCTCTCAGACCGGGTGCACTACTCATCGGCGGGATATTTCGCTCAGAAGGAAGTTCGCCCTGCCCGACCGGAGACTCTCTCGCTGGGACAGAAGAAGAAGAACCTATGCCCTTTCCCTTAGCGGAGGAGGTATGTTTCGACGCCATTCTTCTGAAAACTCGAAGTACTCGGAGAAGGAACGAAGAAAACCCGAACAGTCGAAAGCTCTCTTTCGCAAAAGACGGATGAAAAAATTTCTCTCTCCGAGGCTAGGGATATATATAGAGTTCAGGTCGACTCCTCGAATCCTCGGACGGACTCCTCGAGACCCCAACCAAACCTCGCAATTAAAAGTTGGTTATGATTGGATGCCACATCAGCCCACTACTCTCGAAAGACGGACGGTCAGCAAATTCGAAGAGTCTTTCGTGCAAAACAGGTTCGTGGTTCTACGCTAAGGAGCTTTCTACGCTCGACAGCAACAGATCTACGGTTTTACGCTCGCAAGCTGCAAGTCTATGGTTTTATGCCCGGATGCCGTTTGTGCTCAGTAGCTTTCATGCTCGAGAGGCTACAAACCTACGACTTCACGCTCAGCAGTTACCAAACCTACGATCTCACGCTCGGTGGCGTTTAGTTTACGCTCGGAGGCAACAGATCCACAGGCCCTACGCACGGAAGATTTCTTTCTCTAAACAGGCTAACGAATCTACAGTTCTACGCTAAGGAGCTTTCTACGCTCGACAGCAACGGATCTACGGTTTTACGCTCGCAAGCTGCAAGTCTATGGTTTTATGCCAGGATGCCGTTTGTGCTCAGTAGCTTTCATGCTCGAGAGGCTACAAACCTATGACTTTACGCTCAGCAGTTACCAAACCCACGATCTCACGCTCGGTGGCTTTCTACGCTCAACAAGCTATGAACTCAGGATTCTCAGCTCATCTACACTACGGATCTCTGACTTTCCGCATATCCGAACAAGCTCAACAAGCGGTCAATTACAAAGAGTTCACATAGAAGATACTCGTCCTTGACCCAGAGCACCCCAGGTACCCGAAGCATACAGAGTTCAAACATTGAGAAATTACTCTTCTCGGGTCCAAAATGGGAGGTTCATCCAGACTCCAGTCTGAACATCTCGTCTATCAAGAGGGCAATTCAGTTTTGACGGCCAAAGCCTCGACCCTGTTCCAAGGGAGTTTCGAGAGATTATTCTTGAAGACGAAGTCTGAACAAGAGTTCTGTTCATCAGAAAAAACTCTACGCAGTCCCCCCAGTCCTAGCAACAGGACGGTTCTAAACGTTCAAAATACTCAACATTCTATGGACAGGGCCTAGTACTCTTTCTATCAGAGTCGGCGTAAAAGTTCAGACGTGTCGAAGCTGCACATATTCAGACTTCACAGCAACATATGGCAAGGTGTCACGCCCCGGTCCCGCAGGGCCGTTCGTCCTCGCTTTGGTCCCTACGAAACCGATCGTCCTCGCATGGGCGTGATGCCGTGCAAGCCTAAAGTGCGCTTGCACAAGGCCAAAGCTTTGAACAAGGGCGAGTAAGCTATTCAATACTGAAGCAGCGGCACACATATTGCAGAAAAGTAAAGAACACAGTGGCACATGATAAACAAGCTCTTTTATTGATAATCGATAGTGTTACAAGCGGCGCATGGCCGAGGTTACAATCGCTCAAGCACTCTTTCTCTCGATTACAATAATACCGTTCCATACATTATGTCCCTTTATACAAAAGCAGCTCAAAGCGGGCACAATCTCGACGCGGCTCGAGGCATCGACTCCAGATTTCCGGTTCCTTGGGATGAGGCACGGCTATCGCTTCCTGGACGAACGAGCACCTGAGAACAAGCAAACTGTTGGTGGGTCAGCACTTTATGCAAGTACTGGTGAGATAAAACAACTGAACAGAAGCTACACCCCCTGAGACCCACACTAAGTAGACTTGTGGCAAAACATTTCATTCTAGCGATCTTGCTAGTTTTACCTAGGTTCTTTACATGTAGCTCAGAACTAGTCAGATTATATCTCTTTGAAAACACGAGTTGGAAACCAGTTTTGCATATTCGATACTCAAGCATTCCAGCAACTATAAGGGACAGTGTTCTCGTATAGTGCGCAGCATGTATTGTGCAACACAAACTAACTCTTGGGGCAAATCTCGAATTGAGGCAAGCATCTCAAGTAGACTGTCATATCTTCAAGCATTTAAGGCAACAAATCTATATACATGAAGTACTAACAGAAACTCAACGATGCAGACTAAATGAATAAGCAGGCTATAGACGAACTCATAACATTTCTTACCCACGGCCGAGCGGCTATCCCTGCAGCAAACACACAAGTTAGCAACAATTTGCATAACATAAAGTATACAGTTCTCTAGTTTTCCTGTTCGTCCCTGCATCAAACAGTTAGGTATGCAAGAAGGCTAGCCTAGCATGCGCCCTAACTACATGATGGTCCCCTCCACGGGATTAGCAGTTGGGACGTACAAGCCCATCTCACTAATAGACGAAGTCTCGGTCTACCCAAGGACGTACAAGCCTCAGGTAGCTACTAGATCTCTCCTAGGCCGGACGATCCCAGTGCCCCAGGAACGCCCGAGAGATAATCCTTGTGCACAAGTTGTCCTGACCAAATGCATGAATACAAGCTCCTATCAGAAAATATGCTATCATGCAACTGAAGAACAATGCACACACAAGTCTATCTCTTATTTCTCTTTGCTCTTTTCTCAGTTCTCGATCGAGTCCAGATAGCCGAAGCACACATTCTCAATACACTTTGCCTAATAGCCACACCCTCCCGTAAGTAAGGACGTACAAGCCTCAGGGTGGACTATTAGTCTAGATTCACAAGTTCACGCTATTCTCCAAGTTCCATCTTTTCACCAGCCAACAATACAACATATTCAAGCAAGCTAACTCTAAAACAAGTAACAAGCAAGAACAGTTCTTATAATTCTAGCATGCAAATTCTATCTCTTTGTGGACAAGCATTTGAGTATTCCAGTCTAGCATACGATATCAAGAATAAGTGCAAGCAATCCTTTTTACTTTTGTTATTAGCATGGCAAGGTTCTATCTCGTTTCAGACAAGCATTTCTAGTTCTCTTATTAGGCAAGCAAGCAGATTCGTTTTAATGACAAGCTATGTGAGTTCTCTTATTAGCATACTGAGTCGGTTCTATCTTTCTTCTTATGAAACAAACTATTAAGCAACAAGCATTCAAAAACTCAGATTCATTATTAAGGCATGCGAGAATCAGAGAATGCAGTTCTGCCCACTCACTTTGATTAATCGGTCGGGAACTCTCCGAGAAGACTTCCGTTCGAGCAAGCAAGGCGATCTCACTTGTACGTAGCGCCTACGCGGAGCGGGACGCTACACAAGGCGATCATATGGAGAAGAAGACGACTTTATTAAAAGATTAAAATCATGATTACATATGAGGGAAATCCAATCTACAGGGGTTTTTCTCTATTCTTCATGATTACATCTGAGGGAAACTCCGTCCACAAAGGAGATACCCCCTCGTCGTCTGAAGGCCGCCCACAACCCGTTCTACCGGGTTCAGGTCTTCCTCTTCATCCAAGAAGATGATCAGTGGCAGGAGGATACAAAACTGGGCAGATGACCCATCCTCCAAACAGAAGCAGGGTAAATCTGCTTTCCTACAGACCCCCGCCACGCTAGCCGGTCTGAGGGCATCGAGGGAAGGCGCAGCTGGCCGAAAGCTGTATGGTCTAACACGACCCTTCCTCTCTCCTGGTGCAACGCCATATAAAGTTGCTGATTATCCCGAGCAAAGGAGGCTAAGATATCCTTCCATGATCCATAGTTGCAGTGGACACTTGCTCGAAGATGCCGTCTTTTTCGGCTCCCTACACGCTCGAAGAACATGATCTCCTTCTTCCTCTGATCGACCCGACGAACTCCGGCGATCATCTAGGCGTGGTGATGGGAATGTGGTGAGAACAGGTTCACCCCCCAGCCTTTTTATAGGCAAAAGAGATCACAGCAGTCCCCAATAAATCCGCCATAAAGTCAGCACCGACCGTTTCAACGCTCCACTCAGAAACGTTTCGAGTTACGAGGGGCCGTTCATGCTTCATTCAAAGCGTTTCAAATTCCGAGGAATTTAAAAGCTTTGAAGGGGGTCTTGTAGAAGCATGAAAAATACGCTGGGAGGATCTACGCAGCATCTTGATGCAGAGCAGCGTAAACAGAGACCTCCAAAGCTACCGGGCGTACAGCAGAGCTTTTACAGAGTTCTTCATCGCCTCCATGGCATAAAACTCAGCCGCTCTCAAAGCAGCATTAAAGCGTACGAGGGACGCTTCGTCTTCCCCAAGATGAACCTGTCAAGTCACGCAGTGAACCTGACCTCTGACTTCTGACAAAAGGTGCTGCACGGCCACCCAGACGACGGCTGGAAACGATGACAGACCCCTCGGGACGCACCCCACAGTATGATGACGGATCTTCGCATTTAATACAGAGGATTTGGTTGAAAGATCACCGAACCGTCGTCTACTGAAGTCCCCTCAGCATAAACCGCTCGCTCGTGTATAAGGGAATACGCTGTCCTGTTTTACACAGGCAAACGGGAGCTGTTTCACGCTCTGCAATAGACAAACCGCTGCCACGTCAAAAGCTGCACCTCGTACGGGGCTCGAGGCACGTCTCTACGTCTAATTGCACAGAGCAGTGACAGTTTTCCCTCGAGGCACATCTCTGCGACGGATGCACAGAGGGGCTGCAGGCCTTCAAAACACGTCTCCGCATTTAATGCACAGGATGATGGCAAATCTCTGCACTTAATACGAGAGATTTGATTATATCTGCAAAAGCCGTAAAGACGTCCACATCAGCACTTTGGCACGGCACGCAGTGGCTTCTACGCCCAGTCAGGACCAGTGATCATGCGGCTTCCAACGCCCTCTCAGCCTCTACGACTATTCGGCTCCTATGCCTGTTCGGCTCCTATGCCTGTTTGGCTTCCATGCCTATTCGGCTCTTATGCCCGCCTCGGCTCCTATGCCTGTTCGGCTCTTATGCCCGTTTGGCTTCCATGCCTGTTCGGCTCCTATGCCTGTTTGGCTTCCATGCCTGTTCGGCTCTTATGCCCGCCTCGGCTCCTATGCCTATTCGGCTGCTATGCCTATTTGGCTTCTATGCCATGGCGACAGACGTTGGCTTTTACGCCCACCTCTTCTACACGAGGGGTACCTACCTGCGTGGCTTTTATGCCGTGATCTTCGTAGCAATAGTATGCGTTGTGTCCCCTTAGTTGGACCCGCGTCATACGCTCATTCAAAAGATCATCCATACGCAGGCATTGGTTACTTTAACCGTCGTGTGAAAGGGTGCTGTGTTGTCCACTCCTCGGTTTTTGCACCAACGGAGTGGTCACTGTCACCAAAACTCTATAAATAGAGACCCCTATCAATGGGGAAAAAGGTCGGAACTTGAAAAGAAGATCTAGAGGTTGATACCAGATCAAGACCAAACAAGTGAAGACCAAACAAGGAGAGAGGAGATCAAGAGAGAGAGAGAGAGAGAGGAGCCCGGAGCTCGGCAAAGAGTAGGGATCGACGACCTTGGCATCGTGCATCCACCCCCCTTTGCAACCTCCGAAGCTGCTACCTGTCTTCCACGGCACTTCTTCAACATCGTGTAGTCCAAGAGCCAAAGTGATCGACCGCAGATCAGACGCCTATAGCAATTTATGTCCAGATTAAATAAATTGTACTCCCACATCCTCGTATAGGATTATATTGTACAAGTTTGTTTGTAAACAAAAGGGCGCGGGTTTCGTACAAGCCCCGTCATTGAAATACACTTTCATTCTTTCGTTTAAATACCACAAACATCAGCATAAAACCATCTTTTCGTAGTCTGGCGTAAAAAGCTCAGACTGTCGAAGTTTGGCGTATACTACAAACTTTAAGTTTTACGCGCTGGATGTAAATTCCGGCGTACAAACTCAAATTTTGGCAGCCTGGCGTAAACACTCAGACTGTTAGATTTTGTGTATACTGCCAACCTTGAATTTTATGCCTCGAAAATAGGTTTCAGCGTAAAAGCTCAAGTTTTTACAGTCTTGGCGTAAAAGCACAGACTAATCATCTTTGGTGTAAACTGTAAGAGTGTATCGTCTAGTGTAGAAACTGACTTGTTCTTTTGCATTTTGTAGTGGACTTGCAGATCCCTCTATTGGCTGAGGTGATGGGCTCTGCTGCCGGGATGCTGAACTCAAACTATCTGGAGGATTTGTCTCATGTGACATTTTCCATCTCTGGAGCCAACTATCCTGAAGAAAGGGGAATCCTGATCTCGTCCCAAGGAGAACGCATGCTGTTGAGTATGCTCAGTGGGGAGCCCCTGACATACATCGACGGGACAGAGTATAAGAAACCGGGTTTCTTATTCGGGGATGTTATTGACAAGCAATCCCAGACCAAGCCTAAGAAGGAGGACTGGATGTTCACTGCTGAGGGCACGGTGATGTATCTGCCAAAGATGCCCAGGGATTACCCTATCTCGGCTTTCTTTCATGCCACATATCCTAGGAAGATGATGTGGACTCTGACCCCAGATCTTCACGGCTGACCGGGGAAGATCTTGTATAACAAGGGATTGAACCAATGGGCCTTTATGAGCCGTCCTTTAGGCCCGGTTGTCCACTTTAGGGGATTACTGTCGGGTAGCGTCCCGAGTGAGAACAGTTCGCTAATCCAGCCGGTTCAGATATCGACCTTCTGTAATGACTTCATGGGGCAGGGAGGAATGTACCCCAGAGTCAACCCTCGGACCAGTGGATGGCTTAGCCCGGGGAATCTTCGATGGGCCAGTTTAACTACTTGGGCCCTGAAGCACTTCCAAGTGGAGCTGGAAAATATTGGCTTGTTCGCGGCCGTGAGTGCCACAAGTGTTGGATTACCAGCCAACCATAACTTGTTCTTAGCGTTGATGGAGCGATACAACTCGCTCACCGGGACTTTTGCCACTCCGCTGGATGTAAAGCATGAAAAATACGCTGGAGAAATTATACGCATGAAGCCCGCGTAAAGCAGAGTTTCAGTGCTATGCAGCGTAAAGCATGACTTCAGAGCTATTGGCGTACAGCAGATCTTCAACTCTATTTTTTTAGAGTTCCAGAATAGTCCGCGTAAAGCATCACTTTCGAGGCCATTTGTGGCGTAAAAGGTGGCTGCCCTCCCCCTACAGCGTAACATACGCTTGTTTTTAATGCAGCGTGGAGTTATACGAGGAAAACTTCGAATTCTTCGAATGAACCTGTCAGAAAGTATAATGAACCTGACTCCTGACAGAGAGTGCTGCACGACGATCGAGGGGACGACGATGATGATGATTCTGCACAGAGACCCAGCCTGTCGTTTAGTGACGGACCCTTGATATAAGACGTCGTTTACGTATTTAAGGGATACGCTGCCTATTTTACACAGGCAAGCATGAGCTTTTACGCTCAAGAGAAGACAAAACAAGGCGCCACGTCAAAAGCTGCTCTTCGTACAGAACTCGAGGCACGTCTCTGCAGTTAATGCGCGAGATGGGGGCAGATCTCTGCATTTAATGCACGAGATTTGGTTCTACTTTTTAATGACAGGATGAGCTATAATTAGGGCTAACACGTCTACATCACCATCCCTGCACATTATGCCATAAGGGTATTTTCAGCTATAGGAGCAAGCTGTACGCTATCTCCTCAAAATACGCCAACCTAGGCTATATTTGCAAGAGTGCGTGACAAGGCTGCTTGGCCCAGAATACGCTCAAGACCTTAGTCAAGAAAGTTATTGGATTATATGCCAACTTGACAGCTATTTGGCTTCTATGCCAACTTGACAGCTATTTGGCTTCTACGCCAACCTGACAGCTATGTGGCTTCTACGCCAATGTGACAGTTATTCGGCTTCTACGCCAACCTTCACTACGCGAGGGGCAGTTACCTACGTGGCTTGCATGCCGTGATCTTCGTAGCAGTTATACGGGTTATCTCATAATGGGACACGCGTCACACGCAGGTTCAGAAGATCATTTATACGTGGGTAGCAGTTATTATAACCGTCGCGTAAAAGGTACAGCTTTCTCCGCTGTTCGGTTTCTACGACGACTGTCACTGAACCCTATAAATAGAGACCCCCGGTCACGGAGGTCAAAGGGTCAAATTTTTGGAGAGGGTAAGGGTCAAAGATCTTGAGAGAGAAGAACAGAGAGCTTAGACAGAGAGAAGTGATTGACAACTTTGGCATCAAGCATCCAATCCCTCCTGCAGCATTTGAAGTTTCTTCTTCTTCTACAGCACTTCTTCGTCATCGTGTGGTCCAAGGGACAAAGTGATCGACCGCAGATCAGACTCCTATAGCAATATTTCCTCAGAATCAAAATTTTATACTTAACATCCTCGTATAGGATTAATTGTACTTTTTCTTTTAGTGTTTGTGACAAAGAAGAGGTTTTGTATAAACCTTGTTTTATTTCTTTCGTTTATTATCAAACACAAGATGGCGAATCTGCTGGGGAATACTTTCTCTTCTGACGAGAAAGTCATTGCTCAACACGACGTTGTGCCCGTCGGAGCAACGAAGAAGACTCTGGTAGTCCAATTAGACCAATCGGCTTACGAAGATATGCTTCGCGCAGGGGGTAGCTCTCACTCCCTCTCTGTTCAAGACAGCAGGAAGCTGCGTAAAGTGTGGATGCCCCGGACATCCTCTACCATTCCTGCGGACTCTCCCTCTCCGACCAACTAGGTTGTAGCTTCGCAACCTCCGCGCCCTGCTCGTAAAATTCAGTCTTCCATCTGTGACGTGGCAGACAAAGCTTCTGGCAATGCCTCAGTGCTAATCCCGAAGTCTACTCTGCGCCCTACGCGTAAAAACTTGTCTCCCGTCGCTGACGTGGCTGACATAATTTCTGGCAAGGCCTCAGCGCCAATTCAGAAATATTCAATACGCTCTGCGCGTGAAAACTCATCTCCCGTCGCTGACGTGGCTGATATAATTTCTGACAAGGCCTCAGCGCCAAAACAGAAATTTCAAACGTGCCTCACGCGTAGAAATGCGTCTTCCACCTATAAAGAGGCAGATGGACCCATGGATCACAACAAGGGAAAACAAGTGGCGGATTTCTCGACCTCTCGACTTTTACGCCATCAAAAGAAGAAGTTGCCTGCTCTTCAGATTACGCGAAATGCTGACGGCCGATTGAAGACTTCCTCAATTTTACGCCAATTTGTGCAAAATTCTCGATTACGCCAGGACAAGCCCCTCAGCGTAAAGAAAGCCCGGTTTGTGGATAGATATGCTCCTCATGGATCATGTGCTACTCACATGGCTGAACTACTGTATACGTATGGCAGGGAGAGAGTTATGGTTCCCAATATGCGCATTCCAACTGATGTAAAAAGGCATAATAAGCCTTCTTCCTCTTCTTCTGTTAATCCTCCTGATCTGCGTGATTTCTTAATCCAAAAGCGCAAAGACAGGGGATCATTCAACATGTCTATTACGTCTCCTAAGGAGCACCGTTATAATAGTCATAAAGTTGTAGTTAATTATTGCTGCTCTAAGGCAAAACGGTCAGTTTTCGACCGGTTGAACTACTCTTTGCCATTACAGGAAGACGATCCTACATTCGCATCAGTGAACATGGCTTCACACATCCCTAGAGGAAGATCCAGCTCAAGGCGCCACCCCTCTAGAACTCAAAGCCAAAGGAGATTCGATAAACTCCTTGAGAACATTGAAGCTGGTGTGTTTCGAAACACCCGTTCGAGGTCACGACAACCGGCTTCATATTCTTCTGATTTCGATACTGGGGGTCACCAGTTTCCCGAATCGGACGCTGAAAGTATAGACTCGATCTCTACGGAGACCTATACTAACACTTCAATGACATCCCGAGAAATGAGAGTCTATGCCATTGGAGATGAACATGAAGAAGCTTCTCCATCAGGAAGTACGGAACAACGTGTCGCTGTATTGGAAGCATCACTCAAAGAGATGCATTCCATGATGCAGAATATGCACCAAATATTGGTGACTCAACACACAGCTGCACCAGTTCCTCCAACTCAACTACGGGTGGGGGTGGAAGTACCATCAAGTCAGGAGCCTATTCAAAATCAAGAATCAGCTGCTCCTCAACCTCCTAATCCGGAGACTGTATTACCTCCTGTGGGGGTCACAATTCAGCCGGTCTCTCACATCTCTGCGATACCTTCCCCGACTGAAGATCCGATGCAGGCAGTTCGGGAGTTAAAAGTCCAATTTGACGCCCTGAAGCATAAGGATCAACTCAAGAAGTTGGGGATCAATCAACCATACCCGGTAATCTGGGACGAGATCCCTTTCCCACCAAAATACAAACCACAGGGGATGGTTTTGTTTGAGGGAAAGACGTCACCAAGCCAGTACATGAACTACTTTAGCATGATGACAGTGTTGCTAAAAGGGAATGACGTCCTTCTCACTCGAGTGTTTAAAGGTTGTCTGTCTGTCGTAGCCTATCAATGGTATCGTAGTCTGGCGGACAATTGTATTACTTCTTTCGAAGATTTTAAGACTCTGTTCTTCGCTCGATTCTATGAGGGGGGAATGGATATGTCCATGTCATCACTCATCGAGATGAAGCAGAAGGAGAAAGAAAATGTTCGTACATTCATCGAACGTTTCCGTCAGGCTACTTTGCATATGCCTCCCGGAGTCCCTGATTCTACCTTGGTGGACATTTGCCGGAAGAACCTTCTTCCGCTGATCTCAGTGTTCACAGGACCATATCAGTTCCATGATTGGCCCTCGTTTATCATTTCAGCGGTAGCCGCCGAAGACAACAGTCGGAAGGCGCGCGACAATGGAATCATGATCTCCACCTCTGACAAAGGGAAACGATCATCTTCCAATAGCGACCATCCTCGTGGTTCCAAAGGAAAGGAAGCTCTGACGGTTAACACGTCTAGGCAACCTGCCCCGGCAACTACGCAGACGAAACCGGGGACTTCTAGACCTATATAAGTATATTCTTTTGATGATGATGACATTCCGAGCATATTCGACTGTCTAGTCAAAAGTGGCAAGCTCACTCTCCCAGAAATAAAGCGGCCAAATAAAGTCGGCAGTACCAATAATCCCAAGTACTGCATCTTCCACAGGTATATACATCACCCCACAAAGGCATGTTATATACTGAAAAGGAAGATCCAGGAGTTGATCGATGCCAAGGCCATCACTTTGCGTAACAGCGAGAAGACGGTCACTGCTAACATGATCTCTCTCCAATTTGGCGATCTGCCTCCTCAAGAAGTCCCGGATGGTGTAGTACCTATTCCTCGGGCGATGATGAACATTGTTAATCTCCCTCCGACCAGGGGTCAGAATCATGATCTGGTACCCCTAAATACTAAACGTGGGGAGATCATATGGGTTCATCCTGATCTGGTGTCAGAGATCGAAGAAGAGACTCAAGCTGCTAAGGCTAAGTCTAAAAAGAATTCCAGATACAAACCATGCCATATGGTTACAATATCTCCGACATCATAAGATGAGGCTTTGGCTACTGGAACCCGGTCAGGGAAAGCCTACCTGAAGGACTATGGAGGAAACCAGGAAGAAGCAACAGCAGACACTTCAGCTGCCAAACCTTCAGAGCCTGAACCTGTTATACCAGAAGCAGGTCCTTCTAAACCAACTTCGGCGGACAAGGGCAAGCAGAAGGAAGTTCGTTTTGATAAACCTTTGAAAAATATTCAAAATAAAGGTTTAGAGAAACCATACAACTTCGATATCTTGGCTCAATTGGCTAATACTCCAGCCAGATTGTCCATATTTGAGCTTCTTAGGCTATCCAAAGACACCCGTCAAGCCTTGAGTGAAGCGTTAATGCAGACAGACGTATGCTTGAATCTGCTCAAGTTCCCTGATGAAGAGCCTGTGGCCTGTCCTCAATGCCATAGCGTGATGGAAGTGGTCCCTAACATCACTTTCACTCAAGAGGACATATTGCTGAAACATAACAGACACGACAGACCTCTCTATTACACCGGATATGTCGGTTCCATGGAGGTAGACCGGATTCATATAGATCCAGGATCGTCGATCAGCATAATTCCTCACAGTCTGCTCAGACCATTGAGGATCCCTACAAACGAACTGGCGTATACTACCACTACAATTGTAGGCTTTAACGCCAGGAAAAGCAAGCCATTGGGGAAGATCCATCTGAGGATCCAGATTGGTGACCTTAAATCAGTGGCTACATGCTATGTCATTAATTCAGAGGTATCTTACAATATTCTGTTGGGTAGACCTTGGATCCACGACCACAACATTGTTCCTTCCACTCTACATCAGTGCTTCAAATATGTAGACTCCCAAAGAACAGTGAAGACAGAGTTTGCTGACCTCAACCCATTCAAAGGTGTTGAGTCCTATTACTCCGATGCCATGTTGTACACCCAAGACTACATGAAGGAGGTATCAGGCAAGACGGAGGAGGAATCCTACCGGGAGCCAGAAGAACCGTCTGTTGAACAACCTTTGTCAATCCAGGTGAAAGGGCGGACTACCCGTCCAAAAGTCATGGAACCCATGGCTATCCACTTGGGCAAAACCAAATCCGGAGGAAGAAATGATCCCCTAGTGATCACTCTGAACCAGAAGCCTCCACCTTTGGTCATCAACCTCAGGCGCAACAAGCAGCCGACTGATGTAAATACAATCGGGAATGGGAATTCTGACGATAATAAAGACTCTCTTTTCCAGTATACTGAGGCTCAATTTCCATATCAGGAATCTCTTACCCATACCGATATAGAACCTATAGCACAAAAATTCTTGAAAGCTATAGACTTCTATCAGCCGTATGTGTGGGAAGTAGCGTCGACTTCTAATGTCATCACGACATATTGATCATATGAAGATTCTATCTTCATTGTTCCACCCACCCGCAAAAAACAGCATCCAATCGTCTTCGGCCGCATGCGGAATAAACCGATGGTGCAAGAAGATTCTCACGAGTCTGATGCTGGGAAAATGCAGGTTTTCAGGTGTAGCCCACAGGCTTTGAAGGTCATGCAAAATATGGGTTACGACTTGAAGTTGGAGCCAGGCCTTAACTATGGAAAAGGCAGACGAACGTCGTTGCATGGTGATCCCTACTATCAACGAACTCATTTCGGGTTAGGGTACGCCACGTCTCTTGCAACTTCGAACAACTCTGAATCAAGAGGAGAGACTATTTCCTCTTCTCAGGATGGTTTGTCGTCCTCCGATTCAGACGATGAAGTCCCACGGGTATTGTCAGTAAACACGGTATTGACAGATTCTCTCGAAGCAGAAGAGCAAGAATCTGAGCCATTTGAAAATGAATCCTGGGTATAGCAAATGGATACACAATGGGAACTCCGGTTCGAGCAAAGAGAACCGCCCACTGAAGATAAAGTTATCCAAGTCGATGTTGGGGATGAAATCTCACCAAAGCCGATATTTCTCAGTGACAATCTTTTCCCAGCAGAAAGTGAAGAGATGATCCAACTGATAAAGGAATATATCGACGTCTTTGCGTGGAATTATAAGGATATGCCAGGTCTTGATCCGAAAGTGGCTACTCATAAACTTAACATATTGCCCAATTCAAAGCCCGTAAAGCAACACCAACGCCGGTTCCGTCCGGATATGATAGATGCCATTGAAGCTGAAATCAAGAAATTGGTAGCTTGCGGGTTCATCCGGGAAGAACAACATCCTGATTGGGTCGCCAATGTGGTCCCGGTCATGAAGAAAATGGGAAAGTTCGTATTTGCATCGACTACCGAGATCTCAATACGGCCTGCCCCAAGGATGAGTTCCCTCTTCCCATCATAGACGTCATGATCGACAATACCTGCAATTTTGAACGCATGTCTTTTATGGACGGATTCTCAGGATACAATCAGATCAAGATGCATCATGAAGACGAGAAGCATACCGCCTTCCGTACTCCACTGGGGGTATACTGCTACACAGTTATGCCCTTCGGATTGAAGAATGTCGGGGCTACATATCAGCGAGTTATGAGTAACATATTCCATGAGCACCTACGCAAAAAGGTGGAATGTTACGTAGATGATATCGCTGTCAAAAGCTGGCTCAACGCTAATCACATCCAAGACTTGAAGACAGTATTCGAGTTGATGCGCCAACATCAACTTAAAATAAACCCTACGAAGTCTTTTCTGGGGGTATCCAGTGTCAAATTCCTGGGATTTGTCATTACCGCTAAAGGCATTCAAGTCGACCCTGATAAAGTAAAAGCTATCCTGGAAATGCGACCGCCCCGTAATCTGAGAGAACTCGGGGGATTCCAAGGTCGTTTAGCTTACATCAGGAGATTCATATCCAATCTCTCTGGAAGATGTCAGCCTTTTTCTCGCCTAATAAAGAAAGGTGTATCTTTCGTATGGGATAAAGCCTGTCAACAAGCGTTTGACGATATCAAACGTTATCTTACCAATCCTCCAGTTCTGCTGCCTCCCGTCATAGGAAGACCATTTTTGCTGTATGTTCGAGCAATGGATCATTCTTTAGGGCTCTTCTCGCACAGAAGAATGATGAGGGTCATGAACAGGCTATCTACTACTTAAGCAGGATGATGGTTGGAGCTGAACACCGGTACAATCCAGTGGAAAAAGAATGCTTGGCCCTAATGTTCGCCATTCAGAAAACGCGACATTACGTGACGGGCCAAACTATTCACATCATCTCCAGAATCAATCCTCTCCGGGTATTGATGAGTAAGCCGAGTGTTCTTAATTCCTGACTCACGACTTGGGCGATGTTACTAACACCGTATGATATGGTGTACGTCCCTCAGAAGTCCATAAAAGGTCAAGTCTTGGCTGATTTCTTAGCTGCTCATCCAATTTCAAAAACCTCCAAACTTTACGAGGACATTCCCGACGAAGTTGCAGAATGTAACTCTGCAATGGAAGATGATACTTGGCAGCTGTTCTTCGACGGTGCCTCCCGGACTGGTCCCAAGGGAAACGTAGTTTTAGGAGTAGGAATTATTCTGGTGACTCCTGATAAACTCGTCATCTATCAAGCATATTCTCGTAACGAACCCTGCTCTAATAATGTGGCAGAGTATAATGCCCTACTCATTGGGCTTCAAGCCGCTAAAGAATTGGATGTCGAATACTTGGAAGCCTTTGGTGATTCCCAGCTGATCGTCAATCAGGTCAGAGGAATATATGAAGTCCACAATCCAGACCTCATTCCTTATCACCAAGCAACGATCAAGATAGCCATGTCCTTTAAAGGATTCTTCCTAGAGCACGTGCCTCAGTCTCAAAATCTGGAAGCTGATGCTCTGGCCAGTTTAGCTGCAGATCTGGATATTCCTATATGAAGGCAGAACTCGGTGATCCTTCTTAACAGAGATTTGTTTTGTGTGAAAAATAATTTTCACATGGAACGCAGCTACGCCGTAAATACGGTTCCTCCTAAGAGAGATTGGAGAAGTCCCTTTATAGACTTCGCAGCATACGAAATCTTACCAGAAGATCCCAAGGAAGCAGTATCGGTTAAAAGACGATCACTACGCTTCTATTTTGATGCTTCATCACAAAGTCTATATCGCCGAACATACGATGGACTATTGTTACGATGTCTCTCTGACGATGATGCAAAGCAGATTATCCGAGAAGCTCACGACGGAGTATGCGGAGCACATCAACCCGGTCCTAAGTTACAGGATCGTATAAGGAGGATGGGCTATTACTGGCCTACCATGATTGCAGATGCCGTAAAATATGCATGACAATGCAAAGCCTGCCAGGTTCATGCGGATTTTATACATCAGCCTTCTGAGTATTTACATCCTACTATTGCATCATGGCCCTTTGAAGCATGGGGTATGGACATCATTGGTCCTATTCACCTGTCATCTTCTAGAGGACATCGGTTCATACTGGCTATCACCGATTATGTCTCTAAATGGGCGGAGGCGATCCCCCTTGCTGAGGTAAAGACATCCAACGTGATCAGCTTTATCAAGCATTATGTCATTTATCGTTTTGGGATACCCCGAAGGATAATTCATGACAACGGGCCTCAATTCATCAGCCAAGCGTTTCACCGATTTTGCGATAAGAATCGGATATAAAATATGGCCTCTACGGCATATAATCCTGCTGCTAATGGTTTGGCGGAAGCCTTCAACAAAACTATTATTAAACTCTTGAAGAAGTTCGTTTCTTCGAACAAAAGAGACTGGAATGAGAAGCTGAGAGAATGCCTCTGGGTATACTACACAACGGTACGAACACCGACAGGTTGTACTCCATTCTCATTGGTTTACGGGAGTGAAGCAGTTCTCCCCATTGAAGTTCAAATTCTCTCACTCAGAATAGCAGTGGCTAATGAGTTAACTCAGGAAAAAAATGACCAATTAAGGCTTCGAGAAACGCCTTCAAGCTCAACAACGCATTGCGTTTTACCAGGCACATATTTCCAAAGCTTTTAATCAAAAAGTGAAGGAAAGAGTGTTCAAAGTTGGCGAGCTAGTTTTAGCTGTGAAGAGGCCAATGATCATCACGCACAAAAGTAAGGGTAAGTTCCAGCCTAAATGGGAGGGTCCTTATGTGGTTGAAAACACATTTTCAAATGGCGCTTACAGATTAGCTAAGCCTAACGGAGACTTGTTAATGGCTCCTATCAACGACAAATTCTTGAAGAAGTAGTACACTTAATCGCCCTTGCTTAAAATGGAGTACGATGAAGATCTCCTTCTGACGATACTACGTACAAAGACTGGTTGGATCATATTCTATCATATCCATATAACCTCTGAATAGATATGTTCAACTAATTTGAATCATCAAAACCTATCACGTCCATATTACCTCTGATAGTGTTTTGTACACAAATTTTAGTTGGATCATATTCTATCATGTCCATATAACCTCTGAATAGATATGTCCAGCTAAATCTTACCGAAAGGATATCACGTCCATATTACCTCTGATATCACTTTCACCCTATCCTGTCATTTATATTCCAAAATGATAGGTCCACAAAGTCAGATAAAGTTTCTTTATTGCCTCCGGGAAAAGCAAATTACATAGAAAAGCAAAAAGTACATCATTGAGGAGGAGCAGCCAAATTACGGATCTGTTGTGCCAAAGCGGCCATCCTCTCATTTCTGGAGTCTAAAATGTTCGCGCAAGCCCGCTCCATTCGTGCCTCATCATCGCTCAGGAGGGATAGTTCAGACCGAGCATGTACAAAACTGGCGTGGATGACACCCACATGCGCCAAGTTCTGCTGAGCTGCTTCCATTCGGTCCTTCAATACATTTATAGCTGCCGATGAAGCGTGAGCCCACTCCTTTGCTTGAGCGAGTTTAGCTTCCAATTTGTGGACCCTCGCTTCATTTCCCTCATGTTCAGCCTTGCTCTTAGCCAGATGGGGAATGACATACCCCAAGATGGCCTGCTCTGCGTTCATCTCTTGATGCTGTGCCTCGATGGATTTACTCAGAGTTCTATCTCCCCAGCAAGCCTCGCAGTCAAGGAGTCGTATTCAGCCTAGATCATATCATCGACGTTGTCTTGAGACAATTGCAAATAATTGTTAATAGGTTGTTCCAAACTATTAACTATTTGCTCCAGAGCATCAGCCCTTTTAGTGCCACTGAAATTTCTAATATGCGTTATGGTAAGATTAGAGGACATCTTCAGAGCTTCGAAGCCCAGATTCTTCTCTAGCACCATCGATATCAATGTTTTCAAAGTGGTATAGAATACGCTAGTATACTGTTCAACTAGCAGGGTAAGATGCGAATGGACGCTGGGAGTGGTCGCGATATCAGTAAACCCCCTTTGTGGAACGTTGGCAGAAGATATGGCCACAATTGTCGCTTCAGTAGATTGCGTGACAAAAGAGGAGACACCCGCAATGGTTGAAGTTGCTGGCGTACTCAAAGGAGGCACAGCCGCGATGATAGGCTCATCCCCCTCTGACGATATCTGGACTGCTGTTGGCGAGACGACGCCCAAAGATGTTGCAAGCAAAGGATCAACAGATTCAAAGTCTGCCTCTTCAAAGTCTAGTGCCGCTGTTTCATCGGCAAGATCCTCAATAAAGTCAGAAGTGGTATCGACTCCACCCTCCCCAATGATGTCTTCGCCTGAAAAGAAGACAAGAGAAAGTTAATATCAAATTAATGTTAATTTTCCTAAAGGAGGCATAAGGACGACATTTACCCATGGCCGATGGTATATATGTCGCGTCCGCAGCCTGTACAGCTAAATCATTTCTTAATGATGCTAAACGAGCTGTCATACTTGGGGAAGAGGGTGCACCAACTGACGTTGGAGGATAGTCTTCCCAGTCATCACCAAGATCCACTCGAGGTTCATCGGGCAGAATCTCGCTGGAAATATGTACAGACGAAGAAGGGGCTGGACCTATTATTGGTCTGGATAAAGGTATCCTTGAAAGGCTCAGCCTCGTAGGCGATCTCTTAGCACTACCAGAAGCTGTAGAAGCAGCAGCGATCTCGAGCAAAGGATCTCCGGCACTGCCAGCCGGAACTATAGAAGTTCCCTCTCTAAAAGGCGAGGGACCTCTGATCATAGGATCACCCCCAATAGGGGGAACAACAGGCTCATTCCTAGCCCCCTGACTAGAAGTCCTTTGAGGAGCACCGACAGTCTTCTTTTTCTTGCGAGGGGAAGTCTCTTTCGGAGTAGAAGCCCTTCGCTTACTGGGAATAACGAGAGGCTCTGCAGGCGGAGCTATCACGCCTCTCGGTATTGGCAACAAAGACTCATCTGGACCGACAAGGTCTTCACCTTCATCAGAAGAGACTGATGGGATCTCCTCTCTCCCAGTGGACTTATGAGAAGGCATCCTAAAACTTCCATGCATATCAAAATTGCGATGGAAGGTATTGATGGCCACATAAAATTGTGCGTATGAATGGAGGATGCGCAACTCCATCGAGAGAGAAGTGGCGGGCACAGTAAAGGTTGATCCAGTACAACCCATTATGAAGTACCGCCACCCTCTAGCTCCATCGATAAGTCCACCTTTGGACTTGAAGCTGGTAATGGCATTCCCTACATGCAACTGGTCGTACCCAAACTGTCTGGCAAACCGACTGGGCAGATAGGGCTCCAAGAAGCAATGGTCCTCACTTCTGTACAGTAAGTGGGAAGGTCTAATACAGACCAACCAGTAGAAGGCTTCAGGAGAGAGAATGGTTCTCCCATGACCTTCATCCTTAAGTCTCGTCCCCTGTTGATTGATATGTACAGTGGGGACAATACAGAAGAGCTTCCAGCTATGAGCAAAATTTAACGCTCGCCGACAATCTACGACGGTCGTCACATTCCAAGAGGAATTCTTGTAATTCAACAAGAAATTATTGCCCGAACTACTGGCAGAACCGGGAGACATCACCCTAGGGTTATGAAGGATTAACCATACCATCAGATATAGGAATGGTAACTCTACACTAGGAAAGCTTTCACGCCGTGTTTTATCTGCAAGCATGCCATCAGTAATGGCCCTCAAGCCAGCTTGTATTCGGCATACCATGGCAGGGAGCAGGCCCAGTCTTGCTCCAAACACCAGACGTACTGCAGGCCACAAGGTGTTACGATAGATACGATCAGCAGACGCGATGCCAGGAACCACCCATCGGCGCAACCATACAGAAAGGAAGCCAGCCAGTTGATCTTCCCTTGACAGAGGCTTACGATAATGCCTCATATAACTGTAGGCTTTAGTGCCTGCAGGATAACCCTCGATCTCCTCATCGAAAATCTGATCTGAAAACCCAGTGTCTTCAATAAGATCATCGACTGTTTGGGCATTAAGCATGCTCAGGAGGCTCAAAGGCTTATCCCTGCTATCCACAACTTTGTCTGGCTTAGCATCTCTAGCCTGATGAAAGAAGAGATATGACGCCTATTTGTTGGTATAAGCCAAATCAGAGGGCTCATTGTAGAAGGTGGTGCACGCAAGATAATGGCTCATCAACTCCTGGTATACTGCCACTACCCGAGGGTCTGTATCCCTCAATTCCCTGTTTGTGGGAACATACTCTTCGTAAGGAGTATCTCCCATTGGCAGCCGTGAAATCTCTGCCATCTCATGAAGGGCCAATCCCAACTCCCCTAGCGGAGTAGAGAAAGTCCCAGTGAGCGAGATATACCGCTCCATCAAAGCCAAAAACAGGTGGGAGTTAAGAGGCAACCCAAAACTGGTAGCACTCACAGCCGCGAACAGACCAATGCTCTCTAGCTCCGTCTGAAAGTGCTTCAAAGCCCAGACAGTTAAACGGGCCCATCGAAGGTTCCCGGGGCTAAGCCACCCGCTGGTCCGAGGATTGATTTTGGGGTAGACTCCTCCCTGCCCCATGAAGTCATTGCAAAAAGTCGATATTTGAACCGGCTGAAGCAGTGAAGTGTCTTCACTCGGGACGCTGCCCGGCAGTAATCCTCGGAAAGGCATAACAGGGCCTGAAGGACGGCTCACAAATAATCCCTGGCCTGATCCTTTCTGATAAAATATCTTTCCCGGCTGGCCGTGAAGATCAGGAGTCAGAGTCCATGACATCTTCCTGGGATGGGTGGCATGGAAAAATGTCGAGATAGGGTAGTCCCTGGGCATCCTTGGCAGGTACATGACCATGCCATCAGCAGTGAACACCCAATTTTCCTTCTTGGGCTTCGTTTGGGATTGTTTATCAATCATATCCCCGAATAGGAAAGCTGGTTTCCTATAGTTAGCCCAATCTAGATACGTCAGGGGCTCCCCACTGATCATGCTCAACAACATTCGTTCTCCTTGAGATGATATCAGAATTCCCCTTCCTTCAGGATACTGAGCTCCAGAAATAGGGAATGTCACATGGGACAAATCCTCCAGATAATTGGAGTTCAGCATCCCGGCAGCAGAGCCCATCACCTCAGCTAAAGGAGAGATCTGCAAGTCCACTATAAAATATAAGAGAACAAGTCAGTTTCTATACTAGACGATACACTCTCACAGTTTACGCCAAAGATGCTCAGTCTGTGCTTTTACGCCAAGACTGTAAAAACTTGAGCTTTGGAACCTATTTCCGAGGCATAAAATTCAAGGTTGGCAGTATACACAAAAATCTAACAGTCTGAGTTTGTAAGCCCAGGCTGCCAAAATTTTGAGGTTGTACGCCGGAATTTTCATCCAGTGCGTAAAACTCAAAGTTTGTGGTTTTACGCCAAATTTTGGCAGTCCGAGCTTTTTACACCAGAACTGCGAAAAGATGGTTTTACGGTGACACATTAGGAATGTGGGCGTAATGACAGAACATCTATGTGCATCATCTTCCTCGAAGAGGCTCTCAGCACAGAAGATGACCTTGCGCATTTACGTACAACGTGTGCGAAGGGTTTTTCTTTTCTCAAAGTTTTTTACCTGTGATGCCCGGTGCGCAGCTCGTCGGTGGAGCATTGCGTTCAGATTGGGGCTCGTTCAGCCCAATGGGAGTCGCTCGTGTTTGAGCAGAGGAACGAGAAGAAGATGCGACCTTCTTACCCTTGGCAACGGAAGCTTGTTTAGGTTCCATGGCGAGTCTGAGTTCTCGAGAAAGAGACGAAGGAGAAAGGTTCTTGGAAAGCTAGGGTTTTGAGAAGACAGATAAAAGTTTTCTCTCTCCATTCCTTGGGCTATTTATAGAGTTCGGATTACTCTTCGAATCCCTAACCAAATCCGATATTTAATATTCGGTTATAATTTGGGGCCACGTCAGACTATCATTAAGAGAAGACGGACAGTCAGTGGATCGAGAATTTACTCGCAGAGCAGATTTGTGATTTTACGCTTGAGAAGCTACAAGTCTACGGTTTTACGTTCAGAGGCTATAAGTCTATGGTTTTACTCCCGGATGCTTTTATGCTCAGTAGCTTTTACGCTCGAGAGGCTACAAACCTATAATTTTATGCTCAGAAGCTGCAAATCTATGATTTCACGCTCGGATGCTTGTTACTCTCAGAGGCTATAAGTCTATGGTTTTACGCACAGATGCTTTTATGCTCAGTAGCTTTTACGCTCGAGAGGCTACAAACCTACGACTTTACGCTCAGAGACTAAAAATCTACGAGCCCATGCTCGAAAGCTACAGATGGCCAATCATAAGGATATACGCAGAAATGCTCCCTCTTTGGCTACAAAATATTCCAAGTGCCCCAAAATATACATAGTTCAACATTGAAGATGACTCTTTTTCTTGGGTCGATTGGAAGTTCATCCGAAGTCCAACCGGAACCTTTCTCAAAAGTTCAAGTATGGCTTGTTTGACGGCCATTTCTCGCCCTATTTTCAAGGGATTTTCGGGAAAACATTCTTGAAGATGATGGTCTGAACAAAAATCCTTCGGGTCAAAGAAGTGACAGTTCAGAAATTCTATGTGACTCTTCGTCCAAAACAGCATGACAGTTCAGATCTTCAAAATGACTTAATGCTAAGAAACTTTCTACGCGCCTTTAGTTACGCGTAAAAGACGGGACAAGATCAGATACTTTCTTATCAGAGTCGGCGTAAAGTTATTCAGACGTATTGAAGCTGCACATATTCAGACTTCCTCACAGCAAATATGGCAAATCATCAGATGCATAAAAGAAGACAATCTTATTTATCATGATTACATATGATGGAAATCCAGTCTACAAAGGATTTTTCATCTTCATGATTACATATGATGGAAATCCTTTTTCTACAAAGGGTTTCTCATCTTTATTTAAGATCACGCCGAGAGACTGTTGTGCCAACTTCTCATGATTGGTGGAGATCTTCGTCTTCTTCTACGGCGGTTTATCGGCTTCTGCGGCCGATAAACAAGAAAATGATTAATGGCTGAAGGATACATAACTGGGCCTGTATAAATTATTCAGAGCCTATCCTCTTCACGCCATGACAGGCATGCCCTAGAAGTTGGGTTGGGGTTTCAGACCCAACTCAATACTGGAAGACAGGGCCAAACTGCCTACCTTCGTCCACCGCCATAACAGGAGAAAATACAGCTTGCAAGCTATGTGGTCTAATACGACCCTTCCTCTCTCCTGGACGAATTGCCATATAAAATTGCTGATCATCCCGAGCAAAGGAAGCTATGATATCCTTCCATGATCCATCGTTGCAGAGGACATTTGCTCGAAGACGCCTCCTTTTACGGCTCCTTACATGCAGGAAGAACATGATCTTCTTCTTCCTTAGATCAGCCTGACAGAGCTCGGCAACCATCTCTTTATGGTGAAGGAAGTGTGGGAAAAACGGTTAACTCATTCGCCTTTATATAGGCAGAGGAGATCACATCAAATCCTAACAAATTCCAAAATTACGCCGAAAAATCAGCCCCGAAGAACGAGTCAATCTTTGACCGTTTCATGCTTCATTCAAAGTATTTCAAATTACGAGAAATTTGAAAACTTTGAAGGGGGTCTTGTAGAAGCATGAAAAATACGCTGGAGAAATTATACGCATGAAGCCCGCGTAAAGCAGAGTTTCAGTGCTATGCAGCGTAAAGCATGACTTCAGAGCTATTGGCGTACAGCAGAGCTTCAACTCTATTTTTTTAGAGTTCCTGAACAATCCACGTAAAGCATCACTTTCGAGGCCATTTGTGGCGTAAAAGGTGGCTGCCCTCCCCCTACATCGTAACATATGCTTGCTTTTAATGCCGCGTGGAGTTATACGAGGAACGCTTCGAATTCTTCGAATGAACCTGTCAGAAAGTACAATGAACCTGACTCCTGACAGAGAGTACTGCACGACGATCGAGGGGACGGCGGTGATGATAATTTTGCACAGAGACCCAGGCTGTCGTTTAGTGACGGACCCTTGATATAAGACGTCGTTTACGCATTTAAGGGATATGCTGCCTATTTTACACAAGCAAGCATGAGCTTTTACGCTCAAGAGAAGACAAAATAAGGCGCCACGGCAAAAGCTGCTCTTCATACAGAACTCGAGGCACGTCTCTGCAGTTAATGCGCGAGATGGGGGCATATCTCTGCATTTAATGCACGAGATTTGGTTCTACTTTTTAATGACAGGATGAGCTATAATTAGGGCTAACACGTCCACATCACCATCCCTGTACATTACGCCATCAGGCTATTTTCAGCTATAGGAGCACGCTGTACGCTATCTCCTCGAAATACGCCAACCCAGGCTATATTTGCAAGAGTACGTGACAAGGCTGCTTGGCCCAGAATACGCTCAAGACCTTAGTCAAGAAGGTTATTTGGCTTCTATGCCAACTTGACAGCTATTTGGCTTCTATGCCAACTTGACAGCTATTTGGCTTCTATGCCAACTTGACAGCTATTTGGCTTCTATGCCAACTTGACAGCTATGTGGCTTCTACGCCAATGTGACAGTTATTCGGCTTCTACACCAACCTTCACTACACGAGGGGCAGTTACCTACGTGGCTTGCATGCCGTGATCTTCGCAGTAGTTATACACGTTACCTCATAATGGGATACGCATCACACGCAGGTTCAGAAGATCATTTATACGTGGGTAGCAGTTATTATAACCGCCGCGTAAAAGGTGCAGCTTTCTCCGCTGTTCGGTTTCTACGCCGACTGTCACTGAACCCTATAAATAGAGACCTCCGGTCACGGAGGTCAAAGGGTCAAATTTTTGGAGAGGGTAAGGGTCGAAGATCTTGAGAGAGAAGAACAGAGAGCTTAGACAGAGAGAAGTGATTGACAACTTTGGCATCAAGCATCCAATCCCTCCTGCAGCATTTGAAGTTTCTTCTTCTTCTACAGCACTTCTTCGTCATCGTGTGATCCAAGGGACAAAGTGATCGACCGCAGATCAGACTCCTATAGCAATATTTCCCCAGAATCAAAATTTTGTACTTAACATCCTCGTATAGGATTAATTGTACTTTTTCTTTTAGTGTTTGTGAACAAAGAAGAGGTTTTGTATAAACCTTGTTTTATTTCTTTCGTTTATTATCAAACACTGGGTGAGTTGGGCTTAGCCCTTCATGAGATGGCAGAGATTTCATGGCTGCCAATGGGGGACGCTCCATATGAAGAGTATGTTCCCACAAATAGGGAACTGAGGGACACAAACCCTCGGACAGTGGCAGTATACCAGGAGCTGATGTGACACTACCTTGCCTGCACCACTTTCTACAAGGAGCCGTCTGATTTGGCTCACGTCAACAAGTGGGCAACCTACCTCTTCTTCCATCAGGCTAGAAATGTTAAGCCGGATAAGGTGGTAGATAGCCGAGATAGGCCCTTGAACCTCCTGAGCATGCTCAATGCTGATACGGTCGATGACCTTATCGAAGATGCTGGGGCTCCGGATCATATTTTTGACGAGGAGATAGGGGGTTATCCTGCAGGCACAAAAGCCTTCAGTTATATGAGGCATTGTCGTAAGCCTCTGTCAAAGGAAGCTCAACTGGCTGGCTTTCTCTCCGTCTGGCTACGCCGCTGGGTAGTGCCTGGCATCGCGTCTGCAGATCGCATCCATCGCAATACCTTATGGCCTGCAGTGCATTTGGTGTTCGAAGCAAGACTGGGCCTGCTTCCTGCTATGGTATGTAGAATACAAGCAGGCCTGAGGGCCCTTACTGATGGGCTTCTCGCTGATGAGACACAGCGTGAAAAAGTTCCCAGGGTGGAATTACCCTTCTTATACCTGATGGGGTGGTTGATCCTCCACAACACCAGGGTGATGTCTCCCGGTTCCGCCAGCGGTTCAGGAAATAACTTCTTGTTGAATTACAAGAATTCCTCTTGGAACGTGGCGACCGTCACAGATTGCGGGCGGGCGTTAAACGTTGCCCACAGCTGGAAGCTCTTCTGTATCGTCCCCCCTGTACATATCAATCAACAGGGGAGGAAACTAAAGGATGAAGGTCATGGGAGAACCATTCTTTCTTCTGAAGCCTTTTACTGGTTGGTCTGCATTAGACCTTCCCACTTACTGTACAGAAGTGAGGACCATTATTTCTTGGAGCCCTATCTGCCCAGTCGGTTCGCCAGGCAGTTTGGGTATGACCAGTTGCATGTGGGGAATGTCATAACCAGCTTCAAGTCCAAAGGTGGACTTATTGATGGAGCCAGAGGGTGGCGATACTTCATCACGGGCTGCACTGGTACAACTTTTGATGTGCCCGTGACTTCTCTCTCCATGGAGCTGCGCATCCTTCACTCGTACGCAGTTCTATGCATCCATCAATACCTTCCATCACGATTTTGATATGCATGGAAGTTTTAGGATACTCCCTCATAAATCCACTGGAAGGGAAGATGTTCCGTTTGTTTCCTCGGATGAGAATGAAGACACCACCGGGGCAGACGAAGTTTTGTTAACAATACCGAGAGGCGTAATAGCTCCGCCTGTAGAGCCTCTCATTATCCCCCAGAAACGGAAGGCTTCCACTCCGAAAGAGCCTTCCCCTCGCAAGAAGAGGATTGTCAGAGGTCCGAAAAGGGCTTCCACCAGGGAGGCTGTCGTTTTCCCTATTGGGGATGATTCTTTAATCAGAGGTCCTTCGCCTTTTAGAGAGGGAACTTCCATATTTCCGGCTGGCAGTGCCGGAGATCCTTTGCTCGAGATTGCCGCTGCTACTACTGCTTCTGGTAGTGCTACGAGATCGCCTACGAGGCCAAGCATTTTAAGGATACCTTTATCCAGACAAATAATGGGAGTAACCCCTACTTCGTTTGTAAATATTTCCAGTAAGATTCCACCCGATGAGCCTCGAGTGGATCTTGGTGACGACTGGGAAGACTATCTTCCAACGTCAGTTGGTGCACCCTCTTCTCCAGGTATGATAGCCCGCTTAGCATCATTAAGAAATAATTTAGCTGTACAGGCTGCGGACGCGACATATATACCATCGGCCATGGGTAAATGTCGTCTTTACGCCTCTTTTAGGAAAATTAACATCTAGTTGATATTAACTTTCTCTTATCTTTTTCAGGTAAAGACATCTCAGGGGAGGGTGGAGTCGACGCAACCTGTGACTTTGTTGCGAATCCTGGCGATGAAACGGCGGTGTTCGACCTTGAAGAGGCACACTTTGAATCTGTCGATCCTTCGTCTGCAACATTTTCGAGCGTCGTCTCGCCAACAGTAGTCCAGATATCATCAGAGGAGGATGAGCCCAATATCTCGACTGTGCCTTCTTCGTTGAGTACGCCAGCAACTTCAACGGTAGCTGGTGTTTGTTCTTTTGTAGCGCCATCTGTAGAGGCAACGGCTGTGACAACATCCTCCACGGTCATTCCTGGAAGGCGATTTCCCGGTATCGCAGCCACTCCTAGCGTGCATCCGGTCTTCGATATGCTGATTGAAAATTATACCAGCCTATTCTACCGCAGTTTGAAGGAGTTGATTTCCATGGTGCTGGAGAAGAACCTGAGCTTTGATAATCTACTGACGTCCTCCCAGCTTGCGATAGTGCCGATTAGAAATTTCCACGACGCTGGGCTAGCTGATGCGCTAGAGCAGATAGTTAATGGTTTATAACAACCCATTAACGAATATTTGCAACTATCTCGAGGCAACGTCGATGATATGATTCAGGCCGAGTACGACTCCTTGACTGCGAGTCTTGCTGAACAGATGGAATCTCTGAACAAATCCATCCGGACACAGCAGCAGGAGATAGATGCAGCGCAGGCCGTCTTGGAGGAGGTTATCCCTCAGCTTACCCAGTGCGAGGCTAAACATGAGGGAAATGAAGCGAGGGTCCACAAATTGGAAGCTAAACTCGCTCAGGAAAAGGAGTGGGCTCTCGCTTCATCGGCAGCTCGAGATGTATTGAGGGGACGAATGAATATAGCTCAGCAGAACTTGGCACATGCAGGTGTCATCCGTGCCAATTTTGTACAGGCTCGGTCCGAACTATCCCTCCTGAGTGATAACGAGGTACGACTGGAGCGGGCTCGCGCTAACATCTTGGACTCCAGGAATAAGAGGATAGCTGCTCTGGCGCAGAAGATTCGTGATTTGACTGCTCCTCCCCAATGATGTACTTTTTTGCTTCTTTTTGTAACTTGCTCTTCCCAGAGATAATAAAGAGACTTTATCTGACTTTGGTGGACCCATCATTTTTGAATATAAAATGATAGGCTAGGGTGAATGTAACTTTGTATGTATCATGAACATGACATGACATACTTTCGTTAAGGTTTTGCTGAATGTAAATCTATTCAGAGTTAACATGAACCTGAAAGAATATAATCCAACCAAATTTGTATACTAAATACTATCAGAGGTAATATGAACATGATAGGTTTATAAATTAGTTAAGGATATCTATTCGGAGGTCACATGAACCTGATAGAATATGATTCAGCTAACCTTTGTATGTAGTATCGTCAGAATGAGATCTTTACCATACTCCGTTTAAACAAGGGAAATTAAGCATAGTACTTCTTCAGGAATTTGCTGGATATGAGCCATTATCAAATTTCCATTAGGCTTGGCTCATTTGTAAGCACCATTTGGGAATGTTCTTTCAATCAGAGAGGGCCCTCCATTCCTTTATGATTGTTTGTGTGAACTTCGGATGTCGTACCAGAGGTAGTATGGACGTAGTACAATACCGTGTTTGTTGAGGACATCCCACTGGGGGATCTTTTGTGGACCTATTATTTGTTACACACGTTGAGTGCAAATAATAAGTTTGAAAACAAAACCCTATCAGAGGTAATATGGACGTGGCAGGTTTTATGGGTAATAAAGACATACTGTTAGGGATAAAGAATGTGGACTCACTACTTTTTGTGCACGTTAGTGCAAGTAATAGGTTTGAGGCAAGCCCTGACACTGTAAAATATGACTCTGTGGGGATAGTGGAGAGACATAGTTCAGAGGTAATATGGACGTGAACTGACTTTTCCATTGCGAGTTTTCCACGGGGATTTTTGGTGGACCTATTACTTCTTGTGCACAAGAGTGCAAGTAATAAGTTTAAGACAAGCCCTACCAGAGGTAATATGGAAGTGGCAGGTTTTATGGACTTAACACCACTAGCGTACTCAGATTTGAGTACGGGTGCTAAGTTGAAATGACAACCGATATCAGAGGTAATATGGACATGATAATCGATAGACAAAAACTCAAAAAGTTTACTCAGAGGTAATATGAACATGACAAACTTTTGAGTTATGACTCCACTGGGGATGGAGGTATATATCTGCTCAGAGGTAATATGGACATGGCAGTTTTTGTGGACTCAACACCACTGGCGTACTTAGATTTAAGTACGGGTGCTAAGTTGAGATGATAACCGATATCAGAGGTAATATGGACATGATAATCGATAGCCAAAAACTCAGAAAGTTTGCTCAGAGATAATATGAACATGACAAACTTTTGAGTTATGACTCCACTGGGGATGGAGGTATATATCTGCTCAGAGGTAATATGGACATGGCAGCTTTTGTGGACTCAACACCACTGGCGTACTTAGATTTAAGTACGGGTGCTAAGTTGAGATGATAACCGATATCAGAGGTAATATGGACATGATAATCGATAGCCAAAAACTCGGAAAGTTTGCTCAGAGGTAACTTGGACATGGCAAACTAAGCTGGGGGAAAAGATTTGGGCAACAATTCAGAGGTAATATGGACATGAACTCATGTCCCAAAAATTCATTGGAGAATGATTTGCTGAGTGGGGATAGACCCGTAGGTTGTTCCTCTGGGGAGATTTTATGGACTCATTCTCCGGTACCTCTTGAGGAGCAAATTATCACGTTGGAGTGATATTAATTTGCCGTGACCGTCATCTTGTTTATACATGCAAAGTTATAACTTTGGTGTCGATCAACTCCTGAATTCTCCTTTTTAGTACATATCACGCCTTTGTGGGGTGATGAACGTACCGATGAAAGAGACAACATTCTGGGTCATTGACTTTGCCAGCCCTTTCAGGATGCCTGATGTTGGGAAGCCGAAGTTTATTTTCCTTCATCAATATATTGAAGATTTCAATGATGTCATCTTCATTGAAGGAGAAAGTCCCCTTCGGCCTTCGGGCTGTCGATACCTGAGTTGTACGGTCTTCATGGAAGACGGTCATGGCTGCATCATCTTCGGATTCAGAGGGAATTCTACCCCCAGTTTTGGATGCTGCCCTATTTTGTCGAGGGAGACTACCCCCAGACATGTCTTTGTCTGGTTTTCCTTTGTCCATAGAAGTTGATTTAGAAGGATCTGCCTCTGGTATTACAGGATCAGACTCTAGAGGTTTGGAGTTTTCAAGAGATGCGGTATACCCCAACCCGAAACGAGTTCGTTGACAGTGGGGATCACCATACAACGGTATTCGTCTGCCTTTTCCAAAATTGAGGCCTGGTTTTAACTTCAAATCATAACCCATATTTTGCATAATCTTCAAAGCTTGTGGGCTATATCGGTGGACTTGCATTCTCCCAGTATCAGACTCATGAGAATCTTCTTGTACAGTCGGTCTACTCTGCATTCGACCGAAGACTATTTGACGCTAATTGTCACGGGTAGGTGGAACAATAAAGATAGAATCTTTATGTGGTCCATATGTCGTGACGACATTAGCTGTTGATGATACTCCCCACATGATCTCCCCTCGTTTAGTAATTAAGGGCACTAGGCCATAATTTTGACCCCTGTCTCTGCGTTTCTGGATCAGGAAATTACGCAAATCAAGGAGATTACAAGAAGAAAGAGATGAAGGCTTATTTCGCCTTTTTACATTATTTGGGGTATGGAGATTGGGAACCATAACTCTCTCCCTGCCATAAGAATACAAAAGTTCAGCCATGTGAGTAGCGTATGATTCATCATCCGTATGAGGAACGTATGTTCCCGTGAACTGGGTCTTCTTTACGCCGAAGGGCTTGTCCTGGCATAATTTGAAGCTTTGCATAGGTTGGCGTAAAACTGAGGAAGTCCTCAATCGGCCGTCAGCATTCCGCATAATTTGAAGAGCGGGTAACTTTTTCTCTTGATGGCGTAAAAGTCGAGAGGTCGGGAAATCCGCCACCTGTTTTCCCTTGCGGTGATTGTCGGGACCATCTGCCTCCTTATAGGCGGGAGATGTGGGTTTACGCGCGGAGCGTGGAGTAGACTTCTAGATTGGTGCTAAGGCACTACCAGAAGCTTTGTCTGCCACGTCACAGACGGGAGACAGAGTTTTACGTGCGGGGCGCGGAGTAGACTTCTGGATTGGCACTGAGGCACTGCCAGAAGCTTTGTCTGCCACGTCACAGACGGGAGACAGAGTTTTACGCGCGGGGTACGGAGTAGACTTCTGGATTGGCACTGAGGCACCGCCAGAAGCTTTGTCTACCACGTCACAGACGGGAGACAAAGTTTTATGCGCGGGGCGCACAGGTTGCGGTATTACAACCTTGTTGGTCGGAGAGAGAGAGCCTGCAGGAAGGGTAGAGGATGTCCGGGGCATCCATACTTTACGTAGCTTCCTGTTGTCCTGGACAGAGAGGGAACGAGAACCACCCCCTGCATGAAGCATGTCTTCATAAGCAGATTGGTCGAATTGGACGACCAGAGTCTTCTTCGTTGATCCGACTGATACAGCATCGTGTTGAGCAATGACTTTCTCGTCAGAAGAGAAAGTAGTCCCCAGCAGAGTCGCCATCTTGAGTTTGATAATAAACGAAAGAAATAAAACAAGGATTATACGAAACCTCTTCTTTGTTTACAAACAAGAAAAAAGTGTACAATTAATCTTATACGAGGATGTTAAGTACAAAAGTTGATTCTGGGGAAAATATTGCTATAGGAGTCTGATCTGCGGTCGATCACTTTGTCCCTTGGACCACATGATGATGAAAAAGTGCTGTAGAAGAAGAAGGAGAAGCTTCAGATGTTGCAAGAGGGATTGGATTTTCGTTGCCAAAGTCATCAATCACTACTCTTTGTCTATGAACTCTACTCTTCTCTCTTTTTCCGATTGTCCGATCTTTTTCTTTCCCGCTCTTTCAAAATCTTCGACCCTGGACCTCCGTGACCGGAGGTCTCTATTTATAGGGTTCAGTGACAGTCGGCATAGAAACCGAACAGCGGAGAGAGCTGCACCTTTTACGTGACGGTTATAATAACTGCTACCCACGTATGAATGATCTCCAGAATCGGCGTGTGACGCGTGTCCCATTATGAGGTAACGCGTATAATCGCTAGTCGAAGATCACAGCATGCAAGCCACGTAGGTAACTGCCCCTCGCATAGAGAAGGTTGGCATAAAAGCCAAATAACTGTCACGTTGGCGTAAAAAGCCAAAGAGTTATCTTGTTGGCGTAGAAGCCGAGTAGGCGTAGAAGCCAAATAGTTGTCAAGATGGCGTAGAAGCCAAATAGCTGTCATGTTGGCATAGAAGCCAATTAGCTGTCAGGTTGGCATAGAAGCCAGGTAGCTGTCATGTTGGCGTAGAAGCCAAGCCAAGTTCTGCGTAAAGCTTGATATTGCATGGATAGGTAGCTAGCGTAAAGATAGCCGATTATCCTTCCTTGACTGAGGTCTTGAGCGTATTCTGGGCCAAATAGCCTTATCATGTACCTTTGCAAATATAGCCTGAGTTGGCATATTTCGAGGAGATAGCATACGGCGTACTCCTATAGCTGAAAATAGCCTGATGGCGTAATATACAGGGATGGTGATGTGGACGTATTAGCCCTAATTATAGCTCACCCAGTCATTAAAAGTAGAACCAAATCTCGTGCATTAAATGCAGAGATCTGCCCCCATCTCGCACATTAACTACAGAGACGTGCCTCGAGTTCTGTACGAAGAGAAGCTTTTGACGTGGTGGTTGGTTTCGTCTTATCCTGAGCGTAAAAGCTCATGTCTGCCTGTGTATAATAGGCAGCGTATTCCTTGAATGCGTAAGCGACGTCTTATATCAAGGATTTGTCGCTAAGCGATAGTCTGGGGCTCTGTGTAGAATTATCATTACAGCCGTCCTCTTGATAGTCGTGCAGTACTCTTTGTCAGGAGTCATGTTCACTGCTTCGTCTGATAGATTCATTCGAGGAATACGAAGAGTTCCTCGTACAACTTCCCGCTGCATTAAAAGCAGATAGGTTTTACGCCGCAGTGGCGATGTCACAACCTTTTTACGCCAAAGCAGTATGGAAATACTGCATTACGCGGGTTATTCTGGAGCTATGTTTTACGCTGAATAGCGTTAAAGCTCTGTTGTACGCCCATAGCTCTGAAGTCATATTTTACGCTACCCAGTGCATGTTGGGTTTTACGCGTATGATTTCCCAGCGTATTTTTTATGCTTCTACAAGACCCCCTTCAAAGTTTTCAAATTTCTCGTAATTTGAAGCACTTTGAATGAAAGCATGAAACGGTCAAGTTTGACTCGTTCCGCGAGGCTGATTTCTCGGCAAATATTTAGGAATTTATTGGGATTTGATGTGATCTCCTTTGCCCATATAAAGGCTAATGAGTTAACCTGTTCTTCCCACACTTCCTTCACCACAAAGAGATGGTTGTCGATGTTCGTCTTGCTGACTTGAGGAAGAAGAAGATCATGTTCTTCCAGCATGTAAGGAGCCATAAAAAGAGGCATCTTCGAGCAAATGTCCTCTGCAACGATGGATCATGGAAGGATATCATAGCTTCCTTTGCTCGGGATAATCAGCAATTTCATATGGCGATTCGTCCAGGAGAGAGGAAGGGTCATTTTAGACCACACAGCTTGCAAGCTGTATTTTCTTCCATCATGGCGGTGGACAAGGATAGAAAGTTTGGCCCTGTCTTCCAGTATTGTGTTGGGTCTGAACCCCTAACATAATTGTAGGGCATGCCTGCCATGGCGTATGGGGGATGGGCTTGCAAATTGATACATGCCCAGTTCTGTATTCTCCCGCCATTTATCATTTTCTTGTTAATCGGCCTCGGAAGCCGATTAACTGCTGTAGAAGACGAAAAAGATCTACACCAATATGAGAACCCGGCGCAACAGATTCTTGGTGTGATCTTAAATGAGAAACCCTTTGTAGAAAAAGGATTTCCATCGTATGTAATCATGAAGATGAAAAATCCTGTAGACTGGATTTTCATCATATGTAATCATGATTAATAAGATTGTCTTCTTTTACGCATCTGATGATTTTCCATATTTGCTGTGAGGAAGTATGAATATGTGCAGCTTCGGCACATCTGAATAACTTTACGCCAACTCTGATAAGAGAGTATCTGATCTCGTCCCATCTTTTACGCATAACTGAAGACGCGTAGAAAGCTTCTTAGCATTAAGTCGTCTTTGAAGATCCAAACTGTCATGCTGTTTTGGATGAGGAGTCACGTAGAATTTCTGAACTGCCACTTCTTTGACACGAAGGATTCTTGTTTAGACCATCATCTTTTTAAAGTCAGCAAAGTCGAAGGCAGTCACATCCTTCTTCTTTGCGTTTTGGGGCACTATGACTTCATTTGTCGCTGGCTCCACCAGTTCCGCTGTTGTTGTTGCGGATTGGTTAGAGGCCAAGGTCTAAACAATTTGTTGCAGAGCGTCCACATGCTTCTGCTGGAACTCAAATCGTGCCTCTAGATTTTTCTCGAACTTGTCCTGTCGGGCCTCATCCCTCTTTTGTTGTGCTTCCAGCATTTGCATCATTCGTTCGACCGGATAGACGGAGGTAAAAGGTCGATGGCTCTCAGAACTAGCCGAAGTACCGGAAGTACTTGCATCAATTTGGCCTGTTCCTTGGGTTCGAGCCATTCCTACTAAAATAAGGAACTTACATCAGTCTCATAGAGTATTACGGACTCATTGTATGGAATATATCTTATTTTGCACCAATCGATTTCAAGAGTTAAACTCGGACGGGACAGGGTCATCTTAGGAAAACTTTCCGACTCGAGATCAAAGGATCCGAAGCTTCACTCTGATACCACTATGTCACGCCCCAATTTTGCCCAGTCGATAATCGTCCCCCGGCGTGATGCCGTGCACGCATAGGGCGTGCGTGCACAAAGCCTAGGCATAATGATAATCTTTAGAACATATACAGCAGAGTACGCAAATAAGATAGCACACATTGAGGCATAGAAATTTTTCGTTTTATTGATAATGAACATCTGATTATAGACTCTTGACCCAAAATGATAAGGATGCCACACGGACTTACAACTTGGATACAAAATAAGATAGTCGTTCCATACATCACATCATTTACTAAAACTTCAAAACAATATAGACACCTGCTGGCGAAGCTATCGCCTTGCCACAGAGCCGCATATAAGGGTTGCGTTGCCTCCGACTGCTTTGTACAAGCTCCAAAAAAGTCACGAACGGAATACGTCGGATACTGGACTGGTTAGGGGAGAAAGAAGCTTCAGCTCCTTGCCGCGTCGCTCAGGCTCGGGGAACCTGCTGCAACGAGGGTCAGTACTTTGAAAGTACTGGTGAGGGCGAGCTAACCCAACTAACCAAATCCAAGTTTGTTCATATGAAACATGCAACATTATTGTGTTCTTTCTATCTTGCATTAGTTTAATTTTACATGCAAGCATTGAATATTCAATTTACGGAACAACATGCTACCGTTTGGTAACTTTTACCTTCTCGTCTGAACTGCCTGCATAACACTTACCATGTTCTTCCCTGCCACGAAGACACCATTAGTTTGAGCAAGTAATGCAGATATATGTGTACATTGGCTCATGGCATATCCTTGCCACCGTGGACAACAGCTACAGTAAGCGGTGACCCTTGCAGCTCGGGTAGCAAGCCCCGCTGCAAGGCCTCCCCCACCTTACCCATGCTAGACTTGCTAGCGTAGATATCCGAGTTCCGCCCGGAACGAATCGCCCCCAGTGCCCCGGGCGCCGTTCGTAGGAACTAAACCTTGTGCACAAGTTGTCCGACCGAACTACGCATTGACACTAAATTAATAGATAAAGCATTCAATCCACAAGAATGTGTACATCTACTTTAGCATAGAGCATTTGGCATAGTCTTCCTGTCCAAGTGATTGCATTTCAATATAGTTTGCACAATACATCTGTACAGTTATATAGAATAATTCTAGCTACAACTGAAACATGAATATATATATATGCATAGCGAACAAGCACGCATCAATGTGATCGTTTGAGAATTCTAAGTGATAAGCATTTCATGTATTTCAAGTCTAACTCATCTTTCATTTGACTCAGTTTTAATCTTATTATGATATCGTTGGAGCGGGATGCATAATGAGTCAATTATTATTTAGAGTGAAGACTTGGCAGAAGGGTGCTAATCGAATTAAAACCACTCACAAGTTGGTGAAATATGAGAGAAAAGGGAGAACTTCAAGACTCTGCGCGTGCGTCGTCTACCCGATCACCTGCACGCACCAACAGATGATCAATATCTCCTGCTTCGGTCTCCGAGGTTCGATATAAAATTGCGAGATCCTAAGAACGAAGGCAATGAAATCCATTGAAACCGTTCAAGAAAATGCAAGTCATAAAGCCAACAAGAAAGCAACCAAGCGGCATGAAATCGGGCAAGAAAACCAGCGCAACGGAAAGGCCCCTCTCGACTCTGCCACCGAGTCCTTTCTTGAGGCACGATCCGTTGAATATGAGACCTGATTCCGAAGAAACCAATCCATAACGAGGAAATAATTTTGATTCAATCTGTCCCGATCGAACGGTCTTAAGTATTTCTTGGCCGCGCTCCCCGAATAGGAGGAACGGGGCATTAGAGTTGGCACTTCAACTCCACTATCCTTGTGGCATTCCGACCCACCAGTAGCATATCATCAACATAGAGCAGTAAAATGATAAAATCATCCCCGACAAAGTACCTCACAAATACAGTGATACGACGTCGTCAGTGGATAACCATGATCCCCCATAAATGACTCGAACTTTCTATACTACTGCCTCGGAGCCTGCTTCAGATCATACAAGCTCTTCCTCAACCGGCAGGCCAAGTGTGACTTGTCCTTCTCACAGAATCTCTCTGGCTACTCCATGTACAACTCCTCCTCAAGATCACTGTGGAGGAATATCGTCTTCACATTCATCTGCTCGACCTCCAAGTCAAAATTGGCTGCCAATGTTAGCACCACCCGAATAGACGACTGCTTGATGACTAGTAAAAGGATCTCATCATAATCTATGTCATTCCGTTGACTGTAGCCTTTAACTACCAGTCTCGCTTTGTATTGAGGGCGAGTAGCATCATCTGTCTGTTTCACTCTGAATATCCATCAATTTTTCAAAGCCTTCTTGCCCTTTGGCAACCGCACCAGCTCATAAGTATAATTGGCATGTAAGGAACTCATCTCCTCCTGCATAGCCTACATCCACTCTTGCTTGTGTTCATCTTCCATAGCCTCTACAAAGATTTCGGGCTCTCCTCCGTTAGTCAGTAGCACATACTCATCCGGTGAGTATCTTGTAGATGGTCAACGCTCTCTATCGCTCCTCCTCAATGGAACCATTGGTGCTGGCTGTATATCAACAGCCTTCTTCCTTTCAGGAACTGCCTCATCGGCATGCTCATCCTCCTGAGGGTCACCCTGACAACCATCAGCAGGATGATGATCAAGGTTAGGAGTAACTCCATGTACTGGCTTCTCTATAACTGGATCCTCTGCGATATCCTTTGGAAACTGCTTGAAGCGAAATGACTCTAACTCAGGCAATTCCTCAGCCTCAGAAGGCATTTCGGAATCCTGAGTGTTGGTCATGGTCTGATCCTCGACGAAAACCACGTCTCTGTTTCTATAGAGCTTTGAAAGATTTTTGAGCCAACCAGAAATAGTGCTTCAAAAAAATTAACAAGCAGTGATTTTCATAAACGGTCGGTTAAAAAATATCCCAAAGTCAGACCTTTATACTCACACACCAATGACAAGTTTTATATTCCTTATAACATATAACATAAAACCTTCCTAGCTGGACGGAGATCTCGAAATCAAACCGCGGAAGAGTTGTGAGAATAGTGGGCCCAAATGACATGCAACGCAGCGTGCATAAAGTTTTGTGCATATAGCCGGATATCTCAAAAAAAAAAAAAAAAGTAGTATAAGAAGGACAAAACAAACCAATAGAGACAAAATGATAGAAGAACAAATTAAAAAAGAAAAGAAAAGAAAAGAAAGATGAAATTGCAACTGCACTGATTTGTACGTGTTATTTATGTAATTATTTATGTAATTATTTTTTCTTATTTTATTTTTGTTTTTAGCTCAAGTGGTAGAAGAGAATGCATTAAGTTTCATGACGAAATAGGTTCGATCTTACGAGGAGGGTAATTTTCTACCATTAAATTCCCCTATGAATTTTTGTGTTGGACAATAGAAAGTAAAAGGAAATAACAACATTTCAATGTAAGTCCTTATTATAAAGCATGTGTTTTGACTCATAAATTGTGCAAATTCTTTGTGTTGAAGCAAATTTTGACTTGCTTTCCAAAGAATGAAGTCAATTAGTAAATCATATTTTAATTAATGGAGGACTAATTTGTAAACAACGTACAAGTGTCCTGATCAACTTCCTACATTAGCCATCGAGTTCGAGTGACTATTGTGGTCACCAAAAAAAGATATAAGATTTGACTGGGTGGTAGAATGTCAGTAGATCGAATCACGAAAATATATTATTTTTTTATTTATAAACGGATTTTTTTATTTAAAGTAATAAATTAATATATATTTATAAAAAACGGAATAAGTTTGGGGTATTTGCGGGGGGGGGGGGGGGGGGACCACTCGCCAACTCAGTTGGCGAGGTGCTGAGTTGGCGGGGCACTCTCCTCGAGAGGCTGCTCGCCAACTCAGTTGGCGGGCCATGCACCGTTGGCTAGCCGTTGGGCAACGGCTCCCTCCAACGGCTCTCTCGAACCCCTATAAACACCCCCAACCCCCCCCCCCCAAACACTCCTCACAGAACACACTCTCCTCCTCCTTCTCCTCATATTTTCACAGCTTCCTCCTCCTATTTTTACAGCTTCCTCCTCCTGTTTTCTGTCGCAAAAGTTCTCAACCGTCATGGATCGTAGCGTAAGAATTGTATGCTCGCACGGCGGTAAAGTAAATGGGTTAAATTACGAAGGAGGGGAAAGTATAATTTTTTTAACTTACCCGAATATTAGTTTTGAAAATATACGTAATCATATTATTGAACGTTGTTCTATTGATTATGATTTTATTCTGAAGTCTATTTTCTGTTCTAATTGTTTTTTGATAGATAGTGAAGATGCATGGAATTATATTCTTGAGATTAATTCACAATCACGATATATAAAAATATATGTTATTAAAGTAGCAGCAACCTTAGATAGTAGAAATAATGAATATTTTTCTGAATATCAGCATGTTAGTTCGGGTGCTAGTTCTTCTCAACAAATAGTTTTATTTATCCAAGAAGGTCATTCATCAGATGAATCTAACCATGATGATGATAGTGACAACGACGATGAAAACAGTGATGATTTAGTTGAAAATGTAGATTATACGGTAGATGATGATGTTGTAAAATCTATCACTGATGAATTATTTAAGGGACAATCATTTCCTAGTCGTTCTCACTTTAGAAGCTTTATAAGTAATTTAGCAATTAAATATAATTTTAGTTGTTCAGCTAGTCTTATGAATAATGCTCGTGGAATTATATATAGTTGTGATCAACCGAATTGTAATTGGAGAGTATATGTCAAATCTATTGGAAATGGCGATATAGTTAAAGTTAGTACATTAGAAAATCGTCATTCTTGTTTAGGAAGACTTAGTACAGGACGTCATCGATTAGCTACCGCTTCATGGATTAAGACCATGATAATTGACATTATTAGAGATAACCAGTCATACAGTCCATCACAAATTGTTAAAGATATATATAGGGAGCACCGTATACAAGTTAGTTATTCCAAAGCATGGAGAGCCCGAGAGACAGCATTAGCTGAAATTAATGGTAGTTATGATGAGGCATACGCTAGTCTTGAGGAGTATTGTTATAGAATTATGGAGACAAATCCAGGTAGTACATGTTTTATTAAAACTACCGAAAACAATAGCTTCCAACGAATTTTTATTTGTTTTAAAGCATGTATTGATGGATTTTTAAGTGGATGTTTACCAATTATTAGTACTGATGCTACATTTCTTTCGTCAAAATATCAAGGTATCTTATTTATTGTTTGTGCTCACGATCCTAACTATCAATTATATCCTATAGCTTATGCTGTTGCTGAAGGTGAGAATAGTGATTCTTGGTCTTGGTTTTTAAATTCTCTTAAAATATCTTTTGAAAGTTGTTTTAATGATTGGAGTTCAATTTCATTTATATCTGACAAGCAAAAGGGTTTAATAAATGCTGTTCGTGCTATTTTTCCTGCATCTTCTCATTTTTTTTGTATTCAACATTTTAAACAAAACATGAAAAAAGTTACCAAAGAACCAGTATTTCAACGCTTGTTAGACTCGCTTGCTAGATCATATAATAAAACGGATGCAGAGAGTGTGTTTGATATAATTAAAGCCGAGAACATAGTGTTGTACGATTGGCTTCTTGGTGTAAACGATGAAAGTCGTCGATTTGAACATTGGATAACAGCGTATGCTACTTGTCCTAGATTAGATATTAACACTTCTAATCTTGCTGAATGTTTCAATAGCTGGATTAAGAAATTACGAGATAAGCCAATAACAATACTTCTCGATGGTATTAGAGCCAAGATTATTACACTTCATGACAATCGTAGAAAGTTTGCTGAAAATGTTGACACAGATTATTGTCCGAAGATGTTAAAAAATATGGCTTCTATTATCAAAGAGAAGAACCACCTAGAAATATTAGCTATTGATAGTTATAGGTTTGAAATAATAGACCGGGCAACAAGTAGAACCTATATTGTTAATATAACTGACAGATCTTGTACATGTTTAAGATGGTACCATACTTATATACCATGTATACATGCATGTTTTGTTTGTAGATATTGCAATATTAGTATTGATAGTTTTTATCCTGCAGTATTTTCGACGGCTACCTTGAGGAGTGTATACGCGCAAAATATGGAGCCAATTCCAGTTCCCTACGAGATCCAAGGTCCTTTGGTAAGAGGACAAATTGGGGTGCCAGATGTAAGACGCAAAGCCGGAAGACCAAAGAAGAACCGCATCAAACCCCGGGATTCATCGACAAGAGATCTACGATGCAGTAATTGTGGTGCTATGGGACACAATCGAAGAAGATGTACTAGTCAACCGAGAGAGTAAAATATAATTGTTCAATACCCAAATATTATGTAAAAATCTATTACAAATAATACAAAAAATGCAATCATACAATGTTAAAAACTTTCTACTATTCCTCGTCCTCGTCTTGTTGAGTTTGGGTAGGCAGCGGTGCTGATGGAGTCGAAAAAAATTGTGTGAATATCTGGTAGCTTTCATCTCCAGCAGTCTCGTAACTCGGTCCGGCTCCAGGAGTCTCGTAACTCGGTCCCGCTCCAGGAGTCTCGTAACTCGGTCCCGCTCCGGGAGTCTCGTAACTCGGTCCCGCTCCAGGAGTCTCGTAAGTCGGGTAGGCTCCAGCATACTGGTAACTCAGGCCCGCTCCAGGATACTGGTAACTCGGGCCCGCTCCAGCATACTGGTCACTCGGGCCAGCAGTATCCCGTCGACGACGACGAGAGTGTCTCTGTCGTACTAAGCCGGTCGGATAGTCCGGTGGAAGACGGGATTGTACCGGAGGCATTTCCGGTTCCGGTCCAATACCCAGATGCCGAACACGAGTAACAAGCTCCCCCATAAGACGACGAGTCACATGTTCCTCCATATGAGGTTGTTGTAAATGTTGCTGGTATACCCCACTCTGAAATTTGAAACATGTAAATTAAAATATTTATCATATCTATATATATGTATTTTTTAAAGTATAATGAAGTTAAAGTATAATGAAGTCATACCAAATCATTCATTCCATCAATAAAAGCACGCATAGTAGAATCGTCTAGGGATCTAGTCTTGAACCTGGGCTTCTCATAGTGGTATACTCGGTTGCTCATAAGAGGGCATCCCCACCATTGTCTGTAGTCCAGGCTACCTATGTCTGCAAAATATAAACAAAATTTTAGCAAACTATTTACACTAAATCAATACGAATAATGAGTAACTTATAACTTACATTCCTCAGCAGAATTTAGTCTAGGAGACATGCCCCTCACACTATAATTCTCGAACCGATTATTCCAGTCAGCAACGAGACCAATGATTCATTGAAATGCATTTGATGTCTGATAACCGAATGTCGGTGGATCATCGGGAATTATTGGGGCCATTCCGAATTACCGAAGAACACGGTCTGTCGGATGGTACATGGTGAACCGATCATATATAATATGACATCTGTGTAAACTAAATGCATAGGATGTCATCTTGATTTCTGGACCATCGGGTTCACATATGTACGGTAATCAGGTTACCTATTTAAAGATATTTTAAGAGATTAGATGTGATGTTTATCTACGATCAAAACTTAAATAATTTAAAGATATTTATTGCATATTTAAAAATTACCTCATTAGACCGTAGTGTATCAAATTGGCTACGATATAGTGATACAGTCCTGTATTGGTAGTGTTGATAATCCACTACATCTGTAGGCCAGCGCATAGCAACTGGAAATACTCCAACATCACTGAGAACGCTGGTAACAGGCCTACCAATATAGAAGTGCTCATAGGACCAGAACTATAAAACAAAAATATGACATTAGTACAAACAAAATTTGCGTATAAAATTACTCTAACTTTTTAAGGTCTTTCATTCATACCTGTATCAGTGAAATACATCCACAAATACTCTTGCGATTGCATCTCACAAATTCTGTCAAATTGGCGTATAAAAACGCAAGAGTAGCAGCTCCCCACGCATGCTCAGTAGGTTTGGTCAGATCATCCAAGAATGGTAAAAGCTGCACATTTATCATATTTCCCGATGCATCGAGAAATAGAATTGCACCACATAAACAGAGCAGATACGCTCTAGTGCAACGAATGACCTGGATTTATTAAGTGTTAAACAAATTTATTAAATTGCACCACTAAATTAAGTAATAAACAAATTTACTAATTAAAATACATACCCGATTTTTATCTACATCAACCACCCCATCAATAGTTTGATGTAGGTCTATAAAGTTGCCACGGAGCCATGAAAATTTCACATAATTGCCATCTTTTAGACCAGAAGGAGGGCTAACACCGAGATAACTCCGGATCAGATCAGATCCCTTTAAGTGCGGATCAAAATATATAGCGTTACCTTTAATAGGTAACCCTAGTATATTCGCCACATCAAAAAGGGTGATCGTCATCTCGCCGAATGGGAGTTGAAAAGTGTTGCGTTCTGGCCACCAACGCTCCGCAAGGCTTACAACTAAATGAAGATCGTGAATTAAATATCTAACACGATCTATATAGTGGAATCCAAAGGATTCCACCAAAGCCGTTTGAGCTGGATTAAGCTCCCACGTACGATAATTCCTTTCAGACCGCCAATGTACGTGGATCCGGGTTCGTAAAGCATTATCATGGTCGTATAACTATAAAAATTATATGCATTAATAAAGTAAACATAGGCATTCTAAAAAATATATACATTAATAAAGTTGGCAACTTGTAATTTCAAAAAATACCTCGCCAGTAAAAATCTGAGTAGAAATGTGCTCTTCACGTTGCTTAAGAATAAGCTCGGTAGTCGGTCCGCCAGGAATACGACCGTCATTGCGGGTAGCCATCGCCAGTAAATATCAAGAGGAGGAGAATTTGGTGTGAGGAGTGTTTGGGGTAGGAGGAGAATGTGAATGTGGTGAGAGGAGTGTTGGGTGGGGGGTGTTTATAGGAATGTGGGGAGAGTAGAACGTTGGAATATAGCCGTTGGGCAACGGCTGAAAATGCAACGTTGCATGGCTCGCCAACTCAGTTGGCGAGCGGCCCCTCGAGGAGGGTGCCCCGCCAACTCAGTTGGGGAGACGCTCGCCAACTCAGCACCTCGCCAACTGAGTTGGCGAGTGGTCCCCCCGCAATTTTCCCAAACTTATTCCGTTTTTTATAAATATATATTAATTTATTACTTTAAATGAAAAAATCCGATTTATAAATGGTGGGAGTTGAAAAACAGTGAGTCCAAAGATATACAATACAGTGTACACAAAATTTTTAAACATTACGTCAAATTTCATATGTTATGCCGAAAAAAAAAAAAAAAAAAAAAAAAAAAAAAAAAAAAAAAAAAAAAACCGAAGACCAAGAGGAGCAAAGATTGGATTTTTAGAGGTGCCCAGAGGGAAAGACGCCTCCTTTCTTTTTCTTTTTCTTCTTCTTCTTCTTCTCGATCTCGCCCTTCCTTATATGGGTCAGCAAGTTTTTTTCTCCGGTTTGAAAGTTTCCTCCTCTGGAAGCCCTCCATGGGTCTTCTGTCCCTCGTCGCGTTTGACGAACTCGTTTGGGAAAAGGAGAGCTTGCGCTTATTATTTTCAACGGAGGAAAGGGTTGGGATGGCAAGGAGAAGAAGGGTGAAAATGAAAAATAAGAAAAAGTTTGGAACTTTGAGAATTACCACCATGGTGGTGAATCTCAGGTGAAAGCTTTGTTTCTTTCTTTATTCAATCCTAATCCATTGTTTTCTTCTTGTTTCTAGAAGGAGGAGGAGGAGGAGGAGGAGGAGAGAGATTAGATTTGAGGGAAGCCACCCAAAATATGGTTAGATATGGTTTAGTTAGTAAGTAGATCATTTTTTTAATGATTAGATGAAATATTACACCTAAAATATAGGGGGGAAGTATACATGTATATTTGTGTATTAACATGAGGTATTTTTTTTTAATTCTAATAAACTAAATCTAAGATGATTTTGGTACAAACTTATTGGATTACTTTTGTCGTCGTTTTGGGGATGGCTTATCGTAGGGAGAGACATGATTGGACAGAATATGGAGGCGACAGCATATCTACTCTGACTTATCCGAGCAACTTCTATTATTTTTTTTTTATTTTTATTTTTTTTTTTTTTGAGAAGGCACTTTGGTTTTGGAAAAGTAGGTGAGAACATGCTATCAAAAGCTATTTGTATTACCATCTCCTATGGTCCATTTGTAACTTTATTTTGATGCGTAAATCAAATTTTAAAGTCAAAATTTTTTTCCCCAATTTGTAAGAGCACTGGCTGGGATCTTATTTTAGTTAGCAATTGTCAAAATCAGACCAAGAATTGTGTGATTTCCGAAACAAAAGAAAAATGTCCATTCACAAAAACTACCGCAAACAAAATAAATATGGACAAAATTATTCCTACTTTTCTTGCATCTCTTAAGATTGGGTTATAGTTAGTTTAAAACAGGGCAATTTTTTTATTTTTGTTAGTTTTAAAATTATAGATTAGACAGAATTATAATTATAGATTTAATTAGTTTACACTAAAACTTGAAGTTGATTATAATTTCAATTATAGAATGAATTGGACTTATAAATTTATTCTAATTAAATTTGATTAGATTATAGTGTAGTATATTTAAATTTTGAATAGTATATTTGAATGAAATTTTAAACATAATGGAATAGTGTATTAATAATTTATAATTTGATCATAGCATAAGATTGTTTAGTAATTTCAACAAACAAAATATTGTATTATTTTAATGCCCAAACATTTTTTGGTTTGCAAATCCAATTTCGTAGACAAATTTTTTGTTTATCTCAATTTTGTTTATCTCGATTTTATTTGTCAAAACTTTGGTAAACAAAAATATGTTTCCAAAACTAAATTCTACCAACGTAAACTTTTTGGTAATACCAACTTATCTGTTAAGCTAGATCATTTTGAAAAATAACTTTTAAAAGCAATATAATCTTCTTCTTCTTCTTTTTCTTCTTTTTTAAAGTTACTTTTGTCTTTTAAAAACCAACAACCATGTCAATTAAGGTCTAAGTTTTTATAAATCTAAGAAGTTCAATTTCTTATATATAATTTGTTGCTATGCCACACCAAACATACGTCCTATCTCACTGCTGACGTCACAACAAATCAAACAAAAAATTAGTCAAAATAGTTTCCTTATTAATTTTTTTTTTTCCTTTTTGGAAGAAAAGGATGAATGTGCTTTATCAAAGTTTTGAATCTAGAATCACTAGATATATTCTCTATAAAATACCTATAACCATCCGTCTCAAATTAATTGCTCAAGTTAACAATTTTATAAAATCTTAATTAAATTTTCTTTTTTAGATACTCGACGTACGAAACTTTTTGCACATTGTGTTTACATATCATTTGGGTCCACTGTTCCACACTTACCTTCTCCTCTTCCTCTTTTTTTTAGCGATTTGATTTCGAGACCGTTCGTCTAGCCAAGAAGATTATCTCTCTTCTCACTTACCACAAAAACCAGTTGAATTTGATATAAAATTTTAATTATATGTAATGGATAATAAGTAAGTCAAACATCTATTATTCTAGAAATATGATCTCTTGGATTTGGTAAAGTTGATTACGTGTATATAATAGTGTCACGATGTTAAATAATTTATTTTATTGTTTATTTACAAACTATTTAGAATGGTTGGTTGAGTCAATCATGAAAGTTCGCTTGAATATAGAATGCTATGTCATACTAACTACTTTGCAACTTTTAAAAATTAGTGGATGGAGATGGAAAATAAATTATGACCCATACACATATATAACACTTTTTTAAATAGTGCAAAGTTGAACAAATTGCTATGTCATTGCGATGGATATGAGTTATTTTGTTTGTATTTATCTTCCACTCATGTTACATTTTTTATTGAGCAAATTTACGTTTAAACTATGAATTTTATATTAATTTAGAATTTAAGTCCTAACATATCAAATTAAAAAGTTTAGATCATATATTTTTATTTTATTTTATCATTTTTTTTATATTTTACCCTTAATATGAGTATAAATGCAAAACTAATTCATGTTGAAAAGGAGGGCATAATTAAAAAATTGAAAGTAAAAATAAAAATTCAGGATATAAAAATTTTAATTGGACATGTTAGTAGCTAAACTCTAAACCGGTAAAAAATCTAGGGTCTAAAGGCTAATTAACCCTTTTTTATTTTAGAAATAGCTAATGTTTCTTATAGCTTAGTACTATCACCATTGGTTTATTTTGAGTTATTTAGAATATATAACATTTACGATATTGATTAATCATAACACAAATATTGACAAAAGTTAATTATTATTTTAGTTTTCTAATAGCTAGTACTTAAATTAAATTAAATTAAATTAATAGTTTGTAAAAGAAAATGAGTATGGACTTGTTGATGGTCAAACAAGACACCTATTTGCAATGAACAATACTTATTCTAATCCACAAAGTGTAATAATGAAATAATTACATGCATCACCATTTTACAAAGATCTCATATTTATTGTGTGACAACCAATACCTTCAACATGATGGTCCCTCACATTTCATCTCCACTCTTCTTCATGTGGTCCTCATGGTGCAAATTTCATTACCAAATTGCCCCTTGAGAATCCTATAAAAGTGCAAATTTCTTAGGGGCATATTCGGAAGAATGGGTAGGTGTGAGTTCTCATGGGGTTCAACTAAGCTTTCAAAAGTTTAGTAGTTTGGTATGGTGAGGATATAGGAACATAGTGCGTAGTGAGATGTGGATTAGGGGTGAGAAATATTCGGTTTGGGACTGAAAATTAAAGTGAATCAATAAAAGATTTGGTTCGGTTTGAAAATTTTATGGTTTGATTTTGGTTTTGTTTTCGAAAATACGGAAGTTTTTTATTTGGTTTCGATTTTGGTTTTAGGTTGTGGTTTTTACCCAAAACAAAAATCGAATAAAACGTATAAAATTATGTAAATATTTTTAATTTGTTATATTTAATGATTAAAAATGTGTATATTTTGAAAACAGTAAATTTGTATATATTTATTTTGAAATCAAATTTTGATAATTTAACAACTAGTTCAACTTTGAACTCAAATTTGAGATACAACAAACGTGTATATAAAATTTTTATATTTTTAATATAGTTTAACCAAAATTTTAATTTTGGGTCCGACTTGTTAAATAATACAAATAGTCAACCGAATAAACCAAATCGACTATATCAGTTCGGTTTTGGTCAGGACTAAATTCAGTCCGATTTTGATTTCGATTTTGGGTTTTTAAAATTTTGGTTTATTCGGTTTTGACTATTTCGATTCGGTTGAAACCGAATAAACCGAACGTTCACCTCTTGTGTAGATGTTCTTTTATTAGTTATTTAAAACCAGAGAGTTTTGTTTATGTGTTCCATTTTCTTTATGAAGCTTATATTCCTTGGAAAGTGAATATACCTATTTATGCTATATATATATTTGATTTTGATGCATGTAATAGTTTTGGTCGTAGCGACTCTCTATTGGATACATGGTTATCAATCAATATCTGTCTTCTCTTGTTTTGGTGCTATGTTGGAAATGTAAGTAGTTGTAGTTGTCACGACCCGCACCCGGATATTCTGGCACGAGTGCGTGGGCACGTCCAGTCTACGCCGCAGAATCGGCGGTAGTACGCTGTCTAGGTCAAATCCACACTTAACTAAACTAGCTCATTCACAAAATAACATAAGCAAGGTAATACTGAGAATGAAAACTTAAGATTGCAACTGAAATAAATGTGACAACAGATCAAATGTTTAGTACAGGAATTCAGAATGAAATCGGGGACAAACCCGATTAATAAGATAAGAAATGGAAATAAAAGATAACTACTGCTAGCTACTCTGCAGCAGGGGTCTCCTGGCTCCTCGGAGGTATCATCTGTACCCTCATAGGGACCAATATGCAGGGGCAAGGTCCTCATCATCGCCTAAACAACAGATCCAGTCAGGAAAGGAGCAAAGTACACAGTGCACAACAAAATTAAACTAAATATTTATGACAATTAAATTGAGTATCATTGTTGAGGAAGTTGCATAAAAGAACATCAATATCTCAGAGTTTATGCTATAAACAGGATTATGAGAAAACAGAAAATAAAGATGAAACAGGAAATGAAACTACAACAGTCAACAAGAATTATAACCAGACAGAAAACTATGTGTATGAACTTGTGTTTATTTTAGAATACATAGTTGGCATGTAGGGGCTTATAAGGCTAATCTGGCCGTCACAGACGGCTATTATTCACGAATAATCGAGATCCGGCTGATGGACAGTCGTGTACCAACAGCTATTATTCACGAAAAGGGGAAGGGTAAACTACATGCCTTCTAGTATTCTCCCACCCGTCATGAAAACAAGATATGAATTCCAATATTCAAGACATGAAATACAATATTCTAACACTACGTGTAATCAGCAAGGGCACTAGTAGAGCAGGGAATTAATTATCACAATATAAAGATTAACTTGAAGTGCAGGTACTTGCCTGTTGTTTGGATCCGATTAATTGTTCTAGGGGAAGTTTCCAGAGATGAGTCCAAAAGCTGAAATAGATATTACCATCATGCTCAGAAGATGTCAAATAGCTAGAAACGCCTGTCCTTGGATCCAATTTGGAGACAAGGACGAAAACGACAGTTTCGGGTCAAAACGGGGTCCGCCGGTGGGCCCGCTTTGCACCGAAAAACGCGTCCGGGTCAAAGGTCTCCAAATTCACCAAACTTAGTGTCAACAGGTCAGGAACGCTGATACGAACCCAACGGAACTTCCAGATTTGGATTCCGATGAGCCGAACACAAAATCGCCCGTCGAGCGGGGCTTGTGGGGCCCACGACACGCGATTTCGTCAACGTTCTCAGAATCGAACCAAACTTGACCCACAGGACCAGCGTATCGTTACGAGTCCGACGGCGCAAGTTTCGTCTCGATCCGACGTGTGTGCACGAAATTAGGGTGAATTGTAGAAAAGCCGGATACGGGGCGATGTCCGCGGATACGCGTTGATTCCGTTGTGCACGCACACTCGAATCAGCTTCCGCGAAATCTCACACGTCCGTATCGACGGTGCGTACGTATCTGTGAAGACCGCACGCGACCAAGTCGTCCCGTTTGGCGGGACGTACTCGGTTCCGGGGTGAAACAGGGTCTGGTTTTTCCTGTTTTTGGATCGCGGTGTGCGATCACCACAGGACGCGATGTCCCGAACAGTTTGTCCGGACACCGAGAGGGTCATACAGGCTTCGCAACGCAATTTGCGGAAATGGAAACGGAGCTACGAGGCGAAAGTTACGCGTACCTGAAGGAGACCCGAAAATCAGGGTCGAGACGTGTCCGTGTCGTGTCCGACACGGAATCCAAATTAGGGCTAGGGTTAGGGTTTCGACGTGTGTCGGCCGTAGGCGGCGGAGGGCGACCGGAGAGGCGTCGGCGAGGGCGGGGGACGGTTCGCCGGGGCTAGGCGGAGCTGCTGGCGGTCGGCGGTGGCTCAGGGCGGCCGGCAGCGGCGGTGGGGGGCTGCTCGTGCTGCTGCTGCGATTGCTGGAGTCGGCGGCGGCGCCGGAGGAGGAGCGGAGGAGGGGAGGAGGTGCGCCGAGGGAGGAGGTGCGCCGAGGGAGGAGGCGGCGCTGGCGGTGGCTGGGCAGACGGCGAGGCAGGGCGGAGCTAGGCGGAGAGGGGTGGCCGGAGAGTTAGGGTTAGGGCGAGGGTGGTGGAGGAGACGGCGAAGGGGCTGGGGATTAAATAGAGGGGCGAGGCGGTTAGGGGAGCCGGCCAAGGCGGAGCGGGGCGACGTGGCCGCGGGGAGCGGCGCAGCGCGCGGAGGGCGGCGCTGCGCGCGGAGGGCGGCGGAGGAATCGGGGCGTCGTGGGGGGGGACGGGGTCGTGCGGGCGGGTCGGCTGACGGCGGGTCGGGTTCGGCTGAACCCGACCCGACCCGATAGGGCGGCTGGGCTGGGCTGGTTAGCGGGCTGGGCCGCGGCCCAATGGGCCAGGAAAAATAAAATAAATAATAAATAATAAATAATAAATAATAAGTAAATAATTTAGAATATTAATTAAATAATTAATTAAATAGTTTTCAGGCATTTAAAAATATGTCTGAGGCCCAGAAAAATCCAGAAAAATTACCCTAAGTCCAATTTTCCATTTTACACCCAAAAATATTATTTTCAGGGTATTTTAATATTATTTATTAACAATTAAAAATCATTTATTAATTAAAAGCCTTGATTTTAATTACAGAAAATTCCCAAAAAATTCCAGAAAATTGGGAAAAATCCAAGATTTAAAATTCTTGAAAAATCTGGGGGTTTACAATCTACCCAACTTATGAAAATTTCGTCCTCGAAATTTAAAATATGGCAGGGTTCTCTCTGTCCAATCTCACTTGATTACAGTCTAACGGGTTTCTCTCAGGTGAACATTGCGGTCGCTACCCAACTTAGAATTTTATCCAAATATCTTCTAAGGCTGTACAACTAATAAAGCTATGTCCCAACTTAATCAATCATGGTATTGAATCTTTAAGTCTTTAACACAAACACATCACCTATGGTGTTCCCTTAATCATAGAGGTTATCATCAATTCGACCGGTCTGAGGGGTACATCTAGCACTACAAATCAAACTTATACTGTAAACCCCCTGATTTTTTCAAAATTTTAAAAACTGGACTTTTCACAATTTTCTGGAATTTTCAGGGATTTTTCAGTAATTTAAAACAGGGTTTTAATTATTCAATGATTTTTAATTGGTATTAAACAGTATTAAAATATTATGAAAATAATATTTTTGGATGTAAAATGAAAAACTGGACTTAGGGCAATTTTTCTGGAATTTATCAGGACCCCGGACCTATTTTTAAATGCCTAAAAAGTATTTTATTATTTATTTAAGTAATTATTTAATTAATTATTGTTTTTAAAAGATTTTTATTATTATTATTGATATAATTCAGCCCTGGCCCGTTGGGCCGGCCCGGCCCAGCCCGTAGCCCGGCCCAACCTCACCGCGGCCCAACCCACCCCGGCCTAGCGGGTCGGGCGGGTCGGCCAGACCCGGACCCGACCCGAACCCGACCCGCACTCCTTCTCCCCCAACCCGGTCACCCCACGACCGGGCGATTCCGCCGCCGGCGCCGGAAAACGCGCGCGCCCTCCGCCACGACCGCGCCTCCCCCCTCCGGATCACCCGCCACGTCGCCCCGGCCTTCCCCGCCCCGATCCCCCTATATATAACCCTCGCCACCGCCCTCTTCCTCCCCCAAACCACCCGCAAACCCTAACCCTAGATCTACCAACTCCGGCAGCCCCGTCCGGCGACTTCCTCCCTGCGCCGACCACCCCCGAGACCGCCGTCCACCTCCCAGACCGCCCTGCGACCACCCTCCCGAGACCGGAACCGACCCCTCCACCCTGCTCCTCTCTCCTCCCCGCTGCCGGAACTCGCCGCCGACCCCCTCGACGCCGCCGGATACCTCGCCTGAGCCCCGGCCCGACCTCGCCGACCGACGGCCAGCCCCCCCGAGCCCCGGACACGGCGGCAGGACGCAGGACACAGCACTGCCCTAGGCTGGACACGCTGACACGTGTCCAGGACACGATACGGACACAGTAAGCCCTGATTTCTCGGTCCCCTTCAGGTATTCATATCTTGCAACCCTGATCTCCGTTTTCGATTCCGTCAATTCCTACGCGAAGCCTGTATGACCCTCTCGGTGTCCGGACAAACTGTTCGGGACATCGCGGCCTGTGGCGATCGCACACCGCGATCCAAAAACAGGAAAAAACCAGACCCTGTTTCACCCCGGAACCGAGTACGCCCCGCCAAACGGGACGACTTGGTCGCGCGCGGTCTTCACAGACAAGAGCGCCTCGTCGATACGGACGTGTGGGATTTTGCAGAAGCTGATTCGGGTGTGCGTGCACACCGGGATCAACGCGTATCCGCGGACATCGCCCCGTATCCGCCTTTTCTGTAATTTACCCTAACTTTGTGTACACACGTCAGATCGAGACGAAACTTGCGCCATCGGACTCGTAACGATACGCTGGTCCTGTGGGTCAAGTTTGGTTCGATTCTGAGAACGTTGACGAAATCGCGTGTCGTGGGCCCCACAGGCCCCGCTCGACGGGCGATTTTGTGAACGGCTCATCGGAATCCAATTCTGGAAGTTTCGTTGGGTTCGTATCAGCGTTTCTGACCTGTTGACACTAAGTTTGGTGAATTTGGAGACCTTTGACCCGGACGCGTTTTTCGGTGCAAAGCGGGCCCACCGGTGGATCCCGTTTTGGCCCGAAACTGCCGTTTTTGTCCTTGTCTCCAAATTGGACCCAAGGACAGGCGTTTCTAGCTGATTGACATTTTCTGGATCTGATGGTGATGTTTGTTGCAGCAACCGGAGTACCGCCTGCAATTCCCGCCGAAGTCAGAACTGCAAACATAGCCGGAATCACAGGCAAGTGTACCTTTCCAAACTCTGCAGCTTGCTAATTAATTTCTGGACTTAATTATGCAATAAAGGACAATTAAAGCTTGCCAAATCTCAGTAATCCTTGACGTAGTATTTTACTTGATTTCATGTGAATTAAATATAAACATGTTTAAACTGCTTAACCTAGGGAACGGGTGACGTGCTTAGTGTCCGATCATAGTCGGGTGCCAACTCCGTATGCGGGGTTGTGTAACGTCACATAGACATGGATATCGATACCCGATAATTTTCGTACTTGTCCTATCAAGTACACCAGAACCCAGGACACTTGACACTATTTCATGAGACAGAGTCTTCCTGAGACATTCAAGGTGATTCTGTATAGGATGCATGTTATATGACATAGACTTTACATTCTTAGACATTTGATTCATAGCTATCAGACTTACTGCATTAGTTATGATTATGCGTGTCATGGACATGAGACGTGTGATTCATTGGGTGGGGAGAGACACACAGACTACAGGCTGATATTATATATAAAACATAGTATATATCATAGTATAAAACATAGTTATTGCTGCTACCGGCTCCCCGACACAGAGCTTGTAGTGGCTTCGGCCTGAGATCTAGTGCTGCTCTCATATTGCATATCACATAGCTGGTTACTTAGTTTACCCTGCTGATTATCTTATTGCTGCACTGATATTCATTTGGCTTGAGTTATTTCTGTACCTTGCTATGTCCCCTGAGGACCTGGAATGGATGATGTCCCCAGGTACAGCTGAAGAGAACTACCCAGAAGTGTACGGTACCGGAGCACTCCTCGGAACAGAACCAGGAACAGAGGGCGAGATAGTGGCCGAAGACTTCTCTTGAGCACCGGCTTCAACTACTCAGTATTCACATTTTCCAGCATTTTACTTCCTGTCTTTCCTTTATTGTAACAGAATAATTCTCGGATTTGTTTCCCGAGATAACCTTATTTCATATTGCATATTTCCATTACATTATGTCTGGCTTCAATCTGTGTTATCTGTGGATGAGATTAGAAATACCTGAGACTGTAACATAGTATTGCTAGACTACAGCTTAAGCATGCCCTGATGGATCCATTAAATTGGGTTGTCCATCGGTGCGTGCTGCTGGCCATTGCCACGCCTCTCCAGTCCCTCGTCATTTTGGGACTGGGGCGTGACATGGTTTTTGTGGTGGCCCATGCAGGTCTACGACTAATTTGTTCGGTTTCAACTTAGGGACCGAACAGGCCTGCAATAAAGAATAGGATAAGTTTTTAGGATCTCATCCACTTGCTTGAATCGTTTTTGATATCTGTATCGCATTCGAATTAATTTATTTGACTTGCATCTTGCCTTGATTCCTGTACGCCTCTTATTGGGTATTTTGGATGCAGGGAAATGGACCCACAAGAATGCAATGAGACTCCCGCCGGAACCCCACAAACTACAGGTGTCACTTATGACGACGAAGTGACACCAGTCGGGGAAGTTCCACCCACTCAACATAGCCAGCAGGCAGGTCAACCTACCTCCCGATTCCGGCGCGATGACATCCCACCTCCGCCGCAATTCGTCCCACCAATGCCCGTGTTCCCACCAGGACAGCCGATCGACGGGCAACAAATATTTCAGATGATCTACGCGATGATGCAAGCTCAGCAACAAGTCCAAACCGAGGCTCAGCGTCGCGAAGCTAATTTCTGGAGGGACAGCATCGTAACTGTACTGGAGCAGGCCAACCTACCAGCTAGACGGCCATCAACAGGCTCAATCACTGACTTCCGCCAACTGAAGCCCCGCACCTTTTCTGGAAAAGAGGAGCCCACCGAAGTTCATGAATGGCTCACCAACATACGGCATCAACTGGAAGCAGCCGAGCTCCCACGAGAACGCTGGATGACTGCCGTCCGAATGCAACTGACGGACAACGCCCATCACTGGTGGCTATCCGAGGAGGCACGACTCGGACCAGACCGAGTCACTTGGGAGGAGTTCTCCAGACTCTTCCAAGAGATGTACATTCCGGCTATCGCACGATCCGAACTGCGGGACAAATTCAATCGCCTCACTCAAGACTCTATGACGGTGGAAGATTACAACGCAGAATTCATTCGCCTGAGCCGCTTCGCCCCCACCCTGATCCCGACAGAGGAAGAGAAGGCCGAGAAATTCTTCGACGGCCTGAACATTGAGCTGCAGAAACTAATCGGATCCGTCGCACCTACCTCTTACTCGGACGTTCTCGCTGCAGCCCGACGCATGGAACGCGTCACCAAGAGAGAGTCTCGCCTCAAACGGCCCATCACCTCAGCACCAGACGGAACATCACCGGGAGAATCTGCCAAGAGATCTCACACGCTCCAGCCACCCAGAACAGCTTCGCAGACCCTTCCTACCTGTCACTACTGCGGCAAGATAGGCCATGTCGAGAGGGACTGCAGACGCAAGTCGGGATTGTGCCTGATTTGCGGCACCAATCAGCACATAGCCAAGGACAGTCCCCAGCATCGAGATGGAGCACCAAGGGCAAACCAACCAGCTGCACCCGTACTAAGGCCACCTCTGGCACCTCAGGCGACACTCTTCCAGCAAGCCCAACAGCAGCAGAGGAATCTACCTCAAGGACGAGGACAAGCTTATGCGCTGACTGTGCAGGACGCCGATGCGAGTAAGTGATTCGTAGTTTCCGTTTCTAGTCTTGTTTTAGCTCGTTGGTTCGTGACCACAGCCCCAACCTAGTAATTTGCAACTTGTTAATAATAACCTGGTTTTCATAAAAGTTATAGTTTTAACTGGATTTTCCTGGAAAGTGTAAACTTTCAATATTTAGGGAAACGGTATTTCCCTGAAGTCTCTTGTGATGTATTTTCAAACGATGTTTGCGACCGCGTCATCTCTGTTGACCGGTTATTCTTTGATTGCGAGGACGCAATCCTCTTAAGGGGGGTAGATTGTAAACCCCTGATTTTTTCAAAATTTTAAAAACTGGACTTTTCACAATTTTCTGGAATTTTCAGGGATTTTTCAGTAATTTAAAACAGGATTTTAATTATTCAATGATTTTTAATTGGTATTAAACAGTATTAAAATATTATAAAAATAATATTTTTGGATGTAAAATGAAAAACTGGACTTAGGGCAATTTTTCTGGAATTTATCAGGACCCCGGACCTATTTTTAAATGCCTAAAAAGTAATTTATTATTTATTTAAGTAATTATTTAATTAATTATTGTTTTTAAAAGATTTTTATTATTATTATTGATATAATTCAGCCCTGGCCCGTTGGACCGGCCCGGCCCAGCCCGTAGCCCGGCCCAACCTCACCGCGGCCCAACCCACCCCGGCCTAGCGGGTCGGGCGGGTCGGCCAGACCCGGACCCGACCCGAACCCGACCCGCACTCCTTCTCCCCCAACCCAGTCACCCCACGACCGGGCGATTCCGCCGCCGGCGCCGGAAAACGCGCGCGCCCTCCGCCACGACCGCGCCTCCCCCCTCCGGATCACCCGCCACGTCGCCCCGGCCTTCCCCGCCCCGATCCCCCTATATATAACCCTCGCCACCGCCCTCTTCCTCCCCCAAACCACCCGCAAACCCTAACCCTAGATCTACCAACTCCGGCAGCCCCGTCCGGCGACTTCCTCCCTGCGCCGACCACCCCCGAGATCGCCGTCCACCTCCCAGACCGCCCTGCGACCACCCTCCCGAGACCGGAACCGACCCCTCCACCCTGCTCCTCTCTCCTCCCCGCTGCCGGAACTCGCCGCCGACCCCCTCGACGCCGCCGGATACCTCGCCTGAGCCCCGGCCCGACCTTGCCGACCGACGGCCAGCCCCCCCGAGCCCCGGACACGGCGGCAGGACGCAGGACACAGCACTGCCCTAGGCTGGACACGCTGACACGTGTCCAGGACACGATACGGACACAGTAAGCCCTGATTTCTCGGTCCCCTTCAGGTATTCATATCTTGCAACCCTGATCTCCGTTTTCGATTCCGTCAATTCCTACGCGAAGCCTGTATGACCCTCTCGGTGTCCGGACAAACTGTTCGGGACATCGCGGCCTGTGGCGATCGCACACCGCGATCCAAAAACAGGAAAAAACCAGACCCTGTTTCACCCCGGAACCGAGTACGCCCCGCCAAACGGGACGACTTGGTCGCGCGCGGTCTTCACAGACACGAGCGCCTCGTCGATACGGACGTGTGGGATTTCGCAGAAGCTGATTCGGGTGTGCGTGCACACCGGGATCAACGCGTATCCGCGGACATCGCCCCGTATCCGCCTTTTCTGCAATTCACCCTAACTTTGTGTACACACGTCAGATCGAGACGAAACTTGCGCCATCGGACTCGTAGCGATACGCTGGTCCTGTGGGTCAAGTTTGGTTCGATTCTGAGAACGTTGACGAAATTGCGTGTCGTGGGCCCCACAGGCCCCGCTCGACGGGCGATTTTGTGAACGGCTCATCAGAATCCAATTCTGCAAGTTCCGTTGGGTTCGTATCAGCGTTTCTGACCTGTTGACACTAAGTTTGGTAAATTTGGAGACCTTTGACCCGGACGCGTTTTTCGGTGCAAAGCGGGCCCACCGGTGGATCCCGTTTTGGCCCGAAACTGCCGTTTTTGTCCTTGTCTCCAAATTGGACCCAAGGACAGGCGTTTCTAGCTGATTGACATTTTCTAGATCTGATGGTGATGTTTGTTGCAGCAACCGGAGTACCGCCTGCAATTCCCGCCGAAGTCAGAACTGCAAACATAGCCGGAACCACAGGCAAGTGTACCTTGCCAAACTCTGCAGCTTGCTAATTAATTTCTGGACTTAATTATGCAATAAAGGACAATTAAAGCTTGCCAAATCTTAGTAATCCTTGACGTAGTATTTTACTTGATTTCATGTGAATTAAATATAAACATGTTTAAACTGCTTAACCTAGGGAACGGGTGACGTGCTTAGTGTCCGATCATAGTCGGGTGCCAACTCCGTATGCGGGGTTGTGTAACGTCACATAGACATGGATATCGATACCCGATAATTCTCGTACTTGTCCTATCAAGTACACCAGAACCCAGGACACTTGACACTATTTCATGAGACAGAGTCTTCCTGAGACATTCAAGGTGATTCTGTATAGGATGCATGTTATATGACATAGACTTTACATTCTTAGACATTTGATTCATAGCTATCAGACTTACTGCATTAGTTATGATTATGCGTGTCATGGACATGAGACGTGTGATTCATTGGGTGGGGAGAGACACACAGACTACAGGCTGATATTATATATAAAACATAGTATATATCATAGTATAAAACATAGTTATTGCTGCTACCGGCTCCCCGACACAGAGCTTGTAGTGGCTTCGGCCTGAGATCTAGTGCTGCTCTCATATTGCATATCACATAGCTGGTTACTTAGTTTACCCTGCTGATTATCTTATTGCTGCACTGATATTCATTTGGCTTGAGTTATTTCTGTACCTTGCTATGTCCCCTGAGGACCTGGAATGGATGATGTCCCCAGGTACAGCTGAAGAGAACTACCCAGAAGTGTACGGTACCGGAGCACTCCTCGGAACAGAACCAGGAACAGAGGGCGAGATAGTGGCCGAAGACTTCTCTTGAGCACCGGCTTCAACTACTCAGTATTCACATTTTCCAGCATTTTACTTCCTGTCTTTCCTTTATTGTAACAGAATAATTCTCGGATTTGTTTTCCGAGATAACCTTATTTCATATTGCATATTTCCATTACATTATGTCTGGCTTCAATCTGTGTTATCTGTGGATGAGATTAGAAATACCTGAGACTGTAACATAGTATTGCTAGACTACAGCTTAAGCATGCCCTGATGGATCCATTAAATTGGGTTGTCCATCGGTGCGTGCTGCTGGCCATTGCCACGCCTCTCCAGTCCCTCGTCATTTTGGGACTGGGGCGTGACATATACCAAACCCAGAATTTTGTCTTTCCGAAATAAGGGAAGACCAGGATCAATAATAAAGAGTTTAAGGGCGAGGTGGTAGAACAGAGGTATAGGGATCAAGGCGTTTAAAGAATTCTAATTGGATTTGTCAGGCGGTTATTGATTGAGATTCTATTCTGGTAATCATATATTTGCATGCTCGTATTAGTTCAGTTAGGTAACTGATACGATATGCTCAGACATGTCTAGGTCAAGTATATTTGTCTACTAATCACTACGTATCTCAATCCACGTAAAGTAGTCGTGCGAAGTGCGAATCAAAATGCACTAAGGCTGATCATACCGTAATACACTGATTCTGAATAGACACTTGTATTAGTGTACGCGTCCAATAATACATGTGTCATGAGCAAGCCTGATGAAGAGTAAGCTTGCAAAACTAGGCTATAGAATAGCAGCATAAACAAAGTACATCAAAATTAAGTGCGCTAGATGATGATGAAAGGAGGTACAAAATTTAAATTCACATAATAAGCAAAATAACAAAAGACTCTACAATCTCTACAGTTCTCAAACTTAAGAGCATACCAGGTTATTTAGCAAGTTCAAAATTACTAGGTTGGGGCTGAGGTCACGAACCAATAGGCGCGAGCTAAACAACAATAGAAAGGCAGCTAAAAGAAACCACTTACGCGCATTAGTTGCTCTAAGGGTCTGCACGTTCTCCACGGTCATCGCGTAAGCTTGTCCGTGTTCTTGGAGTAGCGGCACAGTCCTTCACTCGATGTGCTGCTGATCCACAATATAGACAGACACCTAGCCTCTTTCTGCAATCCTTCCAAATGTGACCTTGTTTTCGACAAAAGCCACAAGTGGGAACTCGTTGGTTCTGTCCTTGAGTTGGATTCCTCTGTGGTCGCTTTGCAGCTCTTTCCTGTTGTGCTTGGTCTTGTGCTGACGCATACGGCCGCTTCTGGCGGGACTCGATCCTTGTGGTGCACTCCACAGGTCGCGCTGCAGTAAGGACGTCCTCGTCGAAGGTAATTGCATTTGAACTGCTTGGCTTCCGTGACTCCGAGCTAATTCTGTCGATGAAGTTCTCCGCTTGGTTTTGCTGAGCTTCTTGTTGGACCTTCTGATAGGCTTGCATCATTACGTAGAACATGCGAAACATCTGCCGTTCGTCCATAGGCGGTCCCAGTGGTGGAGTAGGCTGCGTCGAGGGTGGAACGTCATCTTGGTGGATTCTGGAGGCAGGCTGACTTGCTTGACTGCCTTGTGATGATTGGACGACTGGCCTCACATTGTCTTCTTGGGTAACCACAACAGCTTGTGGTGTTTCTGCATGAGCCTCGTTGCTGGCTGGTGGGTCCATTTCCTGCATTCAAAATAACCGATAAGAGGCGCACAGAAATCAAAGCAGGATGCAAGTCAATAAAATGATTCGGAACCGATATGAATATCAAGAACGATTCAATCAAGTGGATGAGCTTTTCCTAAAAATCCTCAATCTTATTGCAGGCCTGTTCGGTCCCTAAGTTGAAACCGAACAATTTAGTCGTTAGACCTGCATGGGCCACCACAAAAACGTGTCACGACCCGCACCCGGATATTCGGGCACGAGTGCGTGGGCACGTCCAGCCTACGCCGCAGAATCGGCGGTAGTACGCTGTCTAGGTCAAATCCACACTTAACTAAACTAGCTCATTCACAAAATAACATAAGCAAGGTAATACTGAGAATGAAAACTTAAGATTGCAACTGAAATAAATGTGACAACAGATCAAATGTTTAGTACAGGAATTCAGAATGAAATCGGGGACAAACCCGATTAATAAGATAAGAAATGGAAATAAAAGATAACTACTGCTAGCTACTCTGCAGCAGGGGTCTCCTGGCTCCTCGGAGGTATCATCTGTACCCTCATAGGGACCAATATGCAGGGGCAAGGTCCTCATCATCGCCTAAACAACAGATCCAGTCAGGAAAGGAGCAAAGTACACAGTGCACAACAAAATTAAACTAAATATTTATGACAATTAAATTGAGTATCATTGTTGAGGAAGTTGCATAAAAGAACATCAATATCTCAGAGTTTATGCTATAAACAGGATTATGAGAAAACAGGAAATAAAGATGAAACAGGAAATGAAACTACAACAGTCAACAAGAATTATAACCAGACAGAAAACTATGTGTATGAACTTGTGTTTATTTTAGAATACATAGTTGGCATGTAGGGGCTTATAAGGCTAATCTAGCCGTCACAGACGGCTATTATTTACGAATAATCGAGATCCGGCTGATGGACAGTCGTGTACTAACAGCTATTATTCACGAAAAGGGGAAGGGTAAACTACATGCCTTCTAGTATTCTCCCACCCGTCATGAAAACAAGATATGAATTCCAATATTCAAGACATGAAATACAATATTCTAACACTACGTGTAATCAGCAAGGGTACTAGTAGAGCAGGGAATTAATTATCACAATATAAAGATTAACTTGAAGTGCAGGTACTTGCCTGTTGTTTGGATCCGATTAATTGTTCTAGGGGAAGTTTCCAGAGATGAGTCCAAAAGCTGAAATAGACATTACCATCATGCTCAGAAGATGTCAAATAGCTAGAAACGCCTGTCCTTGGGTCCAATTTGGAGACAAGGACGAAAACGACAGTTTCGGGTCAAAACGGGGTCCGCCGGTGGGCCCGCTTTGCACCGAAAAACGCGTCCGGGTCAAAGGTCTCCAAATTCACCAAACTTAGTGTCAACAGGTCAGGAACGCTGATACGAACCCAACGGAACTTCCAGATTTGGATTCCGATGAGCCGAACACAAAATCGCCCGTCGAGCGGGGCTTGTGGGGCCCACGACACGCGATTTCGTCAACGTTCTCAGAATCGAACCAAACTTGACCCACAGGACCAGCGTATCGCTACGAGTCCGACGGCGCAAGTTTCGTCTCGATCCGACGTGTGTGCACGAAATTATGGTGAATTGTAGAAAAGCCGGATACGGGGCGATGTCCGCGGATACGCGTTGATTCCGGTGTGCACGCACACTCGAATCAGCTTCCGCGAAATCTCACACGTCCGTATCGACGGTGCGTACGTATCTGTGAAGACCGCACGCGACCAAGTCGTCCCGTTTGGCGGGACGTACTCGGTTCCGGGGTGAAACAGGGTCTGGTTTTTCCTGTTTTTGGATCGCGGTGTGCGATCACCACAGGACGCGATGTCCCGAACAGTTTGTCCGGACACCGAGAGGGTCATACAGGCTTCGCAACGCAATTTGCGGAAATGGAAACGGAGCTACGAGGCGAAAGTTACGCGTACCTGAAGGGGACCCGAAAATCAGGGTCGAGACGTGTCCGTGTCGTGTCCGACACGGAATCCAAATTAGGGCTAGGGTTAGGGTTTCGACGTGTGTCGGCCGTAGGCGGCGGAGGGCGGCCGGAGAGGCGTCGGCGAGGGCGGGGGACGGTTCGCCGGGGCAAGGCGGAGCTGCTGGCGGTCGGCGGTGGCTCAGGGCGGCCGGCAGCGGCGGTGGGGGGCTGCTCGTGCTGCTGCTGCGGTTGCTGGAGTCGGCGGCGGCGCCGGAGGAGGAGCGGAGGAGGGGAGGAGGTGCGCCGAGGGAGGAGGCGGCGCTGGCGGTGGCTGGGCAGACGGCGAGGCAGGGCGGAGCTAGGCGGAGAGGGGTGGCCGGAGAGTTAGGGTTAGGGCGAGGGTGGTGGAGGAGACGGCGAAGGGGCGGGGGATTAAATAGAGGGGCGAGGCGGTTAGGGGAGCCGGCCAAGGCGGAGCGGGGCGACGTGGCCGCGGGGAGCGGCGCAGCGCGCGGAGGGCGGCGCTGTGCGCGGAGGGCGGCGGAGGAATCGGGGCGTCGTGGGGGGGGGACGGGGTCGTGCGGGCGGGTCGGCTGACGGCGGGTCGGGTTCGGCTGAACCCGACCCGACCCGATAGGGCGGCTGGGCTGGGCTGGTTAGCGGGCTGGGCCGCGGCCCAATGGGCCAGGAAAAATAAAATAAAAAAATAAATAATAAATAATAAATAATAAATAATAAGTAAATAATTTAGAAAATTAATTAAATAATTAATTAAATAGTTTTCAGGCATTTAAAAATATGTCTGAGGCCCAGAAAAATCCAGAAAAATTACCCTAAGTCCAATTTTCCATTTTACACCCAAAAATGTTATTTTCAGGGTATTTTAATATTATTTATTAACAATTAAAAATCATTTATTAATTAAAAGCCTTGATTTTAATTACAGAAAATTCCCAGAAAATTCCAGAAAATTGGGAAAAATCCAAGATTTAAAATTCTTAAAAAATCTGGGGGTTTACAGTAGTTATTGCAATTTTGAAGATTCCTTTTGGTTATCAACACAACTTTGCATAAGTAGCTTGTTGCATTTAGTCGTAATTGTAACTTTTCTAGCGAATATGCTATATAGGTTCAACGCGGAGGAGTATAGGAGACCTTGGGAGAAGAATGGTAAGTTAGGGTCTGCTTGGAAATCGTACGGATAGCGGTTATGAGATATTTTTAGAGGAACGGTTATGAAGATTCAATTTTGGATTATTTTAAATAACAGTTTTTAAATCAGTCCAATTATTTTTTGATAATTTATTAACGAGCGATTCTGAACATTTTTTACACACATAAAATTATCTATATATCCATATATAAACAAAACGGTTTTAAGGGCAAAAACTGACTCGGAGCACAGGGAACTGCCATCCAGTCCACATCTTGATTAGAAGGGAGAAGTCCATATTTGATCAAAATAATAAAAATATATAAAATAATAGAAACGCTTGGATGATAGTAGGAGAGAAAGATTTTAAAAACTAACCGAAAAAGTAGTCATAGCTTGAAAGAAATAGAAAAAAAAAACATATGAGAAAAAAAAATTTGGATACAATATTAGTAGTTATAATTATATTTTTTTTTGTGAGAATATAAATGAAATAAAATAATAAAATCTCTCAAAACCTACAGATTTAGAGTATTTATAAAAATACCCCCAAAATATATTACATCGAATTTGAAAGATTTTTGAGCCAACCAAAAATAGTGTTTCCAAAAAATTAACAAGCAGTGATTTTCATAAACGGTCGGTTAAAAGATATCCCAAAGCCGACCTTTGATACTCACACACCATTGACAAGCTTTATATTCCTTATAACATATAACATAAAATCTTTCTGGCTAGACGGAGGTCTCGAGATCAAATTGCAGGGGAGTTGTGGGAAAAGTGAGCCCAAATGACATACAACGCAGCGTGCATAAAGTTTCGTGCATATCGTCGGATATCAAAAAAAAAAAAAAAAAAAAAAAAAAAAAAAAGTAGTATAAGAAGGACAAAACAAACCAATAAAGACAAAATAATAGAAGAACAAATTAAAAAAGAAAAGAAAATAAAGATGAAATTGCAACTGCACTGATTTGTACGTGTTATTTATGTAATTATTTGTTCTTATTTTATTTTTATTTTTAGATAATATAATCGATATAAAAAAAAATTGCCACACACATATAGCTCAAGTGGTAGAAGAAATAGGTTCGATCTTACGGAGGAGGGTAATTTCCTACCATTAAATTCCCGTATGAATTTCTGCGTTGGACAATAGAAAGTAAAAGGAAATAACAACATTTCAATGTAAGTCCTTATGATAAAGCATGTGTTTTGACTCATAAATTGTGCAAATTCTTTGTGTTGACTTGCTTTCCAAAGAATGAAGTCAATTAGTAAATCATATTTTAATTAATGGAGGACTAATTTGTAAACAACGTACAAGTGTCCTGATCAACTTCCTACATCAGCCACCGAACTCGAGTGACTATTGGGGTCACCGAAAAAAGATATAAGATCTCGACTGGGTGGTAGAAGCCTAGTCTGAAATAATTCATCTATATTAAACTCTTGTTGGTTTTTGGGAACTTGTTCTAAATTTTCGAGGAATCAACATTGCAACTCTCAGCTATTTCCAAATCTGATGGTGTACTGTCGAAGCAAGTCATGAACCAATCCTAGTTAGTCAACTTTTTTTTACTTTTAAATGTCCGACGTAATATTTCGAATTTGTGTATGCATAAGTTTTGGGTCCACTATCTTCAACTTCTATCATTTACAAATGAAAGAAATAATATATTTTCGTAGTTCGATCTACTGATCTTTTGTCATCCAGTCAGGATCTTATGTCTCTATTCGGTAACCACTCACTCGAGTTCGACGGCCGGTCACCTAGAAATTGAAATTTTCTATAAATTGTATGCATGGGCATGTGTTGGTCATGATCCACAACTTTGTTATTAAGGCATTTGACCAAATAACATTAGGTTATGGGAATTTTAATTGTCAATTTTTTTTTATAATGTTCAAGGATTTTTTTTAAGAGGCGTTATCAAAACTATTCTCAATTTCGAATAAGGTTAGTGTAGATTCTCGGTCCGAAAGTCTTACAAACTTGACCCGAAGGTCACTCTCACGACCCTAAGGTCATATCCCAGTCCGAAGGTCCAGTACCTGCATCGCACCCACTCATATTGCTCTCTTATTAATTTTTTCCACAAAGAAATTAGATGTGCTTCCTTCGTGGCTTAAATCCAAGACCAATGGAGGATGCCTCCCTGATGTGCTAAAGGTGATTAGATTAGCTTAGCTTATGTTGAGGATTTTAGTTTGATTGTACACGACAAAATTTTATGTTCAGATTCGTTGAGTTTGAACAAATATTTGGATTCATTGTGTTTGAACGAATATTCAGATTCTTGAGTTTGAACGAATCTCCAGATTCATTAGGTCGAACGAATTCTAATATTCGTTGGATTTTAGTCGTGACTTTTGGATTTTGGTTGTGACTCTTCGTTCATGATTTGTTCACTTTCATATTCGTTCTGACTGTTGGAAGAGGCCTACATATTCATGAAAATGTATGAGAGTTTCTATATAAACTAAAGTATACCTAGTCTCAAACGCACCAAAAGAAGCATACCAAAATCACAAATCATATTCACAAGCATAACACAAGTTACGACTACTCCACAAGAAAACTTACTATCAAAAAAAAAATGCATCTAACTAACTACACTCGATTGTCTATTTTGGCCGGTCGCCACTTTTTGTTGTTGTTTTTATATTGACCAGTAAATTTACTTGCAACGTACGTAAAATAATATTTTATTTTAATATTAATATAAAATTATTTCAATATTTCAATATATTTAAATTAAGATTTATTATATATATTTTTATATTTTAATTAGAATTTGTTATATATTAATTATAATTTATTATGGATATATTTTTGTTTTTCATAAAAAGTCTTGAAAATGATTAGCCGTCTAAGTGTATATCCTCACGTAATTTAAAATTAAAAAATAAATAAATTTAAAAATTGTTTAACTACTTAATATAATCTAATTATAAGCAAACATCTCTTCTAACTCATGTGGTTAATGTGGGAGTTATTCTGCTTGGTTAGTTAGGTTCGAATCCATGAAGTGTTAATTATAATTTTTTTTTTCAACAATTTTACGTAATATTAATTTTTTTTAAATAATTTATTGATGATATACATACGATTTAGACGGCTCAATTTTAAACCATTTCCAAGTCGCTTATATTAGTAGAGATGAATTTATTGACCTACTATGAATGAAATTTAATTGGAATTTCCTTTATCCCATCCTTTGTTGTTGTGGGAGCTAATTTTACGCATAGTTTATGTAAACTTGATTATTCTTGGTGGCCAAAATGTAATTATTGAATTAGGAAAAAAAATGATGAATCTCAACGTTAGTGACCAGTGAGTGAGCGTTAATTTTAACTTGTTTCGTCTGTGAGTTTGATCTCCCCAAAATTAATGGCGTCACCTCCTCCCCCGTTCACATGCATGAGAAGCAGGTCTCTTTTCGTACCTTGTGTTAGCAATGTTATATTAGTTTTAGCGGTGCCTTACGAATCGAGGGGGGGCACTGACGTGGCGGTGCCTTACGAACCGATGTGGGGAGGGTGCTGACGTGACGGTCTTCCATTAGAGGTTGGTGGGATCCGGTGCTAGCAGAAAAGACTGAGTCAATAGGAAACTGTTATGTCACCGTCGATCTATCCCACGATTTTTCACTCAGTTCGTTCGTCATGCTTTTTCGTATTAGTTTTGGAATTTGAATATTTTCAACATGATCATTGAGTTGGCATAATAATTCTCACTTCTATAGTTTTGTATTTTGTAAACTATGGTTTCTTTATAATATTTTCTTATGAAAAGCAGTTAACTCACAAATATGTTCTATAAAGTTGTTTATGTATATTTTGTATTTGAATGTAAAGAAGAGTTATTTTCAAAACCTGCTATTTTAACCTATTGTGTAATATCTAAAAACAGTCTTTTAAGTTTCTCTAAAGCCCCATTGTCTTCATTTTCAATATTTTAGCAACAAATTTATTTTGTAAAATAACATATAACTTTTGAGATGAGCCCTTTTAGCATATAATTACTTAGACATGTCAAATAAACAATAGTTTTTGACAACAACTTATAACAGCTCTTATGACCAACTTTTAATATAGTTTCAGTCTCCAACAATACAAAAATAAAAAACCATCCTTGAATAGAAGAGATGGCTAAGACAAATCCAATTTTCATACACTTTGTAAGTAACATTTGAACTATGCATGTTTAGAATAGCGCTGCAAATGAGCAAATTCGTTTGCGAGCTGTTTGAAACTCGGTTCGATAAAAGCTTGTTTGAGCTCGATTCGTTTAGTAAACAAGTCGAGCTCAATTTTCATTTTCGAATTCGTTTAATAAACGAGCTAAGTTCAAGTTGAGAAGTACTCGGCTCGTTCGTGGACTTATCGGTATCGAGCTCGATTGATTTTCTTTTTGTTTTGTTCAAAGAGGTGTTTGAATCGAGTTCGATCATAGGTTGTTCGACTCGATTCTGTTCGTGAACTCAATTCAATTTCTCTTATTATAGATTTTCCTATTATATGTAATATATGTATATAATTGGGAAAGCAAGTTATCCCAACATAGAATCAAAGCTACTTAGACACTTTTGGGTCCTATGAGTCCTAGTAGGATATACACCTATGACTCCTAATCTTACATGGGTCATACTTGTATTAAATGATGTACTTCTCCCAATCCCATGACTCCTATACTTCCATGGACCGATTGGATTACTTTTCTTTGGTTATTATACGGAATATTTCACGAGACGAGCACTAAACATAAACCATGAACCAACTTTTAATTTGTAGGCTGCTCGCATTATGAATAGATTAGAGATATTGATGTGATTCCTTGCTTCCGTCTTGAACCTGTTGGGTTCATTCAACTTCCGATCTGATATTCGATACTAATTGATATCAACATTGTGTTGGAACGAAAGTGCGGACACCGTTTTCCAAATCAGAGAGTAACTGCGAGAGAACCGAACAAAATGTACAAACAAAAAATGCCAAACATAAATCGCAGACACAGAAATTTTTGACGTGGAAAATCCTTGTGAAAAAAATTACGGGACTATCGGAATCAAATCTGAAAAGCATCAACTAATGGAATAAGAAATACATCGACTCATTACAAACTTCTCACCGATCCAAATGGATCACCACAACTCTTTTGGAACAGAAAATAAATTATAATCACGAAAAAAAGACAACGAGAAATATCCGAAACTGATCTTCTTCTTCTCCAATCTTTTTTTTCCTCTCCAATGTTGCAACCTCATTTTCTCTTCTTGTTGCTATATTTTTTTTAGAGAGATATATTTTAGGGCCAGAAGATACATATATATAGCCTTAAACCCACAACTAGCATTCCTATTTATAAATATGATATAAGGACATAGGACAAAATGCAACTATACAATTTGATGTGGAATTTTCTTTTTCTTTTTGAAGAATTGTTCATAATCTTGTTTTATTGGAGCCAAGCTGAGAGAGTGCATGCATGCATGAATTGTGTAGCCTACAATGCTCAAGCAAATATTTAATTATATTAAGTACCTAAACCAAACAAATAAATTAAGCGATACAAATAATAGCCAAAAGGAAATACCAACTGTAGAAACAACACAAAAATAAGATGAGTTAATAATTATAGAACTTTACGCGTTTCATATTGTAAATAACGCCGCCAGACTGATGATATCTACAACTAAAAAAGGAAAAAAAAGAAAGAAAAGAAAAGGTTAACATTATTATTATTATTATTATTTTCACGACAATCTAATTGAACAAAACTAGAGATTAATCAACTTCTTGAAGTAGCTATGTATTGTATAACAAAGTTAGCATGGAAAGGAATGCACACGGATCGACATGCATAGCCAACATTTTATTTCAATATATATGCTTAAGAGTACAATATTAATTTATTTTATATATATATATATATATATATAGCGACGCTAGAAAGTAGCATCGCAGAACGTCGCTGTTAGCGACTGTCCGCGACCCTTAGAGACTAAAAAAAAAATATTACGAAAGCAGATGTCGCCAGATGTCGTAAAACGTTACTATTATTTTTATTATAGCGATGTTATCTTCCATACGTTACTAAATATAATAAAATCTGTGACGTTTAGCGACGTCATATTCCATATGTCTTTAAAATATTTTCATATAGGTTTACAGACCGATTTTATTTTTTCCCATTCCAAAAAATTTCAAACCCGATTTTTCCCCTCCTTCCCCACACGACCCCTCCGGCGTCGACCGTTCTTCCCCCTCGACCCCCTCCAGCTCCTACGGTACTCCTCCCGGGACCCCTCCTGCTTTGTCGGTAAACCCTAACCCCCCCTCTCTCTCTCTCTCCGCGACCGCGACCCCCTCCGGCACCGACCGTCTGAGGGTTAGGGTCCGTGCTTCCCCCGTGACCCATCCGACCCCGACCCCGACCCTGACCCCCTCGGTCAGGTAACCCTAACCCTAACCCCCTATTGCCGATATGACACAGTCAGACACACACAGACACACTAACACGACACACACGTTATGTGTGTGTGTGTGTGTGTGTGTGTGCGCGCGCGCGCGTGCGCCTAAGGCAAGCCTTGATTTTATATATATGTGCATAACATGTTTGTTAAAAAATCTCTTACATGAATTTTTGAGTTGGAAACTCTTACTTGTACTTATTGTGTTTGGGTATGGGTAGCACCTTGTGTGTTTGTGTCAAGCGTCAAGTGTTCTCTTTATAGTTTATAATTAAGTTTAATATTCCAACTTTAATACTCCAACACAGAACAACTTATATTGATATAAATTTGGGTATGTATTTTAGTCAAGATATTGTGTTTGGGTATGTGTAGTACCTTGTGTGTGTGTGTGTGTGTGTGTTAAGTGTATGAGAGTCCACGTGTTCCTTGTGTGTGTGTGTATGTGTCAATTGCATGAGAGTGTCCAAGTGAGAGGTGTGTATGTGTATATGTTTGAGTGATGGATGAGTGAGCTAGTGAGGATTAATAATATATATAGATAGATACATATATAAGGGTATAGAAATATACAATTATAGAAGTAGGTATAAATATGTATTGAGTGTCAAGAGAGAGTGACCTAGAGTGTATGTTGGTACCAAGATACCAAGTATCAAGTATAGTTAGTGTCATGGGTATTTGAACTGTATTCTAGTGTCAAGATACAAGAGAGTATCAATGTGATATTGTGTACCATGGTATAGAAATATATAGTTATAGAAGTAGATATAAATGCTATATCTATTTGATGAACATAGTTGTTACTTTGATGTCTAGTCATGAATCACGATATGGATACTCACGCATCACAACTCGAATACTCACGCATCACAACTCGAATACTCACGCATCAATCAGATTTGTTACTTTGATGAACATGTGTATCCATCTTTGCATCCATTTGGATAATATAATTGAACGATGTCTATTCATCTTTGCAGAATTATCTAGAAATTGATCTGAATTACCACTTGCATCATCGTTCGTGGATGTACAACCGTCATCCTGATGACATGTACAGTGTACGAGATTAATTCATACAGGGGTAAAATAGTTTCTACAGTTCGCCAAGGCATTCCTTCAGTACATGGGCGACACCAAAATTAAGTGTCCGTGTGTGAGATATCATAACTTAAAATATCACTCAAAGGTGGATGTGACATATCATTTGTACTCGAGGGATTTTATGACGAATTACTATCAGTGAACCTCACACTGAAAACTTGTGTCTTTAGCATCAGAGCCAGAGCCTTATGTGGAGCCGTATATGGATGTCCATGATCACGTTGATTACGACGACGGGTGCGTGAACATAGTTTTTGACGCTGGTGGACCTAGTTTCAATCCGGATAATCATGATGCAGCTGAGGAGGCACCGAATATCGATGCTGCAAAGTTCATGGAGTTACTAGAGAATGCAAGGACTCCATTATATCCTGGTTGTGAGAATCATTCACCGTTGGAGGTGGTTACAAGATTGTTGAGCATCAAGTCCGATTTAACATGTCGCAAGAATACTACAACCGACTGATGGAGTTGATTATAGAGATCTTGCCGGAGGGTGCTAAGTTGCCTAAAGACTTCTACCGATCTAAGAGGATGGTGAGATCGCTCTGGATGGGATACGAGAAAATTGATGCATGTCGCAACGGGTGCATGCTGTACTACAAAGACGACAAGGATGAAGACAAGTACAGATTCTGTGGTACTGATCGCTACAAGGCTACTAGTAGAGGAAGGTCTGTCGGTGCAAGAAAACCTACCGATTCGATGCACTACTTGCCTTTGACGTCGCGATTGCAGATGTTGTTTATAGTGAAGGAGATTACAAAAAATATGAGTTGGCACAAGCAAAAACAGATCGAAGGAATGTTGGATCATCCATCCGATGGAGAAGTATGAAAGTATTTTGATCGAGAGTATCCAAATTTTGCTTCTAATCTGTGTAATGTCAAATTGGGGCTCTCCTCCGACGGTTTTACCCCATTCGGACTTTCGGGCTCTCAGTATTCATGTTGTCCTGTGATCGTCACTCCATACAATTGTCACGTCCCAGTCCCAAAATATCGAGGGACTAGACACATGACAATGGCCAGCAACACACACCGATGGGCAAACCCAATTTAATGGACCCACCAGGGTGTACTTAAGCTGTAGTACAACAATAAGGGTCTAAATATACTAATATAAGGGTCTAAATGTACTAATCTCATCCACAGAAATGAATACAACAATAACAGAATCATAAAGCAAGATCAATCTCAATAAAACATAAACTCGGAAAATAACCCGATAATGAGTCTGATACAATAGTCAAGATACAGAACTAAAGATAACAACAGCAAATACTGAGTATGGATAAAGCATATACTCAGAAGATATCCTCGGAGATCACTCGTCTACTGGATCTGGTACTGCTCCATTGCCTGCTTCTGCTAATGCTCCTGTTCCGTATACCTCGGGGTAGATCTCGTCTGCTTTACCTGGGGACATAATCCAGATCCAGGTCCTCAGGGGACATAGCAAGGTACAAAGTAACTCAAGCATAAATAATGCAGTGCAGCAATAATGAATCAAAAGGGTAAACTATATAACCAGCTAAGTGATATGCAAGATGAGAGCATCACTAGAACTCAGGCTGAGACCACTACAAGCTCGGTGTCGGGGAGCCGGTAGCAGAGATATCATACAGTTGTCTAGCTCGGAGAGAGACTACGACGCCGTCATAATATAATCAACCTATAGCCTGTGTGTCTATCCCCACCCAATGTAATCATACGTCTCATGTCCACAACGTCTCATGTCCATGTCACACAAGATCATAACTAATGCAGCAAGTCATATAATATCTAAGCAAAAGAATATGTCATGAAACCTGTAACCTATACAGAATCACCATGAATATCTCAGGAAGATTCTGTCTCATGAATAGTGTCAGGTGTCCCGAGGTATAACATACTTGATAATGCAAGCACGAGAATGTATAGGGTCTCGATATCCATGTCTAGGTGACATTACACAACTCTGCGTACAGTGTTGACACCCAAATATTATTCGGACGCTAACTAATGTCACACGGTCCTAGGTTAAGCATGTACAATATATGAATAAATCAAGACAACAATATGAAGCAGGTACTGCAAGTTTTGGCAAGGTACACTTGCCTGATGTTTGGTTTCCAACTGTGGCTTTGGTATTCGTAAAATCTCCAGGAACGTCTCCGAATGCTGAAACAAATATTACCATCATGCTCAGAAGATATCAAATAGCTATAATTGCCTGTCCTTGAGTCCAATTTGGACACAAGGGCAAAAGTTACAATTTCTGGTCAAAGCGGGGTCCACGGGTGGCCCGCTTCGCACCGAAAAATGTGTCAGAGACAATGTTCTCCAAATTCGTCAAACTTAATGTCAACAAGTCCAGAACAATGATACGAACCCAACGGAACATCCAGAACTCGATTTCGATGAGCCGATCACAAAATCGTCCGTCAAGTGGAGCCGCGGGGCCCACGATACGCAATTTTGTTAGCTTTCTCAGAATTGAACCAAACTTGGGTCACAGGACCAGCGTATTGCTACGAGTCCGATGGCGCAAGTTTTGTTTCCATTCGACGTGTGTACACGAAGTTACAACGAGTTTCAGAACGGGGTCGATACTAGGCGTTGTCGACGGCTACGCGTTGATTCTGGGGTGCACGCACATCCAAATCAACTTCCGTGAAATCCCACACGTCCGTATTAATGTCACGCACCTTTCGATGAAGTCCGCACGCGACCAAGTCATCCCGTTTGGCGGGGCGCACTCAGTTCCGGGAAAAATGGGGTAAATATTTTCCTGATTTTGGATCGCAGTTCGCGATCGCCACAGGACGATACACACCGAACGGGTTGCACGGGCATCGAGAGGGTCACGCAGGGTTCGTGTCACAATAGACAAATTAAGAAACGGGGCAGCGAGGAGAGAGAAAAGACTACCTGAATAGGGCTCCGCAGAAACCGGGATTTCTCGTGTCCGCAAGGCGACGCGACACGATACGGCACAATACTGTGTCTAGGGTTAGGGTTTCAACGCTGGAGGCGGCCGGAGCTGGCCGGAGCTGGGGCACGACTGCGCTCGTCGGAGGCGGTGCTGGGTCGAGGCGGCCGGGCTGCGCTGGTGGCGGCTTAGGCGGAGCTGGCCGCTGCTGCTGCTGTCGGGCTGGGCAGAGGAGGAAGGCGGAGGCTGCGGGGAGGCGTGGCGGAGCTCTGGGGAGGCGGAACGGCGCAGGGGTTCATCGAGGGGATAGGGCGGCGTGCTGGCGGAGGCGGAGGGGATCGACAGTAGCGGGGAGAGCTCGGGGTCGGGGAGCCGCGGTGACAGCGAGGCGGTGGCGGTGGTGGCTTGGGCGGTGGCTGGAGGCGGTGTTTAAATAAGGCAGCGGAGGGAGAGGGAGCCGGGGCGTGGCCGAGAGAGGCAGAGCAGAGGGGATCGTGGGACGGGCGACGCGGGCAGGGCGGAGACGTGGCCGGGCGAGGTGCGGGGCGGCCGGAAATCGCGGGGAGCGGGGGTTCGTGCTGTGAGGGGGAGCGGGTAGATCCGGGTCGGGTCGGGATAGGTAGGACCCGACCCATTAGGGTCTAGGGGCTGTTCAGGCCGGTCCGGTTTGGTTGGATCGGGTTCAGCCCGGTTCAACCCAGTTTGAGCCCGGTTCAACCCGGTTTGACTTGGTTTTAATTAAAATAGGATTTTTAGGTCTTTAAAAATTGTTCTGGGGTCCAATAAATTCTAGGAAAAATATCCTATGTCCAATATTTTATTTTACATCCAAAAATATTATTTTATAATATTTTAATATTGTTTAAAAATATTTAATTTTATTTAATTCCAAAATACCTAGATTTTAATTAGTTAAAAAATCCCAGAAAATTCCAGAAAATTATGAAAATTTATTCTAAAAAATCCTGAAAAATCAGGGGGCTTACAATCTACCTCCCTTAAGAGGATTGCGTCCTCGCAATCAAAGAATAACCGGTCAACAGAGATGACACGGTTGCAAGCATTGTTCGAAGCACATCACGATCAAGGATGAGGGTTTAAGAAAAACACATAGGGAATCACTTCCCTAAGAAATGGAAGTTATGCAATTTCCAGAGGAAAGAACATCTAGAAAACTACAGTTTTAGAAAAAACTAGGTTATCACTTTATAAAATATACTAGGTTATTAGCAAGATTAAAATTACCAGGGTAAGGCTAAGGTCACGAACCAATAGGTACGAACTAAAACAAGACTAGAATAACTACGAATAACTTACACGCATTATCTACTCCACGAGTCTGCGCGTTCTCCAAGGTCATCGCCAGAGCTTGTCCGCGTCCTTGCAGTCGATTCCTCTGCTGCTGCTGAGCCTGCTGGAAGAGTAGTGCCTGGGGTATTAAAGGTGGCCTCGGCTGATACCCTCCTGGAGGTGGTGGTATGACTCCTTCAACTCCCGTTTGCGGTGCTCCCAATGCTGGATAGGCTGGCCTCGGTACTGGTAACGCTTGTTGGTTAACCATTGGTGCTCCTTCTCGACGCTCAAGGCATTCCCTCACTAAATGCTGACTGGATCCGCAAGCTAAATATAATCCCATTTTGCGTCTGCACTCATTCTCAATATGGCCTCGCTTACCACAATGTTGACAGACAGGTAGTGCCTGTGGAGATGCTTCGGATGGCTGGTGCATGTGAGGTCTTTTTGCAGCTTCTTCCTGTGGTGCTCTGGCTGGCGCTGATGTGGAAGGCCGTTTCAGGCTGGTCTCTCTCCTGGTGACACACTCCATGCAACGGGCTGCAGCAAGGACGTCCGAGTAAGATATAGGTACAACGGATCCGATTAGTTTCTGTAGCTCGAAGTTTAGTCCGTCGAAGAACTTCTCAGGCTTCTCTTCTTCTGTCGGGATCAAGGTTGGGGCAAAGCGACTTAGACGAATGAACTCCGCATTGTACTCTTCCACTGTCATCTTGTCTTGAATGAGGCGACTAAACTTGTCCCGAAGTTCCGATCGAGCAGTAGATGGAATATACATCTCCTGGAAGAGTGTGAAAAACTCTTCCCAAGTGACTCGGTCTGGTCTGAGCCATGTCTCCTCAGATAGCCACCAGTGATGGGCATTGTTTGTTAATTGCATTATGACGGCAGTCATCCAACGCTCTCTTGGAAGCTCAGCTGCTTCTAATTGATATTGAGTGTTGGTGAGCCACTCATGAACTTCAGTGGGCTCCTCCTTGCCTGAAAAGGTGCGGGGTTTCAGCTGGCGGAAGTTGGTGATAGAGCCCGTCGTTGGCCGTCGTGCTGGTAGATTCGCCTGCTCTAGTACGATTTCTAGGCTGTGACTCAAAGCCTCTTGTTGAGCTTGCATTATTGCGTAGATCATTTGAAACATCTGCTGCCCATCCATAGCTTGCCCTTGTGGGATTACGGGCATTGGTGGAGTAAACTACGGCGGAGGTGGGAGGTCATCTTGCTGGACTCTCGAGGCATGTTGTTGACATGATTGACCTCCATCCACTAGTGTTTGTAGAAGCATGAAAAATACGCTGGGGAATCATACGCGTAAAAAACCCTCAACATGCAGGAAGCCCGCATAAAAGAGAGCTCCAGCACTGTGTGGCATAAAATAGGACTTCAGAGCCATTGGCGTACAACAGAGCTTCAACGATGTTAAGCGTAAAACAAAGCTCCAGAACAACCCGCGTAATACAGTATTTCCAGACTGCTTTGGCGTAAAAAGGTTGCTACATCGCCACTTCGGCGTAAAAATCTGTCTGCTTTTAATGCAGCGGGAAGTTGTACGAGGAACTCTTCGTATTCCTCGAATGAACCTTCTTGTAGAAGCATGAAAAATACGTTGGGAAATCATACACGTAAAAAACCCTCAACATGCAGAAAGCCCGCGTAAAATAGAGCTCCAGCACTGTATAGCGTAAAATATGACTTCAGAGCCATTGGCATACAACAGAGCTTCAACGCTGTTCAGCGTAAAATAAAGCTCCAGAACAACACGCATAATGCAGTATTTCCAGACTGCTTCGACGTAAAAAGGTTGCTACATCGCCACTTCGGCGTAAAAACCTGTCTGCTTTTAATGCAGCGGGAAGTTGTACGAGAGACTCTTCGTATTCCTCGAATGAACCTGTCAGACGAAACAGTGAACCTGACTCCTGACAAAGAGTATTGCACGGCGATCGAGAGGACGGCTGTAATGATGACTCTGCACAAAACTCCAGACTGTCGTCTAGTGACATAACCCTTGATATAAGACGTCGTTTACGCATTCAAGGAATACACTGCCTATTATACACAGACAGAGATGAGCTTTACGCTCAGGATGAGACAAAACCAACCGCCACGTCAAAAGTTGTTCTTCGTACAGAACTCGAGGCACGTCTCTGCAGTTAATGCGCGAGATGGGGGCAGATCTCTGCATTTAATGCACGAGATTTGGTTCAACTTTTAATGACTGAGAGAGCTAAAATTAGGGCTAATATGCTCACGTCACTATCCCTGCATATTACGCCAACCAGGCTATTTTCAACTATAGGAGCACGTCGTACGGTATCTCCTCGAAATACGCCAACCAGGCTATTTTCAACTATAGGAGTATGCTGTATGCTATCTCCTCAAAATACGCCAATTCGGGCTATATTTGCAAGGTACGCAATAAGGTTATTTGGCCCTGAATACGCTCAAGACCTCAGTCAAAGAAGGATAATTGGCTATCTTTACGCTAGTTATCTATCCATGCAGCATCAAGCTTTACGCAGAATTTGGCTTCTACGCCAATATGACAGCAATTTGGCTTCTACGCCAACAAGACAGCTATTTGGGCTTCTACGCCAACAAGATAACTATCTGGTTTTTACGCCAACGTGACAGTTATTTGGCTTTCATGCCAACCTTCTCTACGCGAGGGGCAGTTACTTACGTGGCTTGCATGCTGTGATCTTCGATGAGCAATTATATGCATTACCTCATAATGGGACATGCGTCACACGCCAATTTAGGAGATCATTCATACGTGGGTAGCAGTTATTATAACCGCCGCGTAAAAGGTGCAGCTCTTTCCGCTGTTCAATTTCTACGTCGACTGTAGCTGAACTCTATAAGTAGAGACCTCCGGCCATGGAGGTCCAAGAGGCGGAGAATAACAGAGGTCGGATCCAAGGTAGAGAGAATTCAGGAGTCACAGACAGAGGTCAAGGTCAAGAAAGCACCTATATAGGGCTTTGGCAACGAGAGTTCAACTTTTCCTACAGTCTTTGAAGCTTCTTTTTTTTCTTCTACAACACTTCTTCGTCATCGTGTGGTCCAAGGGACAAAATAATCGACCGTAGATCAGACTCCTATAGCAATATTTCCCCAGAATCAAATTTTTGTACTTAACATCCTCGTATAGGATTAATTGTACTTCTTTTTCTTGTTTGTAAACAAAGAAAGGGTTTCTTATAAACCTAGTTTCAATTTCTTTCGTTTATTATCAAACAATGTCACTTCATCTTCGTTGGTTACCACAGTATCTCGTGGTGATCTTGCAGGAGTCTCGTCATTGGCTCGTGGATCCATAACTCTGCATTCAAAATAAATAATAAGAGGAGTACAGGAATCAAGACATGATGCAAGTCAAGAAATAAATTTGAATCCGATATAGATGTCAAGAACGATTCAAGCAAGTGGATGAGATTCTAAAAACTTATCCTATCCTTATTGTAGGCTTGCTCGGTCCCTAAGTTAAAACCGAAGCAATTTAGTCGTTGACCTGTATGGGCCACCACAAAAACTATGTCACGCCCCAGTCCCAAATATCGAGGGACTAGACACGTGGCAATGGCCAGCAGCACACACCGATGGGCAAACCCAATTTAATGGACCCACCAGGGTGTACTTAAGCTGTAGTACAACAATAAGGGTCTAAATATACTAATCTCATCCACAGAAATGAATACAACAATAACAGAATCATAAAGCAAGATCAATCTCAATAAAACGACCCTCGTGTTTGTATATGCTTGCTTCCTGAATGCTTATACTTGCCCCTGCTTGAATTAACAATATTTGCCTCAATGTTTGCCTTGGACAGGGAAGGAGATGGTAAGTTGGTAAGTCTCGCCGTATTTCCTCTCATGTTGCACGGCGCACTGCCCGACACGTTAGGCTATTAAAATCTTGCATGAAACTGATCCTAAGGCAACTAGAAAGACAACTTAATAGTTGTGCACGGAACCTGTATTACGTGTTTGGATTTGTTGAGCGGGCGAGTAGCTTCCCCACCAGTGCATTCAATGTACTGATAATCCACCAGTTTGCATGCAGGGTGCGGGAGAACCTCGTTCGGTGCGGATGCCTCCTTCGTGCGTGCTGAGGTGTGGAGATCACTCCGAAGCAACTGTGCATCCGGAACTGAAGCACATATACAAGACATAATGTTGGAACTCGCCTAAACATCGCCTGATCATCGCCTGTACAATCATTCCATAATTGTAGCCACTTGGCACGCTTTTACTGTTTCAGAGAGAGAGGCTTGAGCGACTTGTAATCTCGGCTATACGCCGCCTGTAACACATGTTTATATCAATAAAAGAGTTTGCTTTACTTCAACTTGTGTTTCAATGCTTCCGCTATATTGTCGACTCAGTGAACCTGTTACCGATCGCCTATGCGTTCATGACTCCGATGCACTCAGACAATCTGTGCAACTCTGTGGCTTAGAACTCTTACCGCCAGCCAATGAACCATGGCCTTGCACGGGCGTGGATCACGTTCGTGCGGCATCACGTCCGGATGGGTCAAGCGATCGTTCCTCGGGAGCGCTGGCGAGGGTGATTTTCGCCTAGCGGGAACGACCAATTTGCCTGCGGGAGATCGGGACGTGACACCGGGGACGTGGCCGAGAGAGGCGGAGTGGAGGGGATCGTGGGCCGGGCGACGCGGGCGGGGCGGAGACGTGGCCGGGCGAGGTGCGGGGCGACCGGAAATCGCAGAGAGCGGGGGATCGTGCGGTGAGGGGGAGCGGGTCGGATCCTGGTCGGGTCGGGTTGGGTAGGACCCGACCCTTTAGGGTCTAGGGCGATTCAGGCCGGTCCGGTTTGTTTGGACCGGGTTCAGTCCGGTTCAACCCGGTTTGAGCCCGGTTCAACCCGGTTTGACTTGGTTTTAATTAAAATAGGATTTTTAGGTCTTTAAAAATTGTTCTGGGGTCCAATAAATTCCAAAAAAATACCCTATGTCCAATATTTTATTTTACATCCAAAAATATTATTTCATAATATTTTAATATTGTTTAAAAATATTTAATTTTATTTAATTCCAAAAACCTAGATTTTAATTAGTTAAAAATCCCAGAAAATTCCAGAAAAATTATGAAAGTTCATTCTAAAAAATTCTAAAAAATCAGGGGGCTTACAACAATCTACCACCTTGGATGTGCATGCAGACTCCTTATATATTCCTAACCATTATTATCCCGGGTCCGAACAATCCGAAGAGAATCATAGATGTGTATTTACAGCCGTTGATAGATAACTTAAATCAGCTGTGGGAAGTAGGTGCCAACACGTACGATATTTCTAGAAAGCAAAATTTTCAGATGAGGGCAGAACTTATATGGACCATCAACGACTTTCTGGCCTATGAAATATTATCGGGATGGAGCACCCATGGCTATCTATCATGTCTGTATTGCATAGAACGCACTAAGGCTTTTCGTTTGAAACACGGAGACAAACCATTCTTCTTCGATTGTCATCGATAATTCCTGCTGAAGGATCATCCGCTGGAGCAATATAAATGCTTTTTCATACCGACGTTGTGGATAAGGCCAATCACCGCCAAGGTGGCCCGGATACACGATATGGAAAGAGATAAAAGATTTATCAAGTGTTATCGAAGAGTCTGCTAAGGGGTACAAGTGTGACGGATTTGGCCGCACTCATAATTGGACGAAGAGGAGTATATTCTGGGATCTGACATATTGGAGCACCAATCTGATCAGACATAACCTTGATGTCATGCATATCAAGAAGAATATGTTTGACAACACAATTAATACTTGTAAATATCCAGATTTTTAAATTTTAATTATAATTTTTTAGAATTTTTCTGCAATTTTTAATTATTTAAAAATAAATATTCTTCAGGAATTAATACTTTTGTGAATTAAATTAAATATTAAAATATTATAAAAATGGTATCTTTGAGTGTAAAATAAATAATTAGATATTGTGTAATTTTTCTGGAATTTATTGGGCTCAAAAACTATTTTTAAATAGCTAAAAATATCGTTTTTAAATAAACCAGACTAAACCAGACCGAACCAACTTGAACCGAACCAAACTAAACCAAATTAAACCAAACTGAACCGAATCAACCCTAATGGATTTGGATCCATAGCCGAACCCACAACCCGAACTGAACCCGACCCGTACCCACAACCCGACCCGACCTGCTAAGCTACAATAACTGGAAATTAAACCCTCGACCGTTGCAGCCGTCGCGACTCCGACCGCAGACCGTTCGCCTCCCCGCCATCGCGACCCACCGGTGACCCCTCGGTTCTACTCCCCACCGCCGGCCGACCGTCCACCTCCCCGTAACCGCCGGCCACCCCCTATAAAACTCGACCACCACCATCACCAACACAACCACAGCCACCACCGCTTCTCCACCTCCGGCTAGACAACTCCGGCACCCCGAGCCAGAAGCTGCTACCCCGGCGCCGACGACCACGATGACCACCGCAGTAACATGCCACCGCCGCCGACGATCGACCGTGCACCGTCGCCCCGTTCACGCGTAGCACACCGCGGTCGACCCCTGTTCCGGTGAGTTTTTTTTCCTCCTCGTTGTGTCGATTTTTGAACGGCTTATTAGGATGTGTTTGCTGTGTGACCCTCTCGAACCCTATTAGATTGGGATATCGTGCCCTGTGTTGGTCGTAAACCGGGATGCAAAAACAGAAAAATAACCCAATTTTGGAGTTTAGAAACTGTCCCGAAACCCCAAGTTCATGGCCGTTTTACGTCCAACCTATTTAATATTTTCAAAATTCACTTGCACAGTAAATTAGATAGCATAACCGAGTTTTTAACCCTGTAATTAGTTTATTTTAATTTGCTATAAGTTGAGTTTTATTCGCGGGTAAAGTTGACAAAAAACTTGGTTTTGAAAATCCAAAATTTTCTTAAACTTGGTGCATTCCGCTAAACGAGACGACTTTGTCGTGTGTGAATTGCATCGAAAGGCGCATATCGTCAATGCGGATGTGTAAAATTTCGTGAAAGTTAATTTGGATGTGCGTGCACATCGAAATTAACGCGTATCCGTCGAAAAGTCTCGTATTTGGCCTGTTCTGACACTCGTCATAATTGCGTGTATGCTTGTCGTTTCGTAACGAAACTTGTGCCGTCGAATTCGTAGCGTTATGCTGGTCCTGTGACCCAAGTTTGGTTCGATTCTGAGAACGATGACGAAACCTCGTATCGTGAGCCCCACGACTCCACTTAACGGACGATTTTGTGACCGGCTCATCGGAATTCAGTTCTGGATATTCCGTTGGATTCATATTATCGTTCTGGAATCCTAGACACTAAGTTGAAAAATTTGGAGAACTTTGTCTCTGGCAGATTTTTTGGTGCGAAGTGGGCCACATGTGGACCCCGCTTTGACCAAAAACTGTCAATTCTGTCCCTGTGTTCAAATCAGACTTATGGGTAGTCAATTTTAGCTATTTTATGTCTTCTGAGAGTAATGGTAATGTTTATTTCTGCATCCGAAAGCGTACCTGAAGATTCCACATACACCGGAGCAACTGTTGGAGCTCAAACCCCAGGCAAGTGTACCTTGCCAAACTTGTAGTACTTGCTTTCATATTATTTTTTTGATTTATTTCTGTGATATATCTGTTCAACCTAGGACCGTGAGATATTGCTTAAAGTCCGAATAATATTCAGATGTCGACGCCGTACGCGGAGTCGTGTAACGTTACTTAGAGAGTTGTTATCTCGATCTTATACTTTACGTGCTTGCTTTACTAAGTACGTTATACCATAGGACACCTGACACTATTCATGTAACAGAATATTTCCTGAGCTATTCATGGTGATTCTGTATAGGCTTACAGAATTCGTGACATAGATATTGCATATATAGATATATCATTATGACTCATTGTAATAGTTAGAGGTCATGATCTTGAGTGTTATGGACATGAGACGTGAGGTTACATTGGACAGGAAGAGTCTTACCATACTAAAGGCTGATTATGTTATATATATAGATATTTTGGGAGTACCTTAGACTCTGACCAGAGCTTTGGCACACGTACTGGCCCTTCGAGATAATACATGCTGCTATGGGTTTCTCCAACACAGAGCCTATAGTAATTCAGCCTGAGTATGATTTGTAAAACCCCCTTCCTAGAAAATCGTATATACCTTTTTATTTATTAATTATTAATTAAATTGTAGTAATTAGGTATAAATAGGAGAAATAGATTTTTAATAATTTTTATGTTAGGTGTTCGGGCACTTAGAGGACTTATGGGACCATCAGGAATTTTTCGGAATTTATTCCATGTAGGAGACCCCTTGAGCAGTTGCTAGCCTAACGATGTGCAATACCCTAATCTATAAATTTTCTTATGTGAGAATATACATATATATATATATATATATATATATACAAATATATATATGTATATATATATATTTAAAGAAAGAAAGGAAAGAAAAAGAAAAGATAATAGTAATAATATAATAATAATAATAATAATAATAATAATAATAATAATAATACTTAGTGCTTATTCTTCCCTTAAGCATTTGTTAGCAAGCTTGTAGCAACTCTTTAGCAAATCCCTTCAGCACTTGCTGCATACTAAGACCCGCCCCCTAAGCAACTTAGGAATTGCTTTTGCTTCAGCGGCTTTGGCCCTTGGCGGAAACAAAACCGACCTCTTTACCCGCGTCCAAACCCGTCTACTTCCCCTTCTCTTCCTCTCTCTCTCTCTCTCTCTATATATATATATATATATATATATAGTTAGCTCTCAAACCCTAACCTAAATTTCCAGACCTCCTCTTCCCATCTAGAGCCGTCACCGCAGCCAGAGAAGCCCCGCCAAGCCATCCAACCATCCCGTCGACTCCGACCTCGCGCCCTGCAGAATCCCACTCGAGGCACCTTCGCTCCGGCGTAATTTCCCGTCGACTCGCTCAACCAAATGCTGTTCCGTCTTCATAGGTATGATCACCCCTTAACCCTCTTCCATATTTGTTTTATAGCCAACCTCGGAAAACGTGTGCCCCTAGGTGAAAACAGCGTCCAAGTTGGTGCGAGCAGACCCAATTCTGGAATCGCAGAAAACTGCGGTGACCACCCATATTGCCGAGTTCGTATCTCCCACCACAGAGATCCGAATTCGGTGATTCTTTTTGATACCTGTAGAACACCCGACCTAGTTTATTTTCTGTTAAATAACCCTATGCTATTAGTTGCTGTGGAGATAATTATATTCGTCACAAAACTGCGCGCACCCACTTTTTCCAGATTTCCAAAAGTTGGAATACGGAGCGCGCCCCGCCAAACGGGACCGCCCCCCCGTGTGCCAAGTATACGGTGCACGCAGCATAACCGGACACGTAAAAATTTGTGGGGACTGATTCGGACGCGTGTGCGCGCCGGAATCAGGCCGTATCCGCGGACACATTCCGTGTCGCAACTTTTGTGGAACTCGCTCGTATTTTGTGCACGCTTGTCAGATTGCGACGAAACTTGCGCCACTGGACTCGTGGTAACGCGCTGGTCCTGTGACCCAATTTTCATGCATTTCTGAGACGGTTGACCAGATCGCCAATTGGCGGGCCCCACAGTTGACTTTTTGGACAAAATTCTGTTCGGCCCATCGGAATCCATATTTGGACATACCGTTGGGTTCGTATTGACATTTAGAGTTGTTTGACCTATAGTTTGTTCCATTTAGAGACTGTTACCCTTGGCACGCTTTTCGGTGCAAAGTGGGCCACAGGTGGACCCCACTTTTACCCAAAATTACCATTTTGCCCCTGTGTCCAAATTGGACGAAAGGGAAGTATTTTTTAGCTATTTTTCTCATTTTAGAAACGTTGGTGATGTTTATTTCAGCATCCGGAGACATTTGTTCTGCGGCCATAGCTTTTGATCTTGTGCGTTTGACTTCTGGACAGTACACCTTGCAGCTTTCTTACCAGGCAAGATACCTTGCCAAATTTGTTTACAGTAGTTTGCATGCTTAGTATATTTATATTTATTTATTGCATTTATGTATAGTTCTTGCATGTGTAGTTCCTTTTCAGTCATTACTATATATATTAGATATGTTGACACACACTTGACACTTAGTATCATATAGGACAATTATTAGGCGTATGGGCTTTTAACCACTTTGGTAAACCGTAGTATATAGCTCGCACTACGGGCGTGTGTCGCGCTGGTCGCTACCCCCGCGGTATGTCGATTTCTTGAGTCTCGCTGGTCGCTACCCCCGCGGTATGTCAATTTCTGATGTCCATTGACGGGTGTGTGAGTTGTGAGGTAGATCGAGTAGCCTACCCTTGCCCATACGTCGAAAAGTTGTCCTCATTTGCATTCATATAGTTTGTCTTGTACAGCGTACTTATTTATTTTCAAATTATATGCATGTTTACTGTATTCAAGTTGGCTCGTATTTTCTGTATCTTGTTACGTCCCTCTGAGGACCTGATCCTCTGCCAGGTGTATCTACTCTTGAGTATTTGCAGGAGCACAGATCGGATGGCTATATATGTTTCGTGGATGTCCTCTCTTCGAGCCCGTGATTGCTAGATGGTGTTCTTATATGGTGTTGTTGTGTTGTACTTACTTTAATATTTGCTCTTACATTCGAGTTGGTAGTGGATTTGTTTCCATCCAACTATCATCCTTAGATACTTATGTTGAGATCTAGTTATATAGATGCTGGTTATTTATTTCTATATGATTTTGGTGGATAAGATTTAGATTTTACCCTGTGACTTGTATTACATTTTATACCACTTGTGGATTTTATATTCATATTACAGCGTACGTATGGATTTGGTTTCCATATATTGGAGTTGCCATATCCATGCGGCTGGCATGCTTACGTGTCCTAGTCCTACGTATTTTTGGGACTGGGGCGTGACATGATTAATGCTCTTATTTGCATTTCACATAGCTGGTTGGTTACATAGTTTGTCCTGTTGATATATATATTTTATTTACTGTATTTTATTTGGCTTGAGTTATTCTTGTACCTTGCTATGTCCCATGAGGACCTGGATCCGGATTATGTCCCCAGGTATAGCAGAGGAGATATACCCCGAGGTATATGGGATAGGAGCAGACACTGGAGCAGTATCAGCACCAGAGGACGAGATGGTGCCAGAAGATTTCTCTTGAGTATTTGTTATATACTCAGTTATATCTGTTTTTAGATACTCTATTTTCCGTCTCTTGTATTACTGTACTAAGCTCATTATCAGGTTGTTCTCCGAAATTACTTTTTATTGAGACTTGATGTTGGATTATATATCTTTTTGATTAGTCTGACATTTGAATTGTGTTTACTTTCTGTGGATGAGATTAGAATTAGACTGTGACATGTATAGTAGACCATTATAATTATTTTACAGCTTAAGTACACTCTAACGGGTCCATTAAATTGGGTTTGCCCATTGGAGTGTGTTGCTGGCCATTGCCACGTGGCTAGTCCCTTGGTATTTTGGGACTGGGGCGTAACAATACTATAATGGACGTAAAGGAATAAAAGAAAGATAATTTGAAGGCCAGGTTGGACTTGGAAGAAATATGTAGACGTCTTGCGTTGCATTTGATCATAGAGCAGGGGAATGGAAAGTTAAAGCAGCCTAAGGCAATTTTTTCACTGGAGAATAAGTATAAAGGGAGACTTTGTAGGTGGATTCAGGGCCTAAAATTTTCAGACGGGTATGTGTCACTCTTGAAAAGATGCGTCGACCTCAAGGAGAACAAAGTGACGGGTATGAAGAGCCACGATTGTCACGTATTCATGGAGAGGTTAATTCCGATTATTTTTCGGGAATTTTTACTACAGGTCGTCTGGGTTCCATTGACAGAGCTCAGCATATTCTTCAGAGATCTTTGTTCTACTAAGTTGCTCGTCGATCGTCTAGAAAAGCAAAAGAAGGACATTGCGGTAACACTGTGCAAGCTCGAGAAGTTGTTTCCTCCGGGATTCTTCGACTCCATAGAGAATTTACCAATTCATCTTTTCTATGAGGTACGTGTTGGTGAACCTGTCGGTTATCGATGGATGTATCCATTCGAGCGGTAGCTAAATCACCTAAAGAGAAAGGTACAAAATAAGGCAAGGTAAAAAATAAGGCACGTGTTGAGGGTTCTATTTGTGAAGCTTATGTTCTCGAGGATATTATAAACTTTTGCTCGATGTATTTTAAACCTCATGTTGCTACTAATAGAATGAGAGCTCCGAGAAACGACGACAGATATCAGGAATCTAATGATGTAATACTGAAAGTATTCAATGGGTCCGAAAAGCCTTAGGAAAAAATAAAGAAGAGATATTTGAATGACGACGAGCTAAGGGCTGCTCAGTTGTATATATTACTCAATTGCGATGAGGATGAAGTGGAGAAGCTTGAGGGGTAAGTAATTAATACATCCACGTTTATGTCATCTCAATGTAATAGTATAAGCTAATATTATGCTACTAATCGACGGTTGCTTCATTGTTTTTTAGCACATATAGTGATGAGCTGAGGTCGATTAGACCCTACATGACAGACGAAAAAGTAGAACAAGAAATGTGACACCATTTTCTTTCACGACCCGCACCCGGTATAGGGGCACGAGTACGCGGGTACGTCCAGCCTACGCCGCAGTATCGGCGGTAGAACGCTGTCTAGGTCACAATAATACTATATAACTAAATACCTGTCAATGATATCAATCTCCATAAAGAGGACAGTATACATCTCACAATATCTCATAATGTAACCTCAATGATATCAATCTCCATAAGGAGGACAGTATACATCTCACAATATCTCTTCTCGACTTTTTTTTTTTTTTTCAACATTCAAATCTAACTCAAGTCTATATGACATCCCACATCAAAATTTATATCACCATTTCCAACTATCATAATCTCCTCTAGACCTTGAACAATAAACAATTCTAATCAAATCTTATTCCTATTCTCAAATTAAGAATTTTGTACTCTTCTAATATTTAAACTCAATTTACATCCTCAATATTTCAAATAGGTGACCCAACAATCAAAATTAAACTTTTAATTCAAATCATCAAATTGTAAAATTTAAATCTAATTCACCAGTTGTTCAAGTCTAAAATTCTATATTTATCCTAAAAATTTAAATCGATGATTCATCCTTCAATATTCAAAATTTAAATCATGTGCTCAAAGTATAAATATTGGGTCCTCCATATCAAGATTTTTAAAATTCATTAAATCCTCATTATCTTAATCCTTCTTTTAAAATTCTCCACATTTAAAAGGACTTAATCTCTCAATCTAATCCTACTTGATCACAATCTAAAAGAAATTCCTCTCAAGTTGAAAATGCACTGCTACCCAACTTAGAATTTACCCATCTTTCACAGAAGGCTATATACCTTAAGAAAATATTCCTTAATTTATTCACTCATGTCATTCAATCCTCAAGACTTCAACGCCGATTATATCATGCATGTTATGTCCTTAATTACGAAAGAATAATCCTCAAGTATGTGATCGACCTATGGGGTATATCTAGTACTCTCTGTGTATCAAACTTATACCAAGCACGAGGTTTCGTCTTTCTGAAATAAGGAAAGACGGAGATCAATAATAAAGAGTTCAAGGGCGAGGTAATAGAATGCAGGAATGGGGATCAAGGCGCTTTAAAGAATTCAATTGGAAATTTGTCAAGGCAGTTGTGGATTGAAGTCCTATTTTGGTGGTTCCTATTCACATGCTCGTATCAGTACGGTTGTGTAACGGATCCGATGTGCTCAGATATATCTAGGGGGCAAGTACATTCGTCTACTAATCACTACATATCTCAATCCACGTAAAGTAGCGTTACGAAGGGCGAATCAAGCGCACTAAGGTTGGCCAGACCTTAATACACTGATTCTGGATAGACAATTGTATTAATGTACATGTCCACTAATACATATGTCATGAACAAGCTCGGCAAAGAATAAGCTTGCAAAACTAGGCTATAGAATAACAGCATAAGTCAAGTACAGCAAATTTAAGTACGCTAGATGATGATGAAAGGAGGTACAAATTATTCAAGTTCACAAAACAAAAACAAACAAGCAACCATAATAATAAAGACTCTACAATCCTTACATTTATCACATTAATTCCTTGTCTAAGTCGATAGTCGACCAAATAGGGTGTGGACCTCTAAATTCTACCGTCTGAATTAACACTGTCGTCTACTGCTAGCATACAACTAATGTTATCTTCTTATGAAAGTCTAAAGTCGGTGTCATTTGGTTATACTACCTCGATGGGTCAAGTGGACTATGTGATACTAGGTTGTGAGGCATACTACCCAACTTAAAAGAATTAAACTAATACGGTGACAGTCTTAAGAGGGTCCTACAAAATAATCTTGCACATGTAAATAAAACAGAAAATCTTCATTAGGGTATATGAGGAAAAATCTTGGTATTGATTAGGGTATCCTTTTTATGTAGGTAATGGTCATCCTAAGTCTTAGTCATAGCACTTACAAGCTGTCACTACCACTTTCCGAAAGCAGGGGTATTTTTGACTTTTTATAATATTTAATATTATTGTAGTTACAATTAAATAATTGCATGATAGTATATTTAATTTAAATAAATATGTGTGATGTGTAATTAAATATAATATTATATACAGTGTTCATTATTTTTTGAGCTAGTAGACTTGACCTAGAAGCCAGTAGACGAACACCTGTCGGAATTATGGAATCTTGAGGTTAATTGTTTTATTTAGAATTTATTTATTGGAGGTTGTAATTGATTACCGTATTTTAATTAATTATTGCGCATTGCCTTTGCTTCGATATTTGGAGCGCTATCCTGATTTTTGTCTTCCAACAAATTTCACAATCTTGCTCTAGACATGCCCGCCTTCCATTCTGCTATTTTTGCAACTCATAATTATGCTCTCTGTACATTATTTCTAGCCGCACAAAAATCGTCGCGGACGTTATTTAATAAATCCCTATTTTGTATCGTTGTGCGTTCCAATCGAAATAGGGGACAATCTTGACCTATTTTTCGTGCGGCCCAAATTAGGGTAATATTCTGTTCTGAGTCTTCTTCATTATTGGTATTGATGACCTGACCTGATTTTGGCCCCATATACTCCTAATTAATTTTAGAACACAACTTGCATTTATTTCTAATTAAATTGAGGATACTATTTTAACCGATTCTAAAAATCCCAATTTAATTCCAGTGCCCTGCTATTTGAGCCCATACCAAACTTACAGCGCCCCCTGACCCTACAAAACACCGGACACCGAATCGCCCGCCAAATTTTCGTCATTTTATGTGTCTGTGCAAATACCCAAATTTAAGGGGGCTAATTTGCAAATTGGCATTTTTGGTGTCAACACCCATTTGTTAAAACCAATGAGGAATCTTTAATATTTTTAATCATCACCTCATTCCCACATGAAAATTTATTCATGACCAATCTGGACCACACATTTAATGGGCCAATCCCCACCTTTCATTTGCACACCCTCTCCCCTATTTAATGTTACATCAAACCCTAATCCCTAGAAAACCTAGGTTTCCCCACCTCCTCACAAGCCCCCACATCCCCTCTCTCCTACGTATGTAAATTCTTCTTCTCCTTCTTCCTTTCTTCTTCTCTTTCCTTCTTCTTCTTCTTCTTCTTCTTCTTCTTTATTTTAATTTTTGAATTCAAAGAGAAGAGAAGGAAGAAGGGGGGGAACACTGTTCACCCCCCGATTTCCTGTTCACTCCCTGTCCCCGTCCGGCCCGTGCGGCGGCTCCCCCTCCACCTCTACTCTTCCTCCCTCCGGCCTACAGCCAACTCCCCATGCTCGAAATCCCCCGGCCATTACTCCGGCCTGTTCAGCAGCCATCCCGGCCTGCACCCCGGCCGTTGTCCCCTGCTGTTCTCGCCCCGGCGGCCTGCGCACCGCACTCCGGCGAGCAGCCGAGCCGACCCCGCTGTTCCCTCCGGCCTGCTGCTGTTCAGCCACTCCCCACCGAGCCGACGTCGACCCACCGTTCTCCACCCGGTCGAGCTCCTCCCCGACTTCCCACCATCTGCCGACTGCACCGACTTACTCCGACGAACTCCTCCACCCTGCCTCCTGCCGTACTCCGGCGGCCAGCAAGCCCGACAACCCCCCGCAGTAAGCTCCTTCTTCTCTCTCCCTGCAATATACATGTATATGTATGGCATATAGATATATTTAGTGTAATGTATAGTTTTTAGTATGTATATGTATAATGTATGTAAGTATGTATTTGGTATATAAATGCATATATATATATTAGTATATGTTAATTTATATATGTTTAATAAAAACATAATTTGGCATATATAAATAAATGTAGCATAATACGTATTTTGGTATATATATATATATATTCTTGTGTACATATAGGGTATGGGTATATTTTTATTTAGTGTACATAAATGTATACTTATATATATTCTTAAATAATGGGTGATGTATATGTTTTCACATAAATAAAATATATTTTCACTTATGTACATACAGTTATACCTATTTTGTATACTTTGGAATAAACATATATATATGTATTAATTTATTTATTGATAATATGATTAATTGGTAAATTTACTAGGTGATCCTAGGTGACCAGTAGCATACCTAGAGAAGTCCCGAACTCAGTGTTTTTAGACTGTGTTAGTGTAGCATCTGATGCAAATGTGGTTTTGCTTGTGATATGTTTTTAGGACTGTTGGTTTACCCAGGGGATACTCTGGAACAGGACATCAATAATTACCAGCTAAGGACCCAAGGCAAGTACATTCTCTGATAATTTCCAATTCTTGATAATTTCTATAAGTTCAATAATCTTGAAATGTTACAACTGAATCTTTGACACTGTGCTACACGGACTAGTATAGCTTGGATCTGCAGTCATGAGATGTTACCTTGATTATCGTATTGACATTGTACACGACATGTATATTAGACATCGTACATGATAGATTGGATATTGCTCGTGTATCGTGACGTGTCATGATTGGATCCACAATACTAGTTGGGGGCGGGGAAATTGCTAGTGAGAAATGTGATCAAATACCTATCGTACAAGTTTATATTATTGGTGTTAATCATTCGCCTCACGCATGATTAGCCAGGCCATGTAGCAATCGTACAAGTCCCAAGCCGATCACATTTCGAAACTACAATTTCAAACACTTAGAATAGTTACAGTTCTCTATTTTAGATCATATACTACATCACCCGTATATGATACTGTTCCTTGTTCTTTTCATTTTCATACATGCACTGACTGTATCATATTGCCTATTGTCTGTCTTTTTACATTGCCTGTCTCTCTTTAATTGCCATTGCATTTATTTCACTGTCTTCTCAGTATCTAGCATCATATGTTTATTGTATTATAGACATTATCAAATTATATGGAACTGTTATTTGAGATTTGTACTTTGCTCCCTCCTGACTGGAAACATTTTTCCAGACTATGCCTTAGAGGACCGCTATCCGACACTTTGTGGACCATATGGTGAGTAGCTGCAGACTTGGCAGTTTAGTTGTGATTCCGAGAGATCTAGCCGGAATCATTAGTTTTCTGTTTAGTTCTTTTAGTAGACTATTTGGTACCGGATTTGTCTCCGGCATTTTTGATGACTTGGATATTTGTTGAGTTAGATTATTACTTGTTGATTTGTGTTGTAATTAATTTTGTTGGATATCTTATCGTGCTGTCGTCCTGTGATTGAGTATGTGTTCATTTTATTGTGTCATCCGTGCCTCCTTATGGAGATTGGATGTTCGCGTGAGATTGATTAGATAGATTATTGACCTAGACAGCGTTCTACCGCCGATGCTGCGGCGTAGGCTGGACGTACCCACGCTCTCGTGCCCCTAAACCGGGTGCGGGTCGTGACACATTTTTAGTGGTGGCCCATGCAGGTCAGACTTCGCAAATTGTGCGATGTCGTGGTAGTGTGACGTCTTCGTTGTACTACTGCGTGCCTGCTATAGGACATAGGACATAGGATATTAGGATGAGAGAGGATACTCAATCACAATTTATTTGAAAGATTTCCTGGGATGACCCCATGAGAATCTTATTATAATTTCCAATTTAATTCCTTCGCCCTTGTTTTCGTCCGTCCTCACTCGTTGATATTGAGTTTGATTCTTGTTGACAAGTTGTTAAACTTTAATTCCTGGTATCGTTGTTGAGTTGATTTCATATTGAGATGAATTTTACGGACTAGAATTTATGGTACCATCTGATGACATATATTGATGAGGACAGTGAGAAAGGTAAAACGTCTACTTTGGTTATGGAACCTAGAGTTTATCGCAGCCATATTAGCTGTCGTGACGAGAACGTAGGAACCTAACTTGGATGTACATACTTTAGTTATGAGATTTAGAGTTTCTCGCAGCCATACCGGTTGGCGTGGCGAGGATTCTAGATGACATGATTATAGAGTTGCATACCTTAGTTACGGAACCTGTCGTTTATCGCATCTATGCTTACTGGCGTGGCGAGGATTCTAAGTGTCATGATTTTTGACAGACGTGTATGATTATCAGGTTGTATCTTAAATTGGTTCTTAAAGTATCATCTCAAGACTTATCTATTTCTTTTATTCCAGGACTTTGTTCCAGGGCTTCTTTTTCTTTACTAGCAGTAAAGATACCTTCAGTCCTCAATCCAGACTTTTTTTTTGAGCTCCTATTCTTTGAGGATTCCTTATTAAGTATGATAATTAGTGACTTGTGATTTTGTCTATGTCTTGAGTATTAGTATGGACTGAGTGTTGCTTATGAGTTTGTAAGTGTTTCCTAGTTGGACATATGAGCAGTAGGCCTTAATCTAGGGTTAACCCATAGCATAGTACCTTGTAACAATGGTTCTAGGATAAGTGTCATTAGAGACTATAAGTAGAGGAGAGTATAAAGTATCAGTGATAGTCCAAGAGTTAGTATCAGAGCCAACATACCCGTCCTGGATAATCATAATTATGTAATTGATGATCTATGTGAACAATTAGGTATCAAGAAATTGTGTTAAGGATTTATGGAGCATGACGTTCAATTTGATGATCGATATCGGGTGTGTTAAAAGTAAGGAAATACATATGCATGAGGAGTTATAATGAGATGTCATGAGAAGAGAAATATCGGAATTGGTAGTGAAGATGGTGAAGCGTATCACTGATTAGTGTAACAGGCTATGAAAGGTTAAAGGGAAATACCTATACAACCATCGAGATGAGGAACCATATGCATGCCCATGGGCGTAAAGAAACATGAGTGTTATAGTAGATACATGTAATCATGAGTTATAATGAGCTTGATGAATGATCCATTAATGAAGCTGGTGATATAATACCAAGAGTGCTAATGGTTCTATATCAAGGATTAGTCCGCTGCTTGATGATAATTAGATTATATACTAGTTGATATAGATTGGAAAATCCTGGAAGAAAATACATTGATCATTTGGAAGTAATGGTGCAAGTGATTCAGGCAGTACAATTTTAGTACACAGTTATAGACACTAGATGCATTGAGTGCACCTTGAGTATCAGAGACCGTGAGCACTGATATGTATATTTGTGGATTTATAAATTAAAAAGTGGAAATAAAATTTTACTTTAAGAATTATTGAGGAGTTGAGATTGTGTCATTAAAATTTTTGAGGATTTCAAATATTGATTCAATAAACATGGTCAAGGCTACAAAGATTTTAGAAGTGATTAAAATTTATTTCGATGTTGCGTATCTGACTTTGAGGAGGCATATACATTTATTTTTAAGTTGATCGAGAAGTTAAACCTTGATGATTATTTTTGAGGATTAAATTTATGGTAGATGAGAAATATGAATATTAATATATGAGTAGATGATATACACGTGTAAGGATCTGGTGACTTGAGCATGATTGAGATGGCACCGCAGACTGACTTGGGTGTCCATCTAAAATTGTATTGGAAAGAGCAGTATTTAGTATGGTGTTGCACTTGACGTATATTTGAGTGATAAGAACGACTAGTATGAACAATTGTAGAAGGAACGGGAACTGACAAAGGGTATGGTACTAAAGAGATAGAGGTATCAACTTGGATGCATTATTGAATCATGGTTATATTAGAGGTTCTTGGTATCAGATTTTGGTATCAATAGACATGTGTGTGCAATATGGATATATTCATGGATCTTGTGGATAAATGACTAGTTGATATGGGTACCAGTGTACAGGAATAGGAATTAGTTAGTGAATGTGCTAGAGTTAAGTGTTTGTTAAAGATAGGAGACACTACAAGTAATATATTAGCAGGTTCTTTCTTTCCCTCCTAATGTTCCTTTTTCCGTCTTTCGATTGATTGATTTTCCTAGTACTGTAGTTGTATGCATGATTTCTTGTTAGAATAAAATTGGTAGCACACCCTGACAGAGACTGCAATACCATGACAAAAGGCACCATGACCTTACATATTCCCCTTGGGTTGCATGTTGTATGATTGTAGAAAGATTTTCTTAGACCATGATTATTGGGGTTTAACCATGACGAAGATTCATGAAGGAGTTATGACTTGACAAGAGAGGCAAGATGATTAAATTCGAGGATAACCATTGATTTAAATAGAGGGTTAAGAAATTAACATTGCATAATTGATGGTTTATTAATTCCAGGAAGATTATGATGTGATTAAATTGGTTATTAAATTTGGAAATTTTGGGAGACTATCATTACATTTATTTGGTTGCAAGTTATGAATTTTAGAATTTTATATTTGGATGTTGCATTTGGAAAATCCTTAAGTATCGTATTGTTGAGTATTTTGAGGAAGAGGAAGTCGAGAAAAAAAAAAATTTGAGGGATAAATGTTTAAATTCAAACTTGTGGGACGAGATTACGTTTCATATTGTGCATTGATAAGAATCAATTTGAGGAGTGGATATTAAAATTCGAGGATTGAATTATTAACTAAAACTTTCAAGAAAATTTTTGATAAAAATGGACTTTAATTTTATTTCGAGGATTTTTCAGTTATGCAATAATTTCAGAATTTTTTGAAAATTGTGAAAGGACATTGAGGATTATTAACTGATTTCGTGGTTGATGAATTTAAATTTTGAGGGTAAAATGATAATGTGTATGAATAAACACTACTATGAGGATTTTAAATTTCGAGGACGAAATTCTTTTAAGGAGGGTAGACTTGTCACTACCACTTTCCGAAAGCAGGGGTATTTTTGACTTTTTATAATATTTAATATTATTGTAGTTACAATTAAATAATTGCATGATAGTATATTTAATTTAAATAAATATGTGTGATGTGTAATTAAATATAATATTATATACAGTGTTCATTATTTTTTGAGCTAGTAGACTTGACCTAGAAGCCAGTAGACGAACACCTGTCGGAATTATGGAATCTTGAGGTTAATTGTTTTATTTAGAATTTATTTATTGGAGGTTGTAATTGATTACCGTATTTTAATTAATTATTGCGCATTGCCTTTGCTTCGATATTTGGAGCGCTATCCTGATTTTTGTCTTCCAACAAATTTCACAATCTTGCTCTAGACATGCCCGCCTTCCATTCTGCTATTTTTGCAACTCATAATTATGCTCTCTGTACATTATTTCTAGCCGCACAAAAATCGTCGCGGACGTTATTTAATAAATCCCTATTTTGTATCGTTGTGCGTTCCAATCGAAATAGGGGACAATCTTGACCTATTTTTCGTGCGGCCCAAATTAGGGTAATATTCTGTTCTGAGTCTTCTTCATTATTGGTATTGATGACCTGACCTGATTTTGGCCCCATGTACTCCTAATTAATTTTAGAACACAACTTGCATTTATTTCTAATTAAATTGAGGATACTATTTTAACCGATTCTAAAAATCCCAATTTAATTCCAGTGCCCTGCTATTTGAGCCCATACCAAACTTACAGCGCCCCCTGACCCTACAAAACACCGGACACCGAATCGCCCGCCAAATTTTCGTCATTTTATGTGTCTGTGCAAATACCCAAATTTAAGGGGGCTAATTTGCAAATTGGCATTTTTGGTGTCAACACCCATTTGTTAAAACCAATGAGGAATCTTTAATATTTTTAATCATCACCTCATTCCCACATGAAAATTTATTCATGACCAATCTGGACCACACATTTAATGGGCCAATCCCCACCTTTCATTTGCACACCCTCTCCCCTATTTAATGTTACATCAAACCCTAATCCCTAGAAAACCTAGGTTTCCCCACCTCCTCACAAGCCCCCACATCCCCTCTCTCCTACGTATGTAAATTCTTCTTCTCCTTCTTCCTTTCTTCTTCTCTTTCCTTCTTCTTCTTCTTCTTCTTCTTTATTTTAATTTTTGAATTCAAAGAGAAGAGAAGGAAGAAGGGGGGGGAACACTGTTCACCCCCCGATTTCCTGTTCACTCCCTGTCCCCGTCCGGCCCGTGCGGCGGCTCCCCCTCCACCTCTACTCTTCCTCCCTCCGGCCTACAGCCAACTCCCCATGCTCGAAATCCCCCGGCCATTACTCCGGCCTGTTCAGCAGCCATCCCGGCCTGCACCCCGGCCGTTGTCCCCTGCTGTTCTCGCCCCGGCGGCCTGCGCACCGCACTCCGGCGAGCAGCCGAGCCGACCCCGCTGTTCCCTCCGGCCTGCTGCTGTTCAGCCACTCCCCACCGAGCCGACGTCGACCCACCGTTCTCCACCCGGTCGAGCTCCTCCCCGACTTCCCACCATCTGCCGACTGCACCGACTTACTCCGACGAACTCCTCCACCCTGCCTCCTGCCGTACTCCGGCGGCCAGCAAGCCCGACAACCCCCCGCAGTAAGCTCCTTCTTCCCCTCTCCCTGCAATATACATGTATATGTATGGCATATAGATATATTTAGTGTAATGTATAGTTTTTAGTATGTATATGTATAATGTATGTAAGTATGTATTTGGTATATAAATGCATATATATATATTAGTATATGTTAATTTATATATGTTTAATAAAAACATAATTTGGCATATATAAATAAATGTAGCATAATACGTATTTTGGTATATATATATATATATTCTTGTGTACATATAGGGTATGGGTATATTTTTATTTAGTGTACATAAATGTATACTTATATATATTCTTAAATAATGGGTGATGTATATGTTTTCACATAAATAAAATATATTTTCACTTATGTACATACAGTTATACCTATTTTGTATACTTTGGAATAAACATATATATATGTATTAATTTATTTATTGATAATATGATTAATTGGTAAATTTACTAGGTGATCCTAGGTGACCAGTAGCATACCTAGAGAAGTCCCGAACTCAGTGTTTTTAGACTGTGTTAGTGTAGCATCTGATGAAAATGTGGTTTTGCTTGTGATATGTTTTTAGGACTGTTGGTTTACCCAGGGGATACTATGGAACAGGACATCAATAATTACCAGCTAAGGACCCAAGGCAAGTACATTCTCTGATAATTTCCAATTCTTGATAATTTCTATAAGTTCAATAATCTTGAAATGTTACAACTGAATCTTTGACACTGTGCTACACGGACTAGTATAGCCTGGATCTGCAGTCATGAGATGTTACCTTGATTATCGTATTGACATTGTACACGACATGTATATTAGACATCGTACATGATAGATTGGATATTGCTCGTGTATCGTGACGTGTCATGATTGGATCCACAATACTAGTTGGGGGCGGGGAAATTGCTAGTGAGAAATGTGATCAAATACCTATCGTACAAGTTTATATTATTGGTGTTAATCATTCGCCTCACGCATGATTAGCCAGGCCATGTAGCAATCGTACAAGTCCCAAGTCGATCACATTTCGAAACTACAATTTCAAACACTTAGAATAGTTACAGTTCTCTATTTTAGATCATATACTACATCACCCGTATATGATACTGTTCCTTGTTCTTTTCATTTTCATACATGCACTGACTGTATCATATTGCCTATTGCCTGTCTCTTTACATTGCCTGTCTCTCTTTAATTGCCATTGCATTTATTTCACTGTCTTCTCAGTATCTAGCATCATATGTTTATTGTATTATAGACATTATCAAATTATATGGAACTGTTATTTGAGATTTGTACTTTGCTCCCTCCTGACTGGAAATATTTTTCCAGACTATGCCTTAGAGGACCGCTATCCGACACTTTGTGGACCATATGGTGAGTAGCTGCAGACTTGGCAGTTTAGTTATGATTCCGAGAGATCTAGCCGGAATCATTAGTTTTCTGTTTAGTTCTTTTAGTAGACTATTTGGTACCGGATTTGTCTCCGCATTTTTGATGACTTGGATATTTGTTGAGTTAGATTATTACTTCTTGACTTGTGTTGTAATTAATTTTGTTGGATATCTTATCGTGCTGTCGTCCTGTGATTGAGTATGTGTTCATTTTATTGTGTCATCCGTGCCTCCTTATGGAGATTGGATGTTCGCGTGAGATTGATTAGATAGATTATTGACCTAGACAGCGTTCTACCGCCGATGCTGCGGCGTAGGCTGGACGTACCCACGCTCTCGTGCCCCTAAACCGGGTGCGGGTCGTGACACAAGCAAGTGTCAATGGTAAGGATAGAAGAGTTACTAGCCGTTAAAGGGGAAGGGTCTAACGTGTATCGAGGTGAGGGTACAAATTACGTGATCTACAACTAGGGGTAATCATCACAATCTAATTGAACAACTCCACTATCAGGTTCTAACGACAAGGTACACAATTCAAAATTCAAGATCACGACTATCACTTTAGCAAACCATATATCCTATCATAGAATACAATTGCTTGGTCTAAAATCAGAAGCGTCAGACTGGCATGAATTGAAAGATGGAGAAAAGAAGATCATAATTTAGTCGTCGCGCGAGTGGTGAGCGCTAGGGTTTCAGAGGAACAAGATATGAAATCTAAAATAGGGGCTATAGATAGCATCATGGTTTCTAAAGGGAAGTGGTACGCTAGCTACTATGTTTGAGGTATGATTAGGGAAATATTCTATGCATTGCTCTTGGCCTTCTAGGGTACTTGTCTACTAATAACAAGACAATGACATAAGTTTTATAGTTCTCTAATACTATCCAATTATGAAGGTTAGGTTCAGTCCTAATGTTCAATATTGGTTCTCCATTGGTTCCTCAATACTAGGGTCAAAATATTATGGTAAAACTTCTAACTATCTCTAGTAGTGTCTATACTACTCAAGTCTTCTTAACACATCAAGGGGTAATGGTAAACCAATTCTAGAGATAAGAAATTCTAGGGTTCACTAGATATTCTAAACTTAGTGGTGTATCTATATTCTCGTTGTATTCTAAATAGGTGCGCCACTCTAATTATCATCCTAATAACATGGGTTCCTATATTCTAGCAGAAGGCTATACTCAAAGAATTATTAGGGAAGTACAGGAATCAACCAAGATACAATTGTTCAAATAGAACAGATAGGAGGAAGATGAATCATAGTCAATTGTGGATGAGATCCTATACTCTAGTCCTAGGTGCAGGCTTGTTCGGTACAATAACGTAACCGAGACAATATGCTCTCGACCTGCATAGGCCACCACAAAAACATGTCACGCCCCAGTCCCAAAAATACGTAGGACTAGGACACGTAAGCATGCCAGCCGCATGGATATGGCAACAACAATATATGGAAACCAAATCCATACGTACGCTGTAATATGAATATAAAATCCACAAGTGGTATAAAATGTAATACAAGTCACAGGGTAAAATCTAAATCTCATCCACCAAAATCATATAGAAATAAATAACCAGTATCTAAGAAACTAGATCTCAATAAGAAGTATCTAAGAATGATAGTTGGATGGAAACAAATCTACTACCAACTCAAATAGGAAAAGTAAATACAATACAAGTACAACTCACTCAAACAATATAAGTACCAGCTACCAATCACGGCTCGAGGAGAAGACATCCACGAAGCATCTATATTCTTCCAAATCTGCGCTCCTGCAAATACTCAAGAACAAATACACCTGGCAGCGGACCAGGTCCTCAGAGGGACATAACAAGATACTTAACCACATGCCAATAAAGTACTGAAATAAATATCCAATGGGTCGCCTAACCGTCTAAAGTGAATGCAGTTAAGAACAACTTTCCCCACAAGTGAGCTATCTGGCTGAAAACCTGGGATTTGGCATGGTTCTCTATTGGAGATCCAGGGGCCTACAAAGGCACGGTGTCTTTCGAACACCGGAGGCCCGCCTGATAATAATATAATATATAGTGGTCATCACCACCCGTATCTCCAGCGGAGAATCCGGGCGCACAATAGAAAAAGTGTAAAGGAGCTCAAATGCGGTACTTGTTGTTCTCCCCACCCCATGCTCTAAGCATGTCACGTCCATGACACAATTTGGTTCATAGCCTATTCTTAGTACCCTAGCCCAATCCTGCAACCAAACAAGGACAAGGATGGGACCACCGTACTACAATAAGCTATGTCCCTGGACCTCTAATAACTGCCAAGTCTACTAGCATGCAAAGTTTCTAACAGCAGTTATTCCTAACGCACGTCCCACACGTACCGATGATCAGTCAATACATGCGTCCGTAATCTATATGAGACTCACAACTCGTGTAAAAATATGTGTCACAGTCAAATGAACCTAATGATGCTACATGATAATGGGGTAGTCTCATAAACAGGTCAATGCAAATACATAAATAAAAACATAACGCGACAACACCGTCGCGCGCATTTTATATAACAGTTAAAATATATGAACTAAAGACAGAAAATAAAGATGCATGCAACATATAGAATATAAATAACAGTACAATGGCAAGGTATACTTGCCTGGCAAGGAAGCTGCAATGTACCAATAACCTGCTCCAGAAATCACGCAGAACAAATCCAATATCCTATGTACACATAATATAATGCAATAAAATCATTAGTCATTACACTAGCACATACACAACCATATTTACACTGGACTCAGGGGGTATACTAGGGGTAACACTAGTCATCTAACATGGTCAATTACGCGTTGAATTACGCGGGTGTCGCGTCTTCAAGTACTGTACGAAATCAGTCAGTCAACTGACAGGTGTCTATGCCAGTACGTTAGTATACGCAAGGCAGACAAATTCATAAGTTCTTAGGGTCAACATGGTCAAGGTAAGTATGGGATAGTCCACGGTGTCCTAGGGTCGTACAGTCTGAATATTTAGTCATAATTATCAATTAGCATTTACTTACATATATATTCATATATCTATATAATAATATAACCATTAATTTATTTTAATTTATTTAATTCTGGAATAATTACTCTAAAATCCTATTTTAATCTTATTATTCTAATTTTTATGTTAATTCCTAAATTTTGTCCAAAGAAACTAAAATTTATCAACTCGAGACTCATGGCACGCAAATCGAGGCGATCTGTTGACCAAAAAGTCAACCGACACAAACTCAAATTTCATGCATGATTTCCTGTAGATTTCAGCGTCAAAAACATGCTGGAATTTATGGCTCGTCCGAATTCAAATTCGTTTGGAAATTATGGCACATACAAATTTTGTATCGTGCACCGATGGTTAAATTCTAACCTAGAAGTTCTACAGAATTAACAGTATGTAAATACTTCGAAATAAATTCTGGGAAAAATATATGTCGATGATCTCGACATTACCTTTCCGAAACTTTAAACGGTTCATGATTCTGATTCCTGGTTCTCCCGAAATCGCGAAAACATCGAAACACGTCTATTTTCGGACATGCTGTGCTCTACGAATTTTCCAGAATTTAATACTTATAATTTCGTAAAAAAATTTATATAAACAGAAATCTAACCTCAATATCGTTTTAACAAAAAAAATTGGAGCACGTTTGGAGTCCGGAGCTAGGAGATATCGTCTTTTTAATTCGTCATAACTAGTAGAAAATGAGGCTGAATTTATGACGAATTTTGACTATTTTTTTGGACGAAAAAGAGAGGAATTTGGGGAAGAAAAATATGAAGGATGAGGTATTTATAATGGTGGACACTACTTAATTAAATACGACTATGATTGGTTAATTTGGATAGGATTATGATGAATTTAAATAAGGATAGGATATGCATGAAGTTGATTTCCTAGTAGGTTCAGGATTTGAATTAATTTAAAATAGTGTTTGAATTTATCTCAATAATTTATAATCTTAAATATAATTAAAGATAATACAAATAATTTATAAAATCTTATTAATATCTATTAACACTAAATTAGCATCTATCTAATATTAAGACTATATATATCCAAATAAATCCTAAATAATTTTAAAATCTAAATAAATTTCTTAAAATTCTAAATAAATTACAAAATAATATAATTAAATATTTTAAACTAAAATAAATATTTGGTAGGAACGACATGCAAGTATGGTCGTATAGTAAATCATAGAAGTCCTAGAAATTTATGTTTTCTAAGTTTTAATTACCAAAAATTCTAGAAAAATCTCCAAAAATCTAAAATAACCTAAAATAATTCTAAATGAATATTTATATAAGTAAATATATCAAGAAATTTATTTTCTAATTAACTAAGAGCATATTCTAAATAAATTTAACATATATAATAAATATAATAATATAAAATATACACAAAATACCTATTTTGGGTGAGGGAGTTTACAATCTACCCAACTTAAAATAATTTCGTCCTCGAAATTAAAATAAGGCATAATTTGTTAAATCCTTCACATTCGTACATAAGGTACATCAATCGCAATCTCTTCCAAAAATTTAAATAACAAAATCTATTCAAATCTATCGCGATCACTTCAAAAATAAGATAACCACTGTTTAAATCAAAATTCAACCTGTCGTACTCTCTTCTCGATTTTTTTTTTTTTCAACATTCAAATCTAACTCAAGTCTATATGACATCCCACATCAAAATTTATATCACCATTTCCAACTATCATAATCTCCTCTAGATCTTGAACAATAAACAATTCTAATCAAATCTTATTCCTATTCTCAAATTAAGAATTTTGTACTCTTCTAATATTTAAACTCAATTTACATCCTCAATATTTCAAATATGTGACCCAACAATCAAAATTAAACTTTTAATTCAAATCATCAAATTGTAAAATTTAAATCTAATTCACCAGTTGTTCAAGTCTAAAATTTTATATTTATCCTAAAAATTTAAATCGATGATTCATCCTTCAATATTCAAAATTTAAATCATGTGCTCAAAGTATAAATATTGGGTCCTCCATATCAAGATTTTTAAAATTCATTAAATTCTCATTATCTTAATCCTTCTTTTAAAATTCTCCACATTTAAAAGGACTTAATCTCTCAATCTAATCCTACTTGATCACAATCTAAAAGAAATTCCTCTCAAGTTGAAAATGTACTGCTACCCAACTTAGAATTTACCCATCTTTCACAGAAGGCTATATACCTTAAGAAAATATTCCTTAATTTATTCACTCATGTCATTCAATCCTCAAGACTTCAACGCCGATTATATCATGCATGTTATGTCCTTAATTACGAAAGAATAATCCTCAAGTATGTGATCGACCTATGGGGTATATCTAGTACTCTCTGTGTATCAAACTTATACCAAGCACGAGGTTTCGTCTTTCCGAAATAAGGAAAGACGGAGATCAATAATAAAGAGTTCAAGGGTGAGGTAATAGAATGCAGGAATGGGGATCAAGGCGCTTTAAAGAATTCAATTGGAAATTTGTCAAGGCAGTTGTGGATTGAAGTCCTATTTTGGTGGTTCCTATTCACATGCTCGTATCAGTACGGTTGTGTAACGGATCCGATGTGCTCAGATATATCTAGGGGGCAAGTACATTCGTCTACTAATCACTACATATCTCAATCCACGTAAAGTAGCGTTACGAAGGGCGAATCAAGCGCACTAAGGTTGGCCAGACCTTAATACACTGATTCTGGATAGACAATTGTATTAATGTACATGTCCACTAATACATATGTCATGAACAAGCTCGGCAAAGAATAAGCTTGCAAAACTAGGCTATAGAATAACAGCATAAGTCAAGTACAGCAAATTTAAGTACGCTAGATGATGATGAAAGGAGGTACAAATTATTCAAGTTCACAAAACAAAAACAAACAAGCAACCATAATAATAAAGACTCTACAATCCTTACATTTATCACATTAATTCCTTGTCTAAGTCGCTAGTCGACCAAATAGGGTGTGGACCTCTAAATTCTACCGTCTGAATTAACACTGTCGTCTACTGCTAGCATACAACTAATGTTATCTTCTTATGAAAGTCTAAAGTCGGTGTCATTTGGTTATACTACCTCGATGGGTCAAGTGGACTATGTGATACTAGGTTGTGAGGCATACTACCCAACTTAAAAGAATTAAACTAATACGGTGACAGTCTTAAGAGGGTCCTACAAAATAATCTTGCACATGTAAATAAAACAGAAACTCTTCATTAGGGTATATGAGGAAAAATCTTGGTATTGATTAGGGTATCCTTTTTATGTAGGTAATGGTCATCCTAAGTCTTAGTCATAGCACTTACAAGCAAGTGTCAATGGTAAGGATAGAAGAGTTACTGGCCGTTAAAGGGGAAGGGTCTAACGTGTATCGAGGTGAGGGTACAAATTACGTGGTCTACAACTAGGGGTAATCATCACAATCTAATTGAACAACTCCACTATCAGGTTCTAACGACAAGGTACACAATTTAAAATTCAAGATCACGACTATCACTTTAGCAAACCATATATCCTATCATAGAATACAATTGCTTGGTCTAAAATCAGAAGCGTCAGACTGGCATGAATTAAAAGATGGAGAAAAGAAGATCATAATTTAGTCGTCGCGCGAGTGGTGAGCGCTAGGGTTTCAGAGGAACAAGATATGAAATCTAAAATAGGGGCTATAGATAGCATCATGGTTTCTAAAGGGAAGTGGTACGCTAGCTACTATGTTTGAGGTATGATTAGGGAAATATTCTATGCATTGCTCTTGGCCTTCTAGGGTACTTGTCTACTAATAACAAGACAATGACATAAGTTTTATAGTTCTCTAATACTATCCAATTATGAAGGTTAGGTTAAGTCCTAATGTTCAATATTGGTTCTCCATTGGTTCCTCAATACTAGGGTCAAAACATTATGGTAAAACTTCTAACTATCTCTAGTAGTGTCTATACTACTCAAGTCTTCTTAACACATCAAGGGGTAATGGTAAACCAATTCTAGAGATAAGAAATTCTAGGGTTCACTAGATATTCTAAACTTAGTGGTGTATCTATATTCTCGTTGTATTCTAAATAGGTGCGCCACTCTAATTATCATCCTAATAACAGGGGTTCCTATATTTTAGCAGAAGGCTATACTCAAAGAATTATTAGGGAAGTACAGGAATCAAGCAAGATACAATTGTTCAAATAGAACAGATAGGAGGAAGATGAATCATAGTCAATTGTGGATGAGATCCTATACTCTAGTCCTAGGTGCAGGCTTGTTCGGTACAATAACGTAACCGAGACAATATGCTCTCGACCTGCATGGGCCACCACAAAAACATGTCACGCCCCAGTCCCAAAAATACGTAGGACTAGGACACGTAAGCATGCCAGCCGCATGGATATGGCAACTCCAATATATGGAAACCAAATCCATACGTACGTTGTAATATGAATATAAAATCCACAAGTGGCATAAAATATAATACAAGTCACAGGGTAAAATCTAAATCTCATCCACCAAAATCATATAGAAATAAATAACCAGTATCTAAGAAACTAGATCTCAATAAGAAGTATCTAAGAATGATAGTTGGATGGAAACAAATCTACTACCAACTCAAATAGGAAAAGTAAATACAATACAAGTACAACTCACTCAAACAATATAAGTACCAGCTACCAATCACGGCTCGAGGAGAAGACATCCACGAAGCATCTATATTCTTCCAAATCTGCGCTCCTGCAAATACTCAAGAACAAATACACCTGGCAGCGGACCAGGTCCTCAGAGGGACATAACAAGATACTTAAACACATGCCAATAAAGTACTGAAATAAATATCCAATGGGTCGCCTAACCGTCTAAAGTGAATGCAGTTAAGAACAACTTTCCCCACAAGTGAGCTATCTGGCTGAAAACCTGGGATTTGGCATGGTTCTCTATTGGAGATCCAGGGGCCTACAAAGGCACGGTGTCTTTCGAACACCGGAGGCCCGCCTGATAATAATATAATATATAGTGGTCATCACCACCCGTATCTCCAGCGGAGAATTCGGGCGCACAATAGAAAAAGTGTAAAGGAGCTCAAATGCGGTACTTGTTGTTCTCCCCACCCCATGCTCTAAGCATGTCACGTCCATGACACAATTTGGTTCATAGCCTATTCTTAGTACCCTAGCCCAATCCTGCAACCAAACAAGGACAAGGATGGGACCACCGTACTACAATAAGCTATGTCCCTGGACCTCTAATAACTGCCAAGTCTACTAGCATGCAAAGTTTCTAACAGCAGTTATTCCTAACGCACGTCCCACACGTACCGATGATCAGTCAATACATGCGTCCGTAATCTATATGAGACTCACAACTCGTATAAAAATATGTGTCACAGTCAAATGAACCTAATGATGCTACATGATAATGGGGTAGTCTCATAAACAGGTCAATGCAAATACATAAATAAAAACATAACGCGACAACACCGTCGCGCGCATTTTATATAACAGTTAAAATATATGAACTAAAGACAGAAAATAAAGATGCATGCAACATATAGAATATAAATAACAGTACAATGGCAAGGTATACTTGCCTGGCAAGGAAGCTGCAATGTACCAATAACCTGCTCCAGAAATCACGCAGAACAAATCCAATATCCTATGTACACATAATATAATGCAATAAAATCATTAGTCATTACACTAGCACATACACAACCATATTTACACTGGACTCAGGGGGTATACTAGGGGTAACACTAGTCATCTAACATGGTCAATTACGCGTTGAATTACGCGGGTGTCGCGTCTTCAAGTACTGTACGAAATCAGTCAGTCAACTGACAGGTGTCTATGCCAGTACGTTAGTGTACGCAAGGCAGACAAATTCATAAGTTCTTAGGGTCAACATGGTCAAGGTAAGTATGGGATAGTCCACGGTGTCCTAGGGTCGTACAGTCTGAATATTTAGTCATAATTATCAATTAGCATTTACTTACATATATATTCATATATCTATATAATAATATAACCATTAATTTATTTTAATTTATTTAATTCTGGAATAATTACTCTAAAATCCTATTTTAATCTTATTATTCTAATTTTTATGTTAATTCCTAAATTTTGTCCAAAGAAACTAAAATTTATCAACTCGAGACTCATGGCACGCAAATCGAGGCGATCTGTTGACCAAAAAGTCAACCGACACAAACTCAAATTTCATGCATGATTTCCTGTAGATTTCAGCGTCAAAAACATGCTGGAATTTATGGCTCGTCCGAATTCAAATTCGTTTGGAAATTATGGCACATACAAATTTTGTATCGTGCACCGATGGTTAAATTCTAACCTAGAAGTTCTACAGAATTAACAGTATGTAAATACTTCGAAATAAATTCTGGGAAAAATATATGTCGATGATCTCGACATTAGCTTTCCGAAACTTTAAACGGTTCGTGATTCTGATTCCTGGTTCTCCCGGAATCGCGAAAACATCAAAACACGTCTATTTTCGGACATGCTGTGCTCTACGAATTTTCCAGAATTTAATACTTATAATTTCGTAAAAAATTTTATATAAACAGAAAGCTAACCTCAATATCGTTCTAACAAAAAAAACTGGAGCGCGTTTGGAGTCCGGAGCTAGGAGATATCGTCTTTTTAATTCGTCATAACTAGTAGAAAATTAGGCTGAATTTATGACGAATTTTGACTATTTTTTTGGACGAAAAAGAGAGAAATTTGGAGAAGAAAAATATGAAGGATGAGGTATTTATAATGGTGGACACTACTTAATTAAATACGACTATGATTGGTTAATTTGGATAGGATTATGATGAATTTAAATAAGGATAGGATATGCATGAAGTTGATTTCCTAGTAGGTTCAGGATTTGAATTAATTTAAAATAGTGTTTAAATTTATCTCAATAATTTATAATCTTAAATATAATTAAAGATAATACAAATAATTTATAAAATCTTATTAATATCTATTAACACTAAATTAGCATCTATCTAATATTAAGACTATATATATCCAAATAAATCCTAAATAATTTTAAAATCTAAATAAATTTCTTAAAATTCTAAATAAATTACAAAAAAATATAATTAAATATTTTAAACTAAAATAAATATTTGGTAGGAACGACATGCAAGTATGGTCGTATAGTAAATCATAGAAGTCCTAGAAATTTATGTTTTCTAAGTTTTAATTACCAAAAATTCTAGAAAAATCTCCAAAAATCTAAAATAACCTAAAATAATTCTAAATGAATATTTATATAAGTAAATATATCAAGAAATTTATTTTCTATTTAACTAAGAGCATATTCTAAATAAATTCAACATATATAATAAATATAATAATATAAAATATACACAAAATACCTATTTTGGGTGAGGGAGTTTACAACGAGTACGCGGGTACGTCCAGCCTACGCCGCAGTATCGACGGTAGAACGCTGTCTAGGTCACAATAATACTATATAACTAAATACCTGTCAATGATATCAATCTCTATAAGGAGGACAGTATACATCTCACAATATCTCATAATGTAAAATCAATCACAACAACTATAAAAGTATAAGGCACGATAAGAGATAAGAAGAATGACATAGTTAAACATCATGTCTCAAATATAGATAAATTACAGTCTAGCTGTCCAACATAAAGTCTCCACAAGTCTCAAATTAAACTTAACATAAGTCTAAATATAAACTGAAATAAACCTCAATAAGTCTCAGGTGCATAATATAAATACTATCTAGATAGCTGCATGCAATGTCTCCTCTACGATCTCTGGTGTGTAGTCTGCATCTATACCCGGTCCATAATGTGTAGTACATAAATCCTCAAGATCCTCTGAAAAAATATATCCAATCAGGATTTGAACGAAGTACAAGCACTAACAGCAGTTCCACATATATTGACAAAAACTATAACACAGTGTAAAGAAATACAAGACAGATATGAAAACTGGCAATAAGAAATACTGAAATAATAAATACTGAAAATAAAGGAATGCTGGAATAAATGAAATACTGGAGCATATGTCATCATCAATGTACATCTAGCAATGAATATAGAAATACAAGTTCACGCTAGAACAATGAACTGGTATATATGTGAATGCTAGAATCATGACTAGAACATAAGGAATGTTAGATCAATATACTAGAGATACAATCAATGTACATCTAGCAATGAATATAGAAATACAAGTACACGCTAGAACAATGAACTGATATATATGTGAATGCTAGAATCATGACTAGAACATAAGGAATGCTAGATCAATATACTAGAGATACAATACATGTCAAGAACATCTATTTAAGTGTGTGAAACATCAGCATATCATGTGATTGGCTTGGGACTGATCAGGCTCGCTATGTATGACTAGCTATGATTCATGTAAGGTCAGGCTAACCATCCGGATAGCTATGATGCGAGCAATAGTCAGGATAGTCACACATAACAGGCTATGAGGCATGAAATGGTCAGGCTGCACCGACGTGAGGTGTGGGTGAGCTATGATGCATGTAAAGTTTGGGTATGATCACATAAGCTACTAATATTTTCCCGTTTCCCTAGCTAGCACGATGGATTCCAAATCACGACTCCTCGTGACAGGTATCGATGATGCCAACTCGTATAAATAACGGTGTCAGAGTCATGTACGCTATACAACAAGAATTATAGAGATAATCAACATAATAGAAACTGTCAGAGAATGTACTCGCCTGTGGTCCTTAGCTGGCAATACCAATATCCTGGTTCCAAAATATCGTCTGAATGATCCAACAGTCCTATAGACATATCATATAACACAATACTGCATCAGACATTACTCTAACACACAATCAACGCAATGATCTCAGAGACTACGCTAGGGGGTGTCACGTCTGTAGTTGTTGTGCATAACAGACAGTCAATGCTACGGTCTTGCCAGTACGTCGGTGTACATATAGCAGTCTGCTATCATGCTACATGGTCACATGTCAATGTAACTACGGGGTATCCGTGGTCACATTCTAGTCGTCTAGTACATATAATACATAGTACATAATATGAACTAACATATACATAATATCCATTGGTTACAATTATAATAGATATATGTATATATATATACTTTTAAATAGAATTAATACTTTAGGGAGGTATATATACAATATGTCTATATATATGTATATATATACTAAGAGAATCTATACTATATATATATATACCAATCAATTTTATACATATTACACGTATACTAGGGAATACCCATACAATACATATACATAGGTGTATATACTTAAATAAGAATTATATTATACATATATATATATATGTATATATATATACTTATATATCATAGCGATATACTAATACGTATGCTAATACGTATATACTAATCATCTACCAACATACCACGGCTAAATACGTAGGCATTACGAAGAATATGCGTATGCACGTACATATACGTGTACGCAAGGGGAAGAATGTCGTGGTGTCGATGGTGATGGGAGACTGTGCAGAGGAGATGGCTGCGGTGATCGCCGGGGGATGTCCGGCTGCTGTCGAGTCGAAGGAGTAGGCGTCCTGCGGGGTCCGGTGGGTCATGAGGAATGTCGGGGATAAAGTTCAACAGGTCGGGGTCGTCTCCGGCGTGCTGGCGGCGGGGTCAGGGTTCCGGTCGGGTTCAGGTGATGGTGGAAGGAAGGAGATAGGGATTTGGTCGGCTGGTGTAGGTTAGGTGTTAGGTTGAAAAAGAAGAAGTAAAGTATTACTATTTATATATGTATAGAGTTTTTGGTTGACCTAGAATTAGGCTTGGTCAAATCCCTCTTGGGATTGGGCTTGCCATGGATATTTTCAAGGCTAGGATTTTAAATGAATTCAATTAAAATTGCTAGGATTTTATTGGTTCAAGGTTTTAGGGCCATGGTTCAAGGAGGTTGATGTTGCAATTGCACACTCCCGAAAATTATGAAAAAATACATATGAAGAGGAAAATGGGTTTATTTACGCATCGTGTCCAACGGGATGGACACCTTAATGCCTTGTGCACAAAAGTGCCCAACAGTTGAAAAATTACACGAAGTTAGGTTTATGGTTTTAATTGATTAAATAAATGCAATATGTGTTCTAAAATTAATTAGGAGCACGAGGACTAAATTTAAATGAGACACAAGTGTCATAAATGAAGTAGACTCAGGATAGAATATTACCCTAATTTGGGTTGCTCAAAATGGATCGAGATTGTGTCTCCAATTTCGATTGGAACACACAAGGATACAAAGTTAAATTTATATAGAATTAAATGTAGTCGGTTGCGACGAATGTAGTGCGACTAAGATGAAACACAACAAGACATAATTATGAGTTACATAAGGATCAGGATAACAATCTGCCACGTCTAGGACAAGGGTATGAAATCTGTTGGGAGACCATGGCTAGTGTAGTGTTCTGATTATCGAAGCAACGGTAAATTGCAACAATTAAATAGAATCACAGCAATTTAAATATAATTAATTATCATGCAATCATTTACACATTAATTATGAAAAGACGAAAATACCCTTAATCTGAAATGTGGGGGTGACAAGTCTACCCTCCTTAAAAGAATTTCGTCCTCAAAATTAAAATAAACTAGCACAAGAACAAAATCAAACAATGAAATATACCTCAAGTCTCGAAGAGATACGGAAACTGCTCACGCATTTCGTCCTCTCTCTCCCAAGTTGACTCGCTTGGAGAGTGATGTCTCCATGCAACACGAACCAAGGGAATAGTCTGGTTCCGCAATGCCTTCTCTCTACGATCCAAGATCTCAACGGGTTGTTCAGGATAGCTGAGTGTCGGTCCAACCTCGATCTCCGAGTGATCTAGTACGTGACTAGGATCTACCACGTACCGTCTCAGCTGCGACACGTGGAACACGTCATGCACTCTATCTAGAGAAGGCGGCAAGTCAAGTCTATAGGCCACTGCACCGACCCTTGCAAGAATATTGAAGGGCCCGATGTATCGTGGACTAAGCTTTTCGCCTCTGCCAAAATGAATCGTGCCCCGTGTCGGAGAAATCCGTAGGAACACCAAATCTTCAACCTAGAACAAACAATCTTAACACGCAATCTAAAACAAAACAATCACAACCCAAATAAACAAAGCCTATACCTGAAACTCTAGGGGTCTACGGTGGCTGTCGGCCCAATGCCATTGTCTGTCCTGCGCCACTCGCAGTCTATCTCTAATAAGTTTCACCTTCTCTGCTGCATCCACGATCATTTCTCGTCCTAACAAAGCTCTCTCTCCAACATCATCCCAAGATAACGGTGTACGACACCTTCATCCATATAAAGCCTCGAATGGTGACATCTCAATGCTGGCCTGGTAGCTGTTGTTGTAAGCAAACTCTACTAGGTGTAGATGATCTTCCCAAGAACCTCCGATATCCAAAACGCAAGTGCGTAGCATATCTTCAAGAGTCTGAATAGTCCTTTCAGACTGTCCGTCTGTCTGGGGGTGATACGCGGTACTAAACTTGAGCTGAGTGCCCAAGCTAGCCTGTAGACTCCTCCAGAAATGGGAAGTGAAACGACTATCCCGATCTAAGACAATACTCACAGGAACTCCATGTAATCTGACAATCTGCTGTACGTACATCTCTGCTAACTTCTCTGTCGAAGTACCCACTTTGAATGGCAAAAAGTGGGCTGATTTGGTCAACCTATCTACGATGACCCAAATCGCGTCATTTCCTCCTGGAGAACGAGGAAGTCCTGAAACAAAATCCATAGTCACGTGCTCCCACTTCCATTCTGGAATGGGTAAAGGTTGAAGTAATCCTCCTGGCACCTGTCGATCTGCTTTTACCTGCTGGCATACTAAACATCGGGATACAAAGCGTGCTACTTCGCGCTTCGTACCATACCACCATACATGCTGTAGTGCCTCAAATCCCGATCCGACCGGGACGGGCGCTATGTAATTGGGCTGTGGCTAGTCCGTCTGAGTCGTAACTTAGATCTCAGCATCTTTTTGCTACGGACGAAATGCGATGATCCTTTCCAACTCATGGAAAGGCCTCTATTGAAACGAGTCCAATAGTTTTCGTGTTTTGGTTGCTTGGTTTTCTTGATTGCCGCTTTGAGGTTTTGATTTGGTGTTGCTTTCGATTTGCTTGGTTTTCACTGCTGGTTTTATCGTTTGGAGCTTGAGGTTTTGGGGAGTTCGGCAAGGAAGGATAGGCAAGATTTCTAACTCGGTGCTTGTGCTGTTTCAAGTCCGCGTAACTGACGTTTGATCGTCGCTAAGCGGGATTCCTAGTTTCAGCCTCTTTCCCTTAACCAGTGAGTGGTTTGGTCCCTTCTTTCCTACTTCTTCATGCCAACATCTCTAAGTTTAAATCGTTCACTCGATGATGCCCGGTTGGACGCCTAGGAAATCTTTAGCCACAGGCATGCCAGCCACTAAGAAAGGAACATGGGATTTGTAGACTAATTTATCATATGCTTGCACACCTTATAATTTGAGCTTGTTTATAAGGAAAGTTGGTTGTTTGTGGCGGCCTGGTGTCTCGGATAGAATTTGGACTTATGGGATAACTGAATCGGAACACCGCTTCAGAAAATATGAACTGTTGCATGAGATATATATATGTTGCTGCTTTACTTCTTCTGTTTATTTCGATGCATTGTATGTAATATGAATTATTCATGCATTTGCATGGTCTGGGACAACTTGTGCACAGGGTTTGGCATTTCCTCGAAACGGCTTTCCGGGGCACTGGAACCATATCGATCAGGAGGAAAATATTTGATTCGTGCTCGTCATGATGCATAACGGGACCTCCAGCAGGGCTTGCTACCCGGGCTGATAGGGTGCGCCGCTAATGCTTGAAATATGTCCCTAAGGTGTCGATCACACCAATGACCGCATAGACTAGAACACATGCTAACTTATTGTCTGGTGCAGATGGTAAGTATACTTGTGTTTCGTTTCAGGGAAGGCGTGCATCGATTGAGTAAGCAGTCGGTGTACTGGTTGGATTCAATGCTATTTTTATTCCTATCAAAACATGCAACTGATATGAATTGATTTTACTTGCTTCCTTATAGAAGCTATATTAATGCATGCTCGCCCCTAACAAGCTAGTGTCGATTTAGTCGAGTGGGTTCATCCCGCTCACCAGTACAAGTTGAGTACTGACCCACGTTGTGGACAACTATTTCAGGCACTCAGACGGTGCAACGCTAGAGCATAGCGAGGAGGCGTTAGGAGCACCTCTATTTTGAAGTATAGCTGGAGTCAGTTCATTTTGGAGGCAGAGACTTCAATCTATACAAGGGCGTAATGTACAAACGACGTGGACTATCTGACGGAGCGCGTCCTGCATTTTGAGTTATCCTTTTGTAATGCAATTCAATAGCCGAGAAGGCGCATCAATGTAAACTCTATGTAAATTACTCTGAATTATCAATGAAAAAGCATGTTTCTTCGCATTTGTGTTCAAATCTCTGTGAATGTGTTTTATAAATTGTGTTTCAAAATGGGTTCCTAAAACTGCAAGTTCTTGCCTTGTGCGAGCGCAACTCCAAGCTCGCACGGCATCACGCCCCAAGCGAGGACGAATCGGTTCCGTAAAGGATCCGGCGAGGATGTTTGACCCTTTCGGGATCGGGGCGTGACATATTGGTAGCAGAGCACGGCTGTACTTCCTTGGGATTTTAAAGGAATATAAAGGAGTTTGATGCGCCTCTCAATTGAGTTGCGTTCGGCGTCCGCTGCATCAGATGAGTCGCCTATACAATGAGCCCGTAGATATAAAATCTATCGATTTTGGAGTGTTAACAAGCTACTCTCTTTTGTAGCAATGGCTAAGAAAAACACTGCCGCTGCAAGCAGTGCTCAGCCTATTCAGAGCGATCCGACAAGTTCAGGAGAATCCGGAGGAGCGGGTTCAACTGGTATGGCGGAACGGCTTATGCTTCTCATGGAGGTGCAGCAACAACAAGCCGTTACGCAACAGGCGCAATTTGCTTCTCAACAGAAGCAGATGGATACCATGATGCAACTGATTGCATCCTTGGTACCAAGCAACGGGACTGCCACTGTGACTCCTGCCACGCCGCCGGCCGTGACGGTAGAAGATGAGTCAGAAGAGACTCAGCCTTCAGCAAGGAACTCCTGCCGAGCAGCAGAGTTTACAAAAATGCATCCACCTACGTTCAACGGACGAGCGGAACCGGACGTGGTGTTGGGATGGATTGCTAAGCTGGAGGGACTCTTCAATCTAGTTGGCATCCGGGGATCCAAGCGAGTTGCCTGTGCATCAGTTCAGCTGGAACTGCGTGCGCATGATTGGTGGGAGGCAACCAAGCAAGAGGGATTTACGATGCCAATCCCAACTACAAAATCACTTGGAAAATGTTCAAATCAGCCTTCATTGAACAATACATTCCCCGGGCCGTGCGTCAACAAAAAGAAGACGACTTCAGCAATCTGGTGCAAGGAAGTTTGTCTGTTGACGATTACGACTCAGTGTTCGCTAAGCTAGCTAAGTTTGCGGGGCACTTCTTGCCTAATCAGCAGGCGTGGTGCTATCGGTTTCAAAAAGGTTTGAATGATGAGTTGCGTAGGGACGTCATCAATCAGAAATGTCAAACCTACAGGGAATGCTACGAAGCAGCCCTAGGCAGCAAGCGGATCTTTGGATGCTTTCCCCCAAAGGTAGAGGCGCAAACCCCTCGTACCAACAACAATAAACGACCTCAGGAAACGAGAGGGTCTGGAGCACAAAAGCGTCCGCACACGTCTGATAACAGAGGCCAATCCCAAGCACCGAACTGTACCAGGTGCGACAAATCAGGGCATCGAGTAAACGAATGTCGAGTTACTGGATGTTTCAAATGTGGTCGTCTGGGCCATAAACAATTTAACTGCCGGGAGGGTAAGCCGAATCATAACAACGGGAATCAGAATAAGGGGCCTCCAGCAAGTGATGCCAATGTTGTGCCAGTAAACTCGCAACGTCAGGGTGCTCAAGGCCGAGTCTATGCATTGACTCGGGATGAGGCATCTGTCTCTGAAACGGTCGTGGCAGGTACGTTACTTTTCAGAGAATTGCCCGCTAGAGTCTTATTTGATTCAGGTGCTACGCATAGTTTCATATCTGCTGATTTTACTGTTGAGCATAAATTAGCTTCTACTCCCTTAACTATGAATCTTTGCGTAAGCACACCTTCGGGAGTCGACATGCCCGCCCATGCGATCTGTAGGGATGGTTATATTTGCATCGGAGGGAGGAAGCTTTTCTTAGATGTCATTGTACTAGACATTAAGGATTACGATATTATTCTCGGGATGGACTGGTTGGGTGCTTGCCATGCAACAATCGAGTGCACGGAGAAGCGAGTCGTATTTCGTCTACCCGGCGAGGCAGACTTCTACTATTCGTGCAGCGCTGCACCGAAGACGGCAATGGTGATATCAGCAATTTCGGCTAGGCGTATGCTGCATTCAGGTTGTGAAGGGTACTTAGCTTCTGTTCGAGACACCCGGCAGGAAAGTACAAATGCAGCTCAGGCTGATGTTATAGCAAATTTCCTCGACGTGTTCCCGGACGAGCTGCCTGGAATGCCTCCTGATCGTGAGATCGGATTTAGCATTGACACATTTCCGGATGCGCGACCGATATCGAAGGCACCTTATCGAATGGCCCCAGCAGAGCTGAAAGAACTTAAGGTTCAGTTGGAAGATCTGTTGGACCGAGGATACATACGTCCAAGCGTTTCTCCGTGGGGTGCTCCGGTACTGTTCGTGAAGAAGAAAGATGGATCTATGCGGCTGTGTATTGACTACCGAGAATTAAATAAGGCGACCGTTCGAAATCAGTACCCTTTGCCAAGGATAGATGACTTATTTGATCAACTGCAAGGTGCAACAGTTTTCTCTAAAGTTGATCTCAGGTCAGGGTATCACCAGTTGAAAATCAAACCAGAAGATATTCAAAAATCTACGTTCAGAACCCGTTACGGACACTATGAGTTTCTCGTGATGTCGTTCGGCTTAACGAACGCCCCTGCAGCTTTCATGGATCTGATGAACCGCGTGTTTCGGCCGTACGTAGACAAGTTTGTCGTTGTGTTCATCGACGACATTCTAATATATTTCAAGAATGGGGCGGAACACAAGGAACACCTGAAGATCGTGTTGCAGACATTACGAGAACATAAGTTGTTCGCTAAGCTCAGCAAGTGCGAGTTCTGGTTGAACAGCGTGGCGTTCCTTGGTCATGTCGTCTCGGCAGAAGGCGTCGCCGTAGACCCGAAGAAAATAGAGGCGGTGGTGGACTGGAAACAACCTACGTCAGCCAGCGAAATTCGAAGCTTTCTCGACCTAGCAGGATACTACCGTAGGTTCGTGAAAGATTTCTCTAAACTGGCCTCGCCTTTGACTCGCCTTACTCAGAAAGGGATTGTATACAAATGGAGTGATGAATGCGAAGCCAGCTTTAGTGAACTTAAGCGGCGTCTTGTTTCAGCTCCAATTCTTGCACTTCCAAATGGGGTAGAAGAATTTCAGATATACAGTGACGCTTCAGGACTCGGCTTGGGATGTGTACTCATGCAACGGGACAAGGTAATATCGTACGCCTCCAGGCAACTGAAGCCGCACGAGAAAAACTACCCGACGCACGATTTGGAATTGGCGGCGATTGTATTTGCATTGAAGTTGTGGAGGCATTATCTTTATGGTGTTGCTTGCAAAATCTTCACAGATCACAAGAGCCTCAAGTATCTATTCACCCAACGGGAATTGAACCTCCGGCAGCGGCGTTGGCTAGAACTTATTAAGGACTATGATCTAACGATCGCTTATACTCCGGGAAAGGGAAACGTCGTTGTTGATGCTCTGAGTCGAAAGCACGTGGGCTCGTTATCTATAAACAATCGTTTACTTCGAGATCTTGAGGCGATGGGCATCGAGTTTCGAGTTCGGCATCAAGGAGTGCAGCTGGCACCACTCCATCTTGAACCGAGTTACAGGATAGAATCAAATCAGCTCAGGAGGGCGATCAGTTCCTAGCGAAGGTACGCGGATTGATCTCGGCGGGGAAGACGTCTGACTTTGTGGCAGGCGAAGATGGGGCCTTACAAATGAAAGGAAGACTATGCGTCCCTAGCGACCCTGAACTCCGGAGGGAAATTATGGCAGAAGCGCACTACGCGAAGTATTCTTTGCATCCGGGGAGCACTAAGATGTACAAGGACTTACGCGGTACCTTCTGGTGGCAAGGTATGAAGCGGGATGTGGCGACCTTTGTGTCACAGTGCATGGCCTGTCAACAGGTGAAAGTTGAACATCAGAGGCCCGGCGGGGAGATGCAAAACCTCGCTATTCCCGAGTGGAAATGGAATAACATCACTATGGATTTCATTGTGGAATTTCCGAAGACGCCACGGGGGCATGATGCGATTTGGGTCATAGTTGATCGTTTGACCAAATCAGCCCACTTTCTTCCCATAAAAGTTGCGTGGAGCGTCGATCGGTTAGCACAGATTTACATAGATGAGATTGTTCGATTACACGGAGTGCCTGCTTCTATCGTCTCTGACCGTGACGGACGTTTCTTATCTCGTTTCTGGACTAGCCTACAGTCTGCTTTGGGAACCAAGCTACAGTTCAGTACCGCATACCACCCCCAGACTGATGGCCAAACAGAGAGGACAAATCAGATACTTGAAGATATGTTACGGCTGTGTGCGATCGATTTAAAGACTAGTTGGGACACGCACCTTCCGTTGGCGGAGTTTGCGTACAACAACAGCTACCAATCGAGCATCCAGATGGCACCGTACGAAGCACTCTATGGGCGCAAGTGTCGATCTCCAATCAGTTGGGACGAAGTCGACGAGCGGCAGGTACTCGGACCAGAGCTGGTGGAGCAGGCAGTCGAGAAAGTTCACTTGATTCGGGAAAGACTCCGCACTGCGCAGAGCCGACAGAAAAGCTATGCTGATACTCATCGTAGGCCCTTGGAGTTCATGGTCGGGGATCATGTCTTCTTGAAAGTGACGCCGATGCGTGGAGTGATGCGTTTCGGCGTGAAGGGCAAGCTGAGTCCCAGGTTTGTCGGCCCCTTTGAGATACTAGAACGGGTGGCAGCTGTGGCGTACCGAATTGTACTACCTCCCGCCTTGGCTGGAGTGCACGACGTATTCCACGTTTCCCAACTTCGAAAGTATGTGCATGACTCGAGTCATGTAGTTAGCTTCGAACAGCTAGAATTGCGCACGGATTTGTCATACTCAGAGGAGCCGGTGCGGATTCTGGATCGTAAGGAAAAAATACTTCGCAACCGTACGATGTCCTTGGTTCGCGTGATGTGGCGGAACCATACAGTTGGGGAATCAACCTGGGAAGTCGAATCGGAGATGAAGGAGAAGTATCCTTCGTTGTTCATTGAGTCGGAGGTAGGGCTTGTTCTTAAGTTTCGGGTCGAAACTTTTTCTTAGTGGTATATTATGTAGTGCCTCAAATCCCGATCCGACCGGGACGGGCACTATGTAATTGGGCTGTGGCTAGTCCGTCTGAGTCATAACTTAGATCTCGGCATCTTCTTGCCACGGACGAAATGCGATAATCCTTTCCAACTCATGGAAATGCCTCTATTGAAACGAGTCCAATAGTTTTCGTGTTTTGGTTGCTTGGTTTTCTTGATTGCCGCTTTGAGGTTTTGATTTGGTGTTGCTTTCGATTTGCTTGGTTTTCGTTGCTGGTTTTATCGTTTGGAGCTTGAGGTTTTGGGGAGTTCGGCAAGGAAGGATAGGCAAGATTTCTAACTCGGTGCTTGTGCTGTTTAAGGTCCGCGTAACTGACGTTTGATCGTCGCTAAGCGGGATTCCTAGTTTCAGCCTCTTTCCCTTAACCAGTGAGTGGTTTGGTCCCTTCTTTCCTACTTCTTCATGCCAACATCTCTAAGTTTCAATCGTTCACTCGATGATGCCCGGTTGGACGCCTAGGAAATCTTTAGCCACAGGCATGCCAGCCACTAAGAAAGGAACATGGGATTTGTAGACTAATTTATCATATGCTTGCACACCTTATAATTTGAGCTTGTTTATAAGGAAAGTTGGTTGTTGGTGGCGGCCTGGTGTCTCGGATAGAGTTTGGACTTATGGGATAACTGAATCGGAACACCGCTTGAGAAAATATGAACTGTTGCATGAGATATATATATGTTGCTGATTTACTTCTTCTGTTTATTTCGATGCATTGTATGTAATATGAATTATTCATACATTTGCATGGTCTGGAACAACTTGTGCACAGGGTTTGGCATTTTCTCGAAACGGCTTTCCGGGGCACTGGAACCGTATCGATCAGGAGGGAAATATTTGATTCGTGCTCGTCATGATGCATAACGGGACCTCCAGCAGGGCTTGCTACCCGGGCTGATAGGGTGCGCCGCTAATGCTTGAAATATGTCCATAAGGTGTCGATCACACCAATGACCGCATAGACTAGAACGCATGCTAACTTATTGTCTTGTGCAGATGGTAAGTATACTTGTGTTTCGTTTCAGGGAAGGCGTGCATCGATTGAGTAAGCAGTCGGTGTACTGGTTGGATTCAATGCTATTTTCATTCCTATCAAAACATGCAACTGATATGAATTGATTTCACTTGCTTCCTTATAGAAGCTATATTAATGCATGCTCGCCCCTAACAAGCTAGTGTCGATTTAGTCGAGTGGGTTCATCCCGCTCACCAGTACAAGTTGAGTACTGACCCACGTTGTGGGCAACTATTTCAGGCACTCAGACGGTGCAACGCTAGAGCATAGCGAGGAGGCGTTAGGAGCACCTCTATTTTGAAGTATAGCTGGAGTCAGTTCATTTTGGAGGCAGAGACTTCAATCTATACAAGGGCGTAATGTACAAACGACGTGGACTATCTGACGGAGCGCGCCCTGCATTTTGAGTTATCCTTTTGTAATGCAATTCAATAGCCGAGAAGGCGCATCAATGTAAACTCTATGTAAATTACTCTGAATTATCAATGAAAAAGCATGTTTCTTCCGCATTTGTGTTCAAATCTCTGTGAATGTGTTTTATAAATTGTGTTTCAAAATGGGTTCCTAAAACTGCAAGTTCTTGCCTTGTGCGAGCGCAACTCCAGGCTCGCACGGCATCACGCCCCAAGCGAGGACGAATCGGTTCCGTAAAGGATCCGGCGAGGACGTTTGACCCTTTCGGGATCGGGGCGTGACACATGCTCCCTTAAATCTCGATACATATTGTTGGCTCCGGGATGCATCGAGTACTGAGAGCGATGTGCCTCCTGCAAAATCTCTTCGCGCAGCTCTCCACTCGGCACACACATCCTAGTGCCATGCCGTAAAGATCCATCATCCGCAATAGTGAAGTAATCTATCAATCATGTCCGAACTTGTGCCCTAATATTCCTTAGTGTCTTATCATCATACTGAGCAGCTCTAATTTTGTCCATCAGCTCCGATTGTATCTGCAATCCCCACATCTAAATCTCAACTCCTGGAACTAGTACTTCAATTCCCAAGCTCTCAAGATCAGCTAATAAATGTCTATCTGAAGTCAAGCACATAGCCATCGGATACCTACTCAAGGCATCGGCGACTACGTTATCCTTTCCTGGATGGTACTGTAATGAGATATCAAAGTCTTTCATCAACTCTAACCACCTTCTCTGTCTCATGTTCAGCTCCTTCTGTGTAAACACGTACTTCAAGCTCTTGTGGTCTGTGAAAATTTCCACACGCTCTCCGTACAGATAGTGTTTCCACAGCTTTCTCTGAGAACTCCAAAGCTCGGATACCAATTGTTGGGCGCACAACGAAAATAGACCCAGAAAAATCAGATAAACACCTCAGAGAAAGTTCACAACCACAAAGACAAGGATTTACGTGGTTCGGCCAAGATGCCTACTTACACGAACGAGGGTGATTCAATTCCACTATGGAAAAAAAAATTACAATTGCTCTCAACACTTCTCTCCTTGCTCTCAAGAACGCTCTACAAAAAACTCTCAAAACTTTTGTGTTAAACTTATTCAATACTTTTTGCTCTCTTATGTCGAACTTATTCAACAATCATTGAGCACAATTTGAGATATACTCTTGTGTTGAACTTATTCAACAACTTACATGAGCACTCTTGAGATCATCTTGGGGAAGCCTTTGGCCCATTTATATAGTATGTCATATGTCTATACATAGAAATCCAACATTATGTAGGAATAGGAATCCAATATTATGTAGGATTATGAATCTAATATTATTCTTGTCAAAGATTTGGTCAAAGGTCAAAGGTCAAAGTCAATCTTTTTCAAAAGATATGGTCAAATATATTTTTCTTCATATCTCCACTTTGTCAATGATTTGTTCTTCTTCAAAGATATGGTCAAAGATCAAAGTCAATCTTCTCCAAAGATATGGTCAAATATATTTTCCTTTAATATTAGATTGAGCTCATATGCCTTAAAATTGAAATCCCTGGTCTTGACCAATTCCACTTATTTATACATCATGCTCCAACTTTCTATCCGACGTGGGACTAAACTACCAACTCCATGTGTGTCAACTATAGAAGCATACCCTACTTGTCCAAAAATGCCAGATAACCTCCTCCTATAACACCCAGGTAACAAGCAGAAGTCTCTTATAATGAAGCCAACCCCACTACAAATAGATGACTCAAATGAATGTAATTATATGTATAAGTTCATGTTCATGTTAGGCAAATTGGGTTTGTTCAGTTGTCTGTCTTTGTTGTACTCTTTTCTGAATAAGGAAAGAATATATGTTCATCAGTTTCAGTTGGTAGTTTTCCAGGACCTGTATCACTTTGATGATGGCCCTGTCAGAAAAATGGTTCTGGATTATTAGGGAACACTTTGTTGAAAATAAATTATATTTTGTTTCCATAATTTTGAGCCCCCAAATTATTTGGTCCAATGTCTATTATATTTGTTTTTATCATTGGGTCTTTTTGGAGCATAGTCTAATTTCTAATAAGTTGTATCTTTACAACTCTTTATGTAATATTAAATTGTCTATGTTTTAAAGATATTCAAATATTATAGTTACTACTAACTTGCATGTGCATTGCACGCACGTAAAAAAAAATATTGAAAAAAGTTGAATATGAATTTATTATAAATACTATCGTTCCTAGAAATTGAACTCAAGCAACAAAGAAAAATATCTCCCACCTTAATCACTTGAGTTAAAGTTGTTTAGTTATAATTAAATCATATTAGATATTTAAATAATTAGTTAAATTTTTTTTATAATTAATGGAATATTTACAAACGGCTTTAGACGACTCAATTTTGAGTTGTTTCTAAGCCAGCTACCTTATATTAGTAGAGATAAAAGAGTCTACAATAGTCCCTACACATTTTTAATAAAGCGTAGACTCTTCTAAAAGTCCTAAAGTCCTATAAAAAGAGGTGTTATCCCCAGTTATCCCCTCACTTTGTAATAAAATAAACATTGGCGTAGACAAAATTTTCATCTAGGAACGCGACGCTTATTATTAAAAATAAATAAATTATAATAAACATATTCATAATTTCAAAATATTATATATTAATACTAATTGTTATAAACTATTAAAATCACTAAATAATTATTTTCTTTGGCAATAAAATCCTTCGAGACAGCATATACTTACAATATTGAACGATATCGTATTATAATTAATTACGTAATGAGTCCCAATTTTTGTGTCTGCAAATATTTGTAGTGGTTAGTATTAGGTCGTGATAAGCCATAAACGATACAATGTGGCCGATACTGCGTGTAGGTGTGGACTGATATTGAAAACCTTGTTATATATTCAAAAGTGCATCAAGAACAAAAAGGGGGAAAAAGTGCTAGCTAGTGCACAAATCCAGTAAACTAATAATGTGATGAATGATTCAAAGTGGATCTACAAACAAGTTTTGAAATTTTCTTTGTGTTGGATAGATTAAAACTTTCAAATAAGCAACAACTTGACATTTACAGTGGGCCGGCCTTAGCAAAAATGGGAACCTGAGCGCAATACTTAAAATGGGGGTTCTTATGTAAATTTTTTGGGACATTTGTAAAATTTTGAGGGTCTGTGTAAAATTTTGGGCCTTTCTAAAATTTTATAGCCTTTGTAAAATTTAAGAATCCTTTGTAGATTTTGGGCCCTTCGTCCATGTCTAGGTCGTCTAGACTTGGAGTCGGGACTGAGTGAGATGGTAGCTTGACTTGGCCTATGATAACAACAGCTCTATCATACAACATTTTCATGACGGATGGTTTTGAACATTTGTAGGAAGGGCCAAATCAAAAGGCTTTAGATAATCAAGCAACTAAGACTCGATACGCTTCCTAAATTTGTATTAGAAATAAAGTTCAAACTACCTATGAGGAGGAAAAAAAAAAACCCACCTCCTACCAATCTTCTTGTCCACTATTCACAAAAAAATAACCCCAGAAAAAAGTTTAGCAAAACTAGTAATAAATAAAATTTGCTAAACATAAAAATAAAACAGAAGAATCAGGTGCTAAACAATAAAACCATAGAAAATCATGATGCATTAGATATTTAGATTGGACAAGAATGTTTGGTTGAGGTTTTCCCAATACTTTTCCCAATTGTTGAAAATAGTGATGCATTAGTTTACTCCCAAGGTTGCTGGAGAAACTGATATTTTTTTTTTTTTGAATTAGGAAGAAACTGATTTAGAATGGTGTATTTACGGTTAAGTCCATGTCTCAAGTTTAACTCAACTAGATCTATTTGGCCTCCTACCAGATCAATATGGACAAGACCTGTCTCAAAAAAAAAAAAAACAAAAAAAAAAAACAAAAAACAAAAAAAACAAAAAAAACCAAGATGTTGCTTGTTGTTGAAATAAGTTGCAGACTATAGAAAATCTCATGAGTAAGGCATTCATTCATCTTGCTAACATATATACTTCTCCAACAAATTTGGATTCTTGTTGGACAGATTGGATATCAACGAATATTATTGCAAGTAATCGATGAACATGAGATATTGGAATAATGTAATATTGTGGTGCATATATATATATCAAGAAAGAAATAATAAAATCATTCATAACAAATTATCAAACCTGGATACATGTACAAAAAACAAAACATACTCACTTCAACTTGTGGTTTCGTTTCGTTGTGCACATCAAATAAAGGAGAGCTCTCCAGTTAGTGCGTCCACTCTAGTTTCCGATGTCATGCAGCTTGAAAACATAAAATTCAGTCATGTCTACTAAAGAAAACATAGAAAAATAGGAAATAACCAGCATAAAGACAAATAAATTAAAAAAAAATTCTCTATTCAAAACTAGATATTTCCATATTATTTATCTTCAAAATTTTACAACTCCAACCCATATATCTTCAAACAATAAACAGCTGTCATTTATTTCTATATAAATTTATTTTTTACAATTATTTTAATATAATCATATACGCTATATTATTATATATAATTTATATAGAATAGTTTTGAGAGAAGAAGCGAAATTATTTGAATTCAGGAGACGATTCCAAAATTCTCTGCCTTCAGACTAATAACAAATATATTCAAATTTATACTAGATCTCAACAAGAGAACTTTTTTAATGGTATAATTATTATATTTATTATATTTATAAATAAATAAAAAAAAAAAAAAAGGCAAATGGGTGTAAATATTGAAGCTAAAGTTTCACGTACCAAGAAACGTTTACGGGCGCATGGTGAACTGTATCCCATGAAAAGATTTGTCGTTTCCGTACTTTCGTTTCAATCGAGGATGGCATCCACCTATATTCACTACTTCCAATGAAGCAGGTAAGTTGGGCAGTGACTCGATCTTCGGGCAGTCCAATAAACGCAAAACCCTCAGGGAAGAGAGCTTCTCCAGATTGGCAGGCAAGGATGGTAGACCCGCACAGGAGTCGAAACTGAGATATTCGAGGGAGGTCAGATGTTGGAACAACTCCTCTTGCTCGGCAGTGAACGGTATATCCTGAGTAGACTCTTTGATTGACAAGTGCTTGAGCGAATTCAGGCAGCACTCTCTCCGGGTTAATGCAGCAGTGAGCAGAGATAGATCATCGATAGTCACATAACGAAGAGATGACGACGACGACGATGATGATGGCGACAGTGGGTCTCCTCCTGATTTTATTGTTAGCTTGGGGCACCCGATAACACTCAAATCTCGGAGGGATGTGAAGCAGTTCAAATTCCACAATGAAGTCAGCTCGGGGCACCCTAAAACATGTAATTCCTTGATCACTACTCCCGGGTCATCTGGTTGCTGCTGATACTCCTGCAGCCTAGGACAGTTGCTAATATAAAGGTATTCGAGAGATGACACTAATGAGTTCCCGATTGACCTAAGATACTCACAACTTTCAATTCTTACATCCTTGAGCGCTGTCAGGTTGGGACCGAGTAGGAGGGATGTCAGCCATGGCAAATCAGTAAATGTTAAATGAGTGAGAGAGGTGAGTTTATCTAGGCAGAGTTTCTTCTCAGCACCGAGGATAGAGCATCCCTTAATGCGCAATCTTTTCATGACAACCCCCACTTGGATGCTGCGGCCATTTTCACCGTTACCTAATGACATATTGGACAACATAGTTTCAACTCCACCACTCCACCGCAGATCGAGCTCTTCAAGACCAGGAGGGAGTTGAGGCATCTCGGAGAGATTCGCACATCCCCGAATAACAAGTCTCCCAAGCATGCGAGGGAGAGAGGGAACTTGTAGAAGATTGTGGCATTTCACAATTTCGAGACATTGCAGACGTTCCAAGTCAATAAAATACAGATCGGAGAGGCTTCCATCGTTTCGCGTCCATTTAGGAAGCCGGACACCGTTGTAGCCATCTAGCATGAGCGCACGAAGATTCGGAGATGGCTGAAGGCCTTGGAGTACTTCCTCGTCCATACTACCATCTCGTTCAGATGACCGCTTCCAGTGTAACGCCAACTCGTCGACATGCTTTTTCTCGTTCAGCGATGCCTCTGAGGCTTCTGCCTTATCTTTCACATTCTCGAGGTTATGTATTGAGAGATATCCTCGAAGCTGTTGTAGATTCTTCAATTCTCCTATCCCAAATTGTTTCTTCCTATGGCGGACTTCATATCTACGAATTTCCTGAAGACATGTTAGTTTTCCAAGCAATGGTATCTTTGTAATCACTCCATTATTTCCACGTATATATCTCAGATTGATTAAGTTGTTCAAATTTTGATCTACTTTATCAATTGTTATATTCCCGATTACTAAAAACTGTAGATGGTAGAGTTCACCCAGTGATTTGGGCAACTTATTCACTTGATCCATTTGGAAAGACCGAAGATGTTTTAAACGACCAACTGATTTACCAAGTTCAACACTCCAATATATCTACTAAGATGCAGCACCCGCAACTTCTCAAACTTAATAAAAACTTCTGTAGTGAAACCCAGTGATTTGGGAGGCTCGGATAGATATGGCTCGTCGTCGTCGTATGAAGAAACAATGATGAAAGTGCGCAGGTTTACCATCTTGAATATATAGGGTATATGCGTTGATATGTCCTGGCCGTACACAATAGAGAGATGCATAACATTTGTTGGAACGCGTTGTCGATTATCTTCAATTCTAAAACAATAATCCTTTGAAACCTCTTCAGCTAAATCATGCAATAAATCGTGCATTACATAATATGCCTCTCCCAGATAATCAATATACTTTTGAAAGAAAGAATTTGATAATAATTCATTGAAATAGCACATTGCTTCATTCTCTACTGTAATTGTGTTATTGATCGGAACCTCAACAAAGCCTTGGGCAATCCAAAGCTTAACAAATTTTTCTATGTCGCTGAAACGATAACCTTTAGAATACAAACTGCATAAAGCAAAACATCTTTGAAGGTGTGGGGGCAGGTGCTCGAAACTCCAATAAAGATAACCCAAAGTGTCCTTGAGCATGTCTCCTCTCTCGAGAGTCTGTTTCCAATACTCAACCGTCGGTTTATTCCTTAACGAACTTCCCACCATTCTAGCGGCCAAAGGAGACTTATTTAGCTTCTTAACAATTTTTCTTGCTATATCTAATAGTTCTGGATCATTAATAGCTTTCTTAACATCACCAAATGAATAGTACTTAAAAATAGACCAATAATCTTCTTCATGTAGTTCTGCTAAGGGAAATGAAACCTTTACTCCCAACACTGATGTCACTTCTTCAGCTCTAGATGTGATAAGAATTCTACTTGCCGTGTCCCCAACTTCATTTAAAGGAATGAGCATCTGATCCCACAGCTGTTTCTCCGAGAGCCAAACATTGTCAAGAACAAGAAGAACCCTTTTGGATCTCAACATATCCTTGAGAATTGATTGAAGAGCATCAAAATTTTCCACACGGGGGCATTCACCTTTGTTGATAGATTCGATAATTTGCTTGGTGACCGTATGCATATCAAATTTGCGAGACACGTGAACCCACATCTTTGCATCAAAATGCTTCACAATTTTTGGATCATTATAGATAGACTGCGCAAGAGTGGTCTTGCCTGCCCCTCCTATCCCATAGATTGCAAGGACTGGAATACGCCTTTCACTACTCGTACAAGGCATATTGGCAGCTGAGATCAACATGTTTACAAGAGAGTCACGCTCATGGTCCCTACCAATTACTAGTGATGAGGGGGAAGAGACACTAGCATGTTGTTGTTGTTGTTGTTGGTTCATAGGATCTTGACCAGTAAAGCTAGCAATAAGGGGAGTAAATTGGTCTATTCCAGCAGCAATCTTGATTAGTTTCTCCATACTCTTCTTTAGCGCTGTTTTGAGAGAAAAAGGTGCAGCAACATCTCTTGCCTTCTTCTCAAGTATCTTGATACAATTTGGGAGGGAACTGACCTGAGCTTTGAGGCGCTGGTATTCATACATGTCGAGCACATCTTCTGCCTCATAGGCAGCTTCTTTGAGTGTCACCAGCCATGGCTTCAAAGCATCCACATCCTTTGCTTCTGCCGCCAGCAGTACAGTTTTGATCTTGGGAAGAATGGTATTTTGAAGATGTTGTAGCTCTTCCTCGGTAATATCTCCTCCAAAGTATGGTAGCACCATGTTCTCCAACTTACGGAAGATGGGAGATACAATCGGCCCAACCAAACTCAGTGCAAGTTTTTCCATGCCTAGCTAGGGAGAAATCAAACAGAGAAATTTGTGGAAAATAAATGGATTGATTGATGAGTCAAGAATCAAGAATGGGAGATTGGTGTATTAAAAGTTCAAATGACTTCTTCCATACCTGTTAACCAACTGGTACTCGGAAGGAAGGAAGGATACTCTGAAGATGTTGTAGCAGTTCCCAGTTCTCTCTCTCTCTTTCTCTTGAAGTAGAGGAAGACTTGTTATTTTGAAAGTTACAGGCAAACAAACGACTTACATAGTCTAAAAAGGAACAGTCCGGAATATTATTATATGTGACCTATCAGGCGACTACCTCAGGCTCCAAATTATAGAGACACCATATATTTTTTGGTTTAAAAAATCCAAACTCACGACAAACCCCCTCTCCTTTGCCTTTACGCAACCCACAGTTCCGGCAATAATGCACCCCACTTCCTGCCAAGTTGATAGGAATTAGCACATGGTCATCTGCCATTGTTGTCACCTTCATTAAGTTAATAGGACCCGCGATCGGTCTGTAATGCATTTATGGTCATTGTTGTCACCTTCATTAAGTTGCAGCCAATGTTGCACCAATCGCTGTCCAAGGGGCCAACTAATAATTTCTCTTCTATAGGATTTTATGGTGTTAGCTGCACTCCACTACCAATAATTTCTCTTCTATAGGATTTTATATATACATTAAAAAATAAAAGTTTAACCACCACCTAAAATAAAATGTGATTGGTGTGGGATCCAACCTACAACATCTCTTATCTAACCAACAACACTCAACCAACAACATAAGTGTTGGAAACAAAAGTGCAAAAACCGTTTTCCAAATCAAGAAGTCCTGGAAGAGAACCGAACAAAAGTACACAAACCAAAAACGCCAGATACAAATCGTAGACACAAAGAATTTTACATGAAAAATCCAAATAAAAAAAATCACTGGCCGATAGGAGTCCAACCCTGAAAATGCTCCACTAATAAAATAAGAAATACACTGACTCCTTACAAACTTCTCATCGATCCAAACGGTTCACCACAACTCTTTGGAATAGAAAATAGATCACAAATAAACGAAGAACGGAGATGACGAAAAAAGAATTACCAGAAATCGATCTCCTCTTCGAAATAGCCTTCAATCTCTTCCTCTCTTCTTCCAATGTGGTAAAAGCACTTTTGCCTCATTTTGCAATTTTTTTTGAGATATGAGATATATTTTATGGCTAGGAGACACCTAATATATAGCCTCAAATCCACAACTAGTATTCCTATTATATATAGGAATACCCAATCCAAATCCAAATCCATTGACATAATCCTATTATATGTAGGAATATCCAATTCAAATCTAAATCCATTGACATATTCCTATTATATGTAGAATTACACAATCCAAATATATTGAGGTATTCCTATTATATGTAGGAATATTCAATCCAACTCCGGGATATTTTTCATATAGGTTGGGAACCCCATCCACTCCAACAAATCTCCCCCTTCACAACTATGTGGAAGGGGTCGTCATCCCGATGATCCGCCTGCAGTACTCAAACTTTTTTCTTGGAAAAAATTTTGTAAACATGTCTGCTCTGTTGTCATCCGTATAAACCTTCTCAAGCGATACTTGCTTCTTTTCAACCACATCCCGTATCCAATGATACCGGGTATCATTGTGCTTGGACCGGCTATGAAAAGTCTGGTTCTTCACAAGGTGAATTACACTCTAGATATCGCAAAACAAAGGGTACTGCTATTGCTTTAGCCCAATTTTCTGTAGCAGCTTCTTCATCCACAGCAACTCCTTGCAAGCCTCCGTCGCCGCAATGTACTATGCCTCTGTCTTCGACAAGACAACACACTTCTGCAACCGCAACTGCCACGATACCGCTCCACCAACAAACATCATCACATAGCCTGAAGTCAATCGCCTCGTGTCTATATCTCCAGTCATATCAGCATCAATATACCCAACCAGCTTCGGCTCGTCACCACGAAAAGAAAGTCTCCAATCGGCAGTTTCCTGAAGGTATCGTAGAATCCACTTGACCGCACTCCAATGTACCCTTCCAGGATTGAAAGTATACCTGCTAATTGTGCCAACTGCGTGAGCGATGTCAGGTCTCGTACACACCATAGAATATATGAGACTCCCCACAACTGAGGCATATGGAACCCGCTCCATTTCTTCCTTCTCGTCCTTGGTAGATGGACATTGCTCCTCAGTGAACTTAAAGTGAGCCACAATAGGGTTACTCACTTTCTTTGACCCATCTATCCCGAAACGTTAAAGTACCCGGTGAATGTACTTCTTTTGAGACAAATGTAGCAGCTTAGACTCTCTCACTCGGCTGATCTCCATCCCAAGAATAGTCTTCGCTGCGCCCAAATCCTTCATAGAGAAGGTCGCGCCCAGTTGGTGTCACGCCTCGCTTTTGTCCAATCGATAATCGTCACCCGGGCATGATGTCGTACACGCGTAGGACGCGCGTGCACAAGGCCTAGGCATAATGATAATCTTTAGAACATATGCAACAAAGTACACAAATAAGATAGCACACATTGGGGCATAAAAAAGTTTCCTTTTTTTTGATAATTAATATCTGATTACAGAATCTTGACCCAAAATGATAAGGATGTCACACGGGCTTACAACTTGGATACAAAATGAGATAGCCGTTCCATACATCACATCATTTACTAAAACTTCAAAATAATATAGACACATGCTGGCGAAGCTATCGCCTTGCCACGGAGCCGTATATAAGGGTTGCGCTACCTCCGAGTACTTTGTACAAGCTCCAAAAAAGTCACGGACGGAATACGTCGGATACTGGACTGGTTGAGGGAGGAAGAAGCTTCAGCTCCTTGTCGCATCGCTCGGGCTCGGGGAACCTGCTGCAACGAGGGTCAGTACTTTGAAAGTACTGGTGAGGGCGAGCTAACCCAACTAACCAAATCCAAGTTTGTTCATATGAAACATGCAGCATTATTGTGGTCTTTCTATCTTGCCTTAGTTCAATTTTACATGCAAGCATTGAATATTCGATTTACGGAACAACATTATACCGTTTGGTAACTTTTACCTTCCCGTCTGAACTGCCTGCATAACACTCACCATGTCCTTCCCTACCACGAAGACACCATTAGTTTGAGCAAGCAATGCAGATATATGTGTACATTGGGTCATGGCAAATCCTTGCCACCGTGGCCAATAGCTACAGTAAGCGGTGACCCTTGCAGTTCGGGTAGCAAGCCCCGCTGTAAGGCCTCCCCCGCCTTACCCGTGCTAGACTTGCTATCGTAGCTATCCGAGTTTCGTCCGGAACGAATCGGCCCCAGTGTCCCGGGCGCCGTTCCCAGGAACTAAACCTTGTGCACAAGTTGTCCGATAGAACTACGCATTGACACTAAATTAATAGATAAAGCATTCAACCTACAAGAACGTGTACATCTACTTTAGCATAGAACATTTGGCATAGTCTTCTTGTCCAAGTGATTGCATTTCAATATAGTTTGCACAATACATCTGTATAGTTATATAGAATAATTCTAGCTATAACTGAAACATGAATATATATATGCATAGCGGACAAGCACGCATCAATGTAATCGTTTGAGAATTCTAAGTGACAAGCATTTCATGTGTTTCAAGTCTAACTCATCTTTCATTTGACTCAGTTTTAATCTTATTATGATATCGTTGGAGCGGGATGCATAATGAGTCAATTATTATTTAGAGTGAAGACTTGGCAGAAGGGTGCTAATCGAATTAAAGCCACTCACAAGTTGGTAAACTAGGAAAAAAAAGGGAGAACTTTAAGACTCCGCACGTGTGTCGTCTACCCGATCACCTGCACGTACCAACAGATGATCAATATCTCTTGCTTCGGTCTCCGAGGTTCGATATGAAATTATGAGATCCTAAGAACGAAGGCAATAAAATCCATCGAAACCGTTCAAGAAAACGCAAGTCATAAAGCCAACAAGAAAGCAACCAAGCGGCACGAAATCGGGCAAGGAAACCAGCGCAACAGAAAGGCCCCTCTCGACTCTGCCGCCAAGTCCTTCCTTGAGGCACGATCCGTTGAATATGGGACCTGATTCCGAAGAAACCAATCCATAACGAGAAAAAGATCTTGATTCAATCTGTCCCGATCGAACGGTCTTAAGTATTTCTTGGCCGTGCTCCCCGAATAGGGGGAATGGGACATTACATCATAACCATCTAATAGAAAGTTTCGTCCCGAAACTTAGGAATAGTACCTATCCATAAGGAAAACCTTTCCCTCATATCAGATTCGAGTTCCCAAGTCGATTCTTCGACCGCGTGGTCTCGCCAAAGGATGCGTACAAGCGATACTGTCCGATTCCGTAACTGCTTTTCCTTGCGATCTAAGATCTGAATGGGCTCAACAACGTACGACAAGTCCGCTTGCATTTCTAACTGACCAAAGTCTACCACATGGTTTGGGTCATGCACATAATTTCTTAGCTGAGACACATAAAAAATATCGTGCACATCTGATAGGACTGGCGATAATGCAATTTGGTAAGCAACTGAAGTCACACGTCTGAGAATTTCAAACGGCCCAATAAATCTCGGACTTAACTTCCCTTTTATCCCGAATCTCGTAATACCACGCATGGGCGAGACTTTTAGGAACACATGGTCCCCCTCTTGGAACTCAAGGGGGCAACGACGAACATCGGCATAGCTCTTTTGCCGACTTTGTGCTACTTTTAACCGTTCTCAAATCAGCCGAACCTTTTAGACTGATTGTTCAACCAGTTCCGGCCCAAGGATTTGCTGTCACGTCCCGATCTCCCGCAGGCTAAATCGGCCGTTCCCGATGTGGTGCCCCGTTTCCCCTATTCGGGGAGCGCGGCTAAGAAATACAAGATGGTATCGTTCGATCGGGATAGATTGAAACAAGAACTCGTCCTCGTTATGGATTTATTTTTTCGGAATTGATTCCCATATTCAGTGGACCGTGTGTCACGCCCCAATCTCCCACAAGCCCAATAGTCCCCGCTGAACGTGAATCACCACGTTGCAGCTCTCCCGCAGGACAATCGTTCTCATCGGGACGTGATGCCGTACGAGCCTGGAGTTGCGCTCGTACAAGGCGATGTTGTCAAACACCAAATGTTATCATCGAAACAACCAAGTTGCAGCGGAAGTCAAGTATTGTGTACCAAGCACACATCAGAGAAATACGCAGCGGAGCTCACGATAGGGTCCAAATAAAATGCCTCATCGAAGGCAATGCCACAAAGGCGATGCCTCGAAGGCGATGAAATACTCTTGCTCTTTTCTCTAGCCCACAAAGGTACTTACAGTTCATACATCATGCCTCGTATATCCAAGCAGCGCCACTACGCCTGCGTACCTGAAATATTGCCCACAAACGTGGGTCAGTACACAACCGTACTGGTGAGCGGGGTAACCCACTCGCCTAAGTCGACACTAAGTAAAATAGTGAATGCAAACAGTTAAATGGTGATCTTTCTAGTTGAATCCTAGATTCATTTCATGGCATAGGGATGACATGTTAAGGAAAGCTGTAAAGCAGTTTAAGCATGCAAACATTCATCTCAAACCAAGCGACAAGCATAATAACCCAACCGAAGGAAACTAGCATGCAACCGTCTTGCTCAAGTCCAAGCAATACGATAACATATCGAACCATCAACCAAGCCTCAATATCCATCCTCGACCAACACTTATAATCCAAATCCCAAAGTGCACACTCTTGCCGAGGCAAGGTGGCCGCGCCTACACGAAAGCCAAACCAACAAAAGAAAAGCAAGCCAACACTAGTCTATATGAAGTCACTGGCCAAGCCATAAAGGACACATGATCGGACTGATCAAATGCAGTTCTCGTCGAAATAGCGCTAAGTAGCTAACCCACCTGGATCGATTCCAACCGCTGGCACCGCGCCCAAGGCACGTTACCCGATTGTCTCCTCCATGGCCGAACGGTCCCGGTGCCCCGGAGCCTTCCCGTTCGAGGAGACCAAACCCTGTGCAATACAGGTTGTCCGTGACATGCAGACACCAAGTAGGTATGACGAGAGGATCGAACATTCTCGCCCCACCAAGCGATCCTAGACTCGTTCCATGAATTATCCAACCAACACATCCATAACCATTCTTCCAACATATTGCCCAAGGCACCAAATCACAAGTGATTCCATAGGCACGATGCCTCTTCTCAACAATGATTCCAAATTGGTGCAACACCCATGCTCAAAGCAAATCCCATGGCACAATGCCCCAACAGTGGCACAATGCCCTCGCCGATGCAGTTGTTCGGTTTCGAACCACAACTGCTCGCTTTGCTAGACAAAGGGACCAAATGATACTCGTGCACGGATGCACGCTCGCTCGCCCGAATCCCAATATTCCAACCAAGATATTCCAACTGTCCAAGTATAATCCCAATCATCCAACCGACTGCCTCAAATGATAATCCAACCAACTCTAGCTCCAACTATCCAACGCGCAAACCAATCAAGCCACAAACCTATCCAACCAAATGACGTACACTCTATGCACGCCTCAGTGTAGTGATTCCCAATGTTTCAGCCCAAGTGTTCAAGCCTTTTACGTGTTTCCATATTATTAGGCATGAAGGAGTATAGGAGAAGAGAAAGAGCCCACTCACAATGTTTGACTCCGTTAGGTATCCTGTCCTGCCGATACGGCCAATCCCTTGAACCCGTGGTCTGATGCAAGCGCGATCTACTCAACTGGTATGACCGTGCGAGCAGACCGTGCTCTACAAATCATCCGACCGATCGGACTAAGGAAGATGGCATTATCATTCCAACCCAGCTGTCTCAGTACTGCTCTGAATGAACACCTGATTTCCATCGAACCCGCTAGCCATCTGCACATTAAACCAACTCAATCAATACTTCTTCCCAAAATCCAACAAATCAAATGTAACCAGCATTTGTTTCATTCAATCCGACTCAGCGTAACGCACCGTGCGGTGGCGGGCGTTACACCGTGCCCCCGGGATCGACTTAGCGGCAGAGTCAGGAGGGACCTCTCCGTTATTATCTTTTATTGCCTCGGATTTCGATGTCGCTTGTTGCTTTTGTGCTTTGAGTTAGTTTTCGAATTTGCTTGTTTTCCTTGAACGATTTCGATGGATTTCATTATTTTCGTTCATTGAATTGCACTTCAATTCCGAGATTGAAAAGAGAGGAATGAGTATTGATCGAGCTGTTCGTGATGCAGGTGAATAAGCAGTAGGCGGCTTACGAGCGGAGTCTTGAAGTGCCTCTTTCCTTCTCCCTTCCAACCATCTAAGTGAGTGGCTACCATCCCGATTAGCTAACCCTGCTTCCAAGTCTTCATACCTAAAACTCTTGCATTCTTGTTGCCCCGATCAAACGATACCAAGTAATAACTAAAAGACTACAAGCTAAAATGGGAATATACTTGGATTATTGTTATTGTAAACCCCCTCACCCAGAGATTTAGCTATTTTAATTTAATATAATATTTAAAATTATTATTTTTATTATTAATTTGGATTAAGTAAACAAAAGTATCCTTTAAAAATATTTTTCGTAACTTTAATTTTTAGGAGCACAACATTAGTCATTATCGCCAAACAAATTTTATATGCATGATCTAGACGAGCCCACCTTAATTTATGATTATCATATTGCACTCAAACATATCTCCTTTTGCTCTATTTTTAATGTAAAATATTCGGGTCAAAAACTTAATTTCTAGCACCTACAGTGCAACCGTTGACCATTTCTTTCGACCTAATGCATGATCATGATCTATACTAGGTCTATATGATACCTGTATCCCACTCTATTGAACCTCTATATGCTACCTACTCTCAATAGTCACAAATGACCAATTTTCTAGTGAATCAGACCAACCTAGTCAAACTAAACCGCAACGACCCGAACCTGGCCCAACTAGAAGTAGTTGGACTTAACCTAGATTGACTAAGCTAGGTTTGACCATCCATATTAAACATCATTTCAGTTTTGGACAGCCATGGATTTATTAAATCATTAGGGTGTAATGTGAAAGGAAAGGGGTTCTAACTTGTGACCTTTCCTTACCCCATTGGTAACTCCAAACCCTTCCCCTCCCCACTAGATTGTCCATAACCCCCCTCTCTTCACCTCCCCCATTAGAACCACCTGAAGAAAACTTCTTCCTAAATCTCTTCCTCACATTTTATATTCACAAACCATCTCCAAATTCCTTCTCTATCTCCCTCCACACCTCCATCCATCCAACCCTACCCAGGCTGAATCTTAATTCAGCAATACCCCCACCAATCCGGCCCTATCTCCCTCCACAGTAAGTATCTTTCTCTCAAATTTTGTATTCTTCTTCCTATCTCTGTTATTATCACTTTTTCTTCACAAACCTTCCATAAAAATTCATTCTAAGTTTCTCAAAATAGCCCTCTATCAGAGGTGTCCATGCTGAATCCGAATTTAGTATATCCTCTTCTCAGGCCATTCCACCACCTCCATAGCCTCCAAACCACCACTATAGAACCCAAATATCCTTCTCCTACCTATTCTTAAAAAATTTCATTTATAACTAAGCACCTAAATCATCCTACAACTCCCCCAAACACCCCTTACAAAACGAAGACACCCTGCTGAACCCGCCAGCAATAGCACCATTTCAACACCTTGTTGCCACCACTTCCAGCACTAAAACCCCTTCAAAAACTACCCTATATTCATCCTATATCTCTCTCCTAATCTCTCTAATCCGCAAAGTACTTGAAAAAATGTTTTGAAGCCCCAGACAGTAGCTACAAGACGAAGTGTCCAAATTTGGACAGATTTGTGCAAGTAGTGCACAACCCTCTTTTGCCTTCCCATTTCACTTCGGTAAGAGCTCCAACTCCTCCTACTCAACCTTTTCTACATGTGCTTCATATCCCTATTAAATTTTACTAATTTGTATTCATATTTTTTATGATATTATACCAAGAACATTTATTACTTCTCATGTCTAGACTTGAATGTTATTTATGCACTTGTTGTCTTATTCACTTTGCCATGATCTAAAACCCAAGCAACCACTTGCAAAATATAATTTTTACTCTAATTATCACTAAATTTCAGAATATATAAATTTTGTTTAGGGTGTTATATATAAATAAATGCATGGTTAAGACATGATTAAATGTTGTGCAACTAGTAGTGCATTTTGCCTAGGGTTTGTGATAGCTAGTTTTATTGTTTATAAACACTATGTTATAGAAGATGTCATGCTAAGATTGTTCACTAGTTATAGTAGTTCTTGCACACATGTTTCATGACAAATACAAGAAAGAAATGAGGTATATGTCATGATCTTATTATAAATTCAGATTTGACTTGTCTATGTATACTTGATATTTTTTAGTAGAACGAGAATTGCATATAGTGGGATGAATAGATATACTTGAGAAATACTGTATGTGATGACCCTAACTTGACCTATTGTTAATGCTCATGTGCATATTTTAATAGACAAAACTAACCCTAGGTTGGTTAACATAGTTTGACACTTAGTGAATACCAAGGTTGATGATATATTGTATATGGAAATCTAGTGTGAGAACACCTAGTACCTACATGAACCTTCGTTATAACAATGTTTACGAGGCTTGATGATGTTATGTGACTAGTAGGCTTGGTGTTTACACACTTTCTTGGTCCTTGACTAGTGAACCTTAGCCAACCTACTTTGTTAGAACCCCTAATTATTTTAGACTCTAAATAATTGATGGCATTGTATAAGTTGTATCTTTGATTAAATTAGACCCTAATTGTCTAATGATTAATGATGTAGAGTAGTTGTACTCTTGTGCATGCTTAGTGAACCATGTCATAGTGACTAATTTTATGATATTATATATTTAGTCTCTTGGGATCGCACGAGCGTGGATTCGAGAGCAGGTTCTTTGTATTATCAGCTTGGAGTTCCAGGCAAGTATACCTTGCTATACTTGTAGTAAATTGTTTTATATTATTCTCTTGATCTATTCTGAGTTATATCTATTCAACCTAGGATCGTGTGACATTACTTAACATCCGAATAATATTCGGGTGTCAACACCGTACGCGGAGTTGTGTAACGTCACCTAGAGATTGATATCGCGACCCTATACATTTTCGTGCTTGCATTCTCAAGTATGTCATACCATAGGACACTTGACACTATTCATATGACCGAATCTTCCTGAGTCATTCATGGTGATTCTGTATAGGCTACATGATTCGTGACATAGACTTTATATATATGCATAGATATCATATGACTTGCTGCATTAGATATGATCTTGCGTGTTATGGACATGAGACGTCGTGGACATGAGACGTGTGATTACATTGGGTGGGGAGAGATACACAGGCTATAGGCTGATTTTTATATATATATTTATTATTGTGAGGCCGTAGACTCTACATCAGAGCTAGGCACATTACGTGATATTACTGCTACCGGCTCCCCGACACAGAGCTTGTAGTGGTCTCAGCCTGAGTACTAGTGATGCTCTCACTTGCATATCACATAGCTGGTTACATAGTTTGCCCTATTGTTATATTTTCATATACTGCATTTATTTTGGCATGTTGTTTCTTGTACCTTGTTATGTCCCTCTTAGGACCTGGTCCCTTGCCAGTTTTGCAGCATAGACCGTTGTGGAGCCTGCCTGGAGTTGCTGATGTGTGTTGCTTTGTCTTGCAGAAATTGGTGCCAGGTACTTATATCTTTTCTTTCGGAGTCACGGTTATTATTCATATTATTTATTCATCTGCTGATATAGCCTAGTTTTATAGACTCATATTCCTTTCTCGAGTCTATTCGAGCTTATGTGTTACTGGCGGCCGACTTTTGCATATGTAGCTCATTCTTGTATATTCTGATCATTGTGGATTGAGGTATAGATATTTATATTTACTTGATTATATAGATAGTGACCATTTTAATACAGCTTATACGTATTCGAGTCGGACCAGAGTCTGGTCGAATGCGTAGCTGGCATGTTACGTATTCCTAGTCCTACATATTTTGGGACTGGGGCGTGACATTTATGCTTATCAATCCAACACGTGAACTGTTATCTATTGTATGCTTGCTTGTTTTAAATATTCTATACATGCCTCAATTTTAGTTAGAATGCATCTTCTTCTATAAATTGTGCAAAATATGAAACCCACCTTGTATGTGCATAATTGTTCATGGAGGCTATGCAAAATGAATCATGCATTACTCGTGTTGCCTCAACTGCATGAAGTGATAATTTAAGTAAACATCGTGTGTTCGATCATGGACAACTTGTGCACAAGGTTATAAGTTCTGCGGACGGTCGCTGGGGCACTGGCACCGATCCGATTCGGACGAAACTTTGTGTGTAGTCAATCGTGTGCAGAATGGATAGCTTGCAACGCATCGTGTGTTTATCGTATGGCCATCGTGTGTTCTCGTTGCATGCTATCCTTGTCCTTGACTAGTCCATTATGGCAATCAAGCCAGTGATCCTCGTGTATATTTAAACCTGTTGCAAACTAACTTGTGTCTTCGTGGCAGGGAAGGCATAATAAGTATTGTGCAGGTGGTTCAAACGGACAGGTAAAATCCACCGAACGGTGGCAAGTTCATTTCAGTAAATTCTATATGCTGCTTACTTGTAAATGAACTAAGGCAAGATAGAAACCCACAATAATATGCATGCTTCATTAAAATAACGTGTTGATTGGTATAGTTGGGTTAGCTCGCCTTCACCCATGTGTTTCGACATACTGACCCTCGTTGAAACAGGTTTCCCGTACTAAGGTGAACCGAATGAGGAGCCAAAGTCGTCTTTCCGATCCAGTCCAGGTGTAGGCGCATCCTGATCGCGCCGCTTTTGAAGTACTTGAAGAAAGGAGCTTGCAACCCAAGCATAATGCAGCTTCGTGGCAAGGCCGTCCTCCAGCCCGGAGGTCTATATCATTTTGAAGTTTAGTAAAGGGATGTAATGTACAGGACTGCTATTTCATTTTGATTCAACGCTTTTGTAAGCCTGTGAGGCAAATTAGCTGACTCGTTGAAGAGTTTGTAATAGATGTTCATTATCAATAAAGAGAACTTTTCTATGTTTCAAATCTGTGTTTCAATTTATCTGCGTACTCTGAATATGTGCTCGTTATGTAAAATATTAAAGCCTTGTGTGGGCGCAACCCCAGGCCCGTACGGCGGTCACGATTCGGGGGACGCCCCAACAATTTTACGGAATCGGGTCGTGACACCCGCTAGGCAAGAATCACCGCGCCAGCGCTCCCGCGGAATGATTGCTTTGACCCATCCGGGTGTGATGCCGCACGAGCGTGAGCCACGCCCGTGCAAGGCCGTGGTCCATTGGCTGGCAGTAAGAGTTCTAAGCCACAGAGTCGCACAGATTGTCCGAGTGCAGCGGAGTCATGAACGCATAGGCGATCGGTAATAAGTTCACTGAGTCGACAATATAGCGGAAGCATTGAATAACACAAGTTGAAGTAAAGAAACTCTTTATTGATATAAACAAGTGTTACAGGCGACGCTTGGCCGAGATTACAAGTCGCTCAAGCCTCTCTCTCTTTGAAACAATACAAGCGTGCCAAGTGGTACAATTATGGAATGATTGTACATGCGATGATCAGGCGATGTTCATAATATTATGTCTTGTATATGTGCTTCTGTTCCGGATGCAGCGCTGCTTCGGAGTGATCTCCATGCCTTAGCACGTACGAAGGAGCATCCGCATCGAACGAGGTTCTCCCGCACCCTGCATACAAACTGGTGGATTATCAGTACATTGATTGCACTGGTGGGGAGGCTACTCGCCCGCTCGACAAATCCAAACACGTAATATAAGTTTCGTGCACCAACTATTAAGTTGTCTTTCTAGTTGCCTTAGGATCAGTTTCATGCAAATATTGAATAGCCTAACTCGTATGGTAGTGCGCCATGCGACATGAGAGGAAACACGGCAAGACTTACCAACTTACCATTTGTCCTTCCCTGTCCAAGGCAAACATTATTAATTCAAGCACGGGCAAGTATAAAACATTCAGGGGCATTTATAATGAAAACTAAGGCAATAGCATATGCAACACGAGAGTCATTGTATCATGATCGTTCAGGTGTTCAGTTATTTCTTTTGACATGATGAAATAACTCGCAGGCGGATAGCCGCTAAGCGAGGATGACTTATCTATATGAACATGAGTCACTAGCATAGCCATTTTGGACATAGTCAAGACAAGGATAGCATGCTACAAGAGAGTACACGATGCGCTGCAAGCTATCCTGTCCCGTATACGATGACTACACACGAGTTCCATCCGGATCGGATCGGCCCCAGTGCCCCGGTGACCGTCCGTGGAACAATACCTCATTTCCGAGTTGTCCGCGACATGCAATCTTTGGGTCTTTCAATTATCACGAGATACACGAGAACACGAGAACACGCGTGCACTAGAACACGAGAACACGAGTGCACGAGAACACGAGTACACAAGTACACGAGATACTTGAATCTTGTTTCTTTGTTCAGTGAATAACTTGCCTTGATGCATTCCCCTGGCTCGGGGCTGCCTGGTGACCTAACGATCCCGGATACCTGCAGGTTCAATCATGCACGAAACGACTACTTAGTAGTCTCCCGGGGTTTGGATGAAAACAAGACAACATACAAGCAGACAAGCATGCATTTATACAAACACAACATTCATGTTAGCTCGGGCCCGAAGGTAAGCCGAGGAGTGAGATCGTAATGGACTTCCCGAGCGACACGTTCTAGGGTAGCATGCGAGGGTCTGAACATATATAAGCAATGTTTCATTTCCATGTTCTAGCATAAGCAATACAAGTTGGGATTATTCCCTTAGCTAGGTGCGTTGGATTCTTATTAGCATGCAGGGGGTGATTCACCTAGCGACTAGCATGTATTATTCCAGATTTTATGTGTGCTGACTAAGCAAAGACAAGTTCACCGTAGCCACCCACCTTAGCGATGATTCGCCTCGATTGAGCGATATGTCAAGCGAGCCTCTGAAAGCCTAAGCCGAAAACCTGTAGGGACAAGTCTGGATATTATTTGCTTCTCGTTTGAGGCAAAGCAGGTCGGAACATTGCACTTTTGTCGTTTGATCCGGCAGTCCGCTTGAACGGAACGGGGTGTTACATTGCCTCTCCCCAACTTTATCCCAGCAGATCGGTGACCTACACTTCTGCCCATACAAAGCCTCATACGGAGCCATCTAGATGCTAGACAGATAACTATTGTTGTAAGCAAATTCGTCTAGCGGCAGGTTGACGTCCCAACTTGACTTTGAATCGATCAGGCAGAGGCGTAGCATGTCTTCTAGTATCTGATTTACCACTTCTGTCTGGCCATCTGTTTGAGGATGGTAGGCTGAGCTGAACTTCAACTTGGTCCCCATCGACGACTGAAGGCTTTCCCAGAAATATGAGACAAAACGTCCGTCCCGATATGATACTATAAAAACTGGCACTCCGTACAGCCGGACTATCTCGTCAAGGTAGGTTTGAGCGAGGCGATCGGCACCCCAAGTACTTTTGATGGAGATAAAGTGTGCAGACTTGGTTAACCGATTGACGATGACCCATATTGTGTTATTTCTCCGTTGCGTCCTTGGCAGACCAACAATAAAGTCCATGCTGATGTGCTCCCACTTTCATTCCGGGATAGCAAGATTCTGTATTTCTCCACCCGGCCTCTGATGCTCTGCTTTCACCCTCTGATAGGTTATGCATTGCGACACGAAGAGCGCCACATCTTTCTTTATGCCGTGCCACCAGAAGATAGTGCGAAGGTTATTATACATTTTTGTCTCTCGGGATGGATAGTATAGGCTGCGTAATGTGCTTCCATGAGGATTTCCTTTCTGAGTTCTGAATCATTGGGGACGCATAGCCTTTCCTTCACTCGCAGCACCCCATTCTCGTCTACTACAAAGTCTTTCGCCTTTCCCGCTTGAACCTGCACCCGCATTTTCCGGAGGAATGGGTCAGCTCTTTGAGTAGATGTGACTCTCTCTATCAGGTTGGGTACAAATCGCATCTGAGCAACCCGTGCATCGCGATAACGAATTCTGAGTTCGATGCCCATTTCTTCTAACTCCCTTTGTAACCTGCGATCGACGGACAGAGATCCCGTAAAGACCCGACTCAACGCATCCGCTACTACATTTACCTTGCCAGGTGTATAGTCTATCGTCAAGTCGTAATCCTTTATCAATTCTAGCCAACGTCGTTGTCGTAGGTTCAGATCTGCCTGGGTGAACAAGTACTTCAAACTCTTGTGATCGGTATAGATTCGGCAAGGCACTCCATAAAGGTAGTGTCGCCACAACTTTAACCCGAACAAAATTGCTGCCAGTTTCATATCATGCGTAGGATAATTCTTTTCATGCTTTTTTAGCTGTCTGGATGCATAGGCTATCACTCTATCTTGCTGCTGTTTGATAATAAACGAAAGAAATAAAACAAGGCTTATACGAAACCTCTTCTTTGTTTACAAACAAGAAAAAAGTGTACAATTAATCCTATACGAGGATATTAAGTACAAAATTGGATTCTGGGGAAAATATTGCTATAGGAGTCTGATCTGCGGTCGATTATTTTGTCCCTTGGACCACACGATGACGAAGAAGTGCTATAGAAGAAGAAGGAGAAGCTTCAGATGTTGCAAGAGGGATTGGATTTTCATTGCCAAAGTCTTCAATCACTACTCTCTGTCTATGAACTCTACTCTTCTCTCTTTTTCCGATTGTCCGATCTTTTTCTTCCCCGCTCTTTCAAAATCTTCGACCCTGGACCTCCGTGACCGGAGGTCTCTATTTATAGGGTTCAGTGACAGTCGGCGAAGAAACCGAACAGCGGAGAGAGCTGCACCTTTTACGCGGCGGTTATAATAACTGCTACTAACGTATGAATGATCTCCAGAATCGGCGTGTGACGCGTGTCCCATTATGAGGTAACGCGTATAATCGCTCATCGAAGATCACGGCATGCAATCCACGTAGGTAACTGCCCCTCGCGTAGAGAAGATTGGCATAAAAGCCAAATAACTGTCACGTTGGCGTAAAAAGCCAAAGAGTTATCTTGTTGGCGTAGAAGCCGAGTAGGCGTAGAAGCCGAATAGTTGTCAAGATGGCGTAGAAGCCAAATAGCTGTCATGTTGGCGTAGAAGCCAATTAGCTGTCAAGTAGGCGTAGAAGCCAGGTAGCTGTCATGTTGGCTTAGAAGCCAAGTTCTGCGTAAAGCTAGATGCTGCATGGATAGGTAGCCAGCGTAAAGATAGCCGATTATCCTTCCTTGACTGAGATCTTGAGCGTATTCTGGGCCAAATAGTCTTATCACGCACCTTTGCAAATATAGCCTGAGTTGGCATATTTCGAGGAGATAGCATACGGCGTACTCCTATAGCTGAAAATAGCCTGATGGCATAATATGCAGGGATGGTGATGTGGACGTATTAGCCATAATTATAGCTCACCCAGTTATTAAAAGTAGAACCAAATCTCGTACATTAAATGCAGAGATCTGTCCCCATCTCGCGCATTAACTGCAGAGACGTGCCTCGAGTTCTGTACGAAGAACAGCTTTTGACGTGGTGGTTGGTTTTGTCTTATCCTGAGCGTAAAAGCTCATGTCTACCTGTCTATAATAGGCAGCGTATTCCTTGAATGCGTAAGCGACGTCTTATATCAAGGATTTGTCGCTAAGCGACAGTCTGGGGCTCTGTATAGAATCATCATTACAGCCGTCCTCTTGATAGTCGTCCAGTACTCTTTGTCAGGAGTCAGGTTCACTGCTTCGTCTGACAGATTCATTCGAGGAATACGAAGAGTTCCTCGTACAACTTCTCGCTGCATTAAAAGCAGATATGTTTTATGCCACAGTGGCGATGTCATAACCTTTTTACGCCAAAGCAGTCTGGAAATACTGCATTACGCGGGTTGTTCTGGAGTTATGTTTTACGCTGAATAGCGTTAAAGCTCTGTTGTACGCCTATAGCTCTGAAGTCATATTTTACGCTACCCAGTGCATGTTGGGTTTTACGCGTATGATTTCCCAGCGTATTTTTCATGCTTCTACAAGACCCCCTTCAAAGTTTTCAAATTTCTCGTAATTTGAAACACTTTGAATAAAGCATAAAACGGTCAAGTTTGACTCGTTCTGCGAGGCTGATTTCTCGGCAAATATTTAGGAATTTGTTGGGATTTGATGTGATCTCCTTTGCCCATATAAAGGCTAATGAGTTAACCTGTTCTTCCCACACTTTCTTCACCACAAAGAGATGGTTGTCGATGTTCGTCTTGCTGACTTGAGGAAGAAGAAGATCATGTTCTTCCAGCATGTAAGGAGCCATAAAAAGAGGCATCTTCAAGCAAATGTCCTCTGCAACGATGGATCATGGAAGGATATCATAGCTTCCTTTGCTCGGGATAATTAGCAATTTCATATGGCGATTCGTCCAGGAGAGAGGAAGGGTCGTTTTAGACCACACAGCTTGCAAGCTATATTTTCTCCTATCATGGCGGTGGACAAGGGTAGGCAGTTTGGCCCTGTCTTCCAGTATTATGTTGGGTCTGAACCCCTAACACAATTGTAGGGCATGCCTGCCATGGCATATGGGGGATGGGCTTGCAAATTGATACATGCCCAGTTCTTTATCCTTCCGCCATTTATCATTTTCTTGTTAATCGGCCTCGGAATTCGATTAACTGTTGTAGAAGACGAAAAAGATCTATACCAATATGAGAACCCGGCGCAACAGATTCTTGGTGTGATCTTAAGTAAAAATGAGAAACCCTTTGTAGAAAAAGGATTTCCATCGTATGTAATCATGAAGATGAAAAACCCTTTATAGACTGGATTTTCATCATATGTAATCATGATTAATAAGATTGTCTTCTTTTACGCATCTGATGATTTGCCATATTTGCTGTGAGGAAGTATGAATATGTGCATCTTCGGCACGTCTGAATAACTTTACGCCAACTCTGATAAGAGAGTATCTGATCTCGTCCCGTCTTTTACGCATAACTGAAGACGCGTAGAAAGCTTCTTAGCATTAAGTCGTCTTTGAAGATCCAAACTGTCATGCTGTTTTGGACGAGGAGTCACGTAGAATTTCTGAACTGTCACTTCTTTGACACGAAGGATTCTTGTTTAGACCATCATCTTCAAGAATGATTTCCCAAAAATCCCTTGAAATAGGGCAAAAAATGGCCGTCAAACAGGCCATACTTGAACTTTTGAGAAAGATTCCGGCTAGACTTCGGATGAGCTTCCAATCGACCCAAGAAGAAGAGTCATCTTCAATGTTGCACTCTGTATGTTTTGGGCACTTGGAATATTTTGTAGCCGAGAAGGAGCATTTTCTGCGTAGATCCTTGCAATTGGCCATCTGTAGCTTTCGAGGGTAGAATCGTAGATTTGTAGCCTCTGAGCGTAAAAAAGCTTCCTAGCGTGAAATCATAGATTTATAGCCTCTGAGCGTAAAACCGTAGGTTTGTAGCCTCTGAGCGTAAAAGCTCCTGAGCGTAAAAGCATCTGAGCATAAAACCATAGATTTATAGTCTCTGTGCGTAAAACCGTAGACTTGTAGCCTCTCGAGCGTAAAAGCTCCTTAGTGTAAAATTATAGATCTGCTCTGCGCGTAAATTCTGGATCCACTGACTGTCCGTCTTCTTCTTTTCAAATGATAGGCTGACGTGGTCCCAAATCATAACCGAATATTAAATATCAGATTTTGTTAGGAATTCGAAGAGTTATCCGAACTCTATAAATAGCCCAAGGTCCTGAGAGAGAAAACTTTTATCTGTCTTCACAAAATCCTAACTTTTCAAGAACCTCTCTTCTTTGTCTCTTTCTTGAGAACTCAGAATCGCCATGGCACCCAAACAGGCTTCCACTGCTAAGGGAAAGAAGATCTCTTCCTCTTCTCGCTCTGCTGCTCCAACACGAGCAACACCTATTAGGCTGAACGAGCCTCGATCGGAACGCGGTGCTCCGCCGTCGAGCTGTGCTCGAAACGTCACAGGTAAAAGGACTCCGAGGGGAATAGATGACTTTCCGCACACGTTGTACGTGTATGCGAACCAATACGCCCATATTTCTAATGTGTTAGCTGTAGAAGCATGAAAAATACGCTGGGAGGATCTACGCAGCATCTTGATGCAGAGCAGCGTAAACAGAGACCTCCAAAGCTACCGGGCGTACAGCAGAGCTTTTACAGAGTTCTCCATCGCCTCCATGGCGTAAAACTCAGCCGCTCTCAAAGCAGCATTAAAGCGTACGAGGGACGCTTCGTCTTCCCCAAGATGAACCTGTCAAGTCACGCAGTGAACCTGACCTCTGACTTCTGACAAAAGGTGCTGCACGGCCACCCAGACGACGGCTGGAAACGATGGCAGACCCCTCGGGACGCACCCCACAGTATGATGACGGATCTTCGCATTTAATACAGAGGATTTGGTTGAAAGATCACCGAACCGTCGTCTACTGAAGTCCCCTCAGCATAAACCGCTCGCTCGTGTATAAGGGAATACGCTGTCCTGTTTTACACAGGCAAACGGGAGCTGTTTCACGCTCTGCAATAGACAAACCGCTGCCACGTCAAAAGCTGCACCTCGTACGGGGCTCGAGGCACGTCTCTATGTCTAATTGCACAGAGCAGTGACAGTTTTCCCTCGAGGCACATCTCTGCGACGGATGCACAGAGGGGCTGCAGGCCTTCAAAATACGTCTCCGCATTTAATGCACAGGATGATGGCAAATCTCTGCACTTAATACGAGAGATTTGATTATATCTGCAAAAGCCGTAAAGACGTCCGCATCAGCACTTTGGTACGGCACGAAGTGGCTTCTACGCCCAGTCAGGACCAGTGATCATGCGGCTTCCAACGCCCTCTCAGCCTCTACGACTATTCGGCTCCTATGCCTGTTCGGCTCCTATGCCTGTTTGGCTTCCATGCCTGTTCGGCTCTTATGCCCGCCTCGGCTCCTATGCTTGTTCGGCTCCTATGCCCGTTTGGCTTCCATGCCTGTTCGGCTCCTATGCCTGTTTGGCTTCCATGCCTGTTCGGCTCTTATGCCCGCCTCGGCTCCTATGCCTATTCGGCTGCTATGCCTATTTGGCTTCTATGCCATGGCGACAGACGTTGGCTTTTACGCCCACCTCTTCTACACGAGGGGTACCTACCTGCGTGGCTTTTATGCCGTGATCTTTGTAGCAATAGTATGCGTTGTGTCCCCTTAGTTGGACCCGCGTCATACGCTCATTCAAAAGATCATCCATACGCAGGCATTGGTTACTTTAACCGTCGTGTGAAAGGGTGCTGTGTTGTCCACTCCTCGGTTTTTGCACCAACGGAGTGGTCACTGTCACCAAAACTATAAATAGAGACCCCTATCAATGGGGAAAAAGGTCGGAACTTGAAAAGAAGATCTAGAGGTTGATACCAGATCAAGACCAAACAAGTGAAGACCAAACAAGGAGAGAGGAGATCGAGAGAGAGAGAGAGAGAGAGAGAGGAGCCCGGAGCTCGGCAAAGAGTAGGGATCGACGACCTTGGCATCGTGCATCCACCCCCCTTTGCAACCTCCGAAGCTGCTACCTGTCTTCCACGGCACTTCTTCAACATCGTGTAGTCCAAGGGCCAAAGTGATCGACCGCAGATCAGACGCCTATAGCAATTTATATCCAGATTAAATAAATTGTGCTCCCACATCCTCGTATAGGATTACATTGTACAAGTTTGTTTGTAAACAAAAGGGCACGGGTTTCGTACAAGCCCCGTCATTGAAATACACTTTCATTCTTTCGTTTAAATACCACAAACAAGATGGCGACTCTGCTGGGGACGTCTTTCTCTTCTGACGAGGAAGTAATTGCTCAACACGATGCGGTATCTGTAGGAACCGTGAAGAAGACACTGGTCGTCCATTTCGACCAGTCAGCCTACGAAGACATGCTTCGAGCCGGGGGTAGCTCTCACCCTCTCTCCGTCCAAGACGACAGGAAGCTGCGCAAAGTGTGGATGCCCAAGACATCCTCTACTATTCCTGTAGACTCTCCGATCTCTCCGACCAATGAGGTTGTAGCATCGCTCCCTCCGTGCACCGCACGTAAAATTCAGTCTCCCGCTACGCGCGGTACAGACAAAACTCCGGGCAAAGCCTCAGCGCTAACCCAGGAGTACCCACTGCGCTATACGCGTAGGATTCAGTCTCCCGCTACGCGCGACACAGACAAAACTTCTGATGGTGCCTCGGGACCAGGTCGGAGGTACAGATCACGCTCCGTGCGCAAAACGACATCTGACCCCCACGATGGGACAGACGAGCGTTGTGATCTCCGCAAAGGAAGGCAAGCGGCAGAATACTCGGCCTCTCGGCCATTACGCCGACGAAGGAACAATCTGCAAGAAGCCGATGGCCGACGGAAAACCTCTTCAGCTTTACGCCAATCTGAGCAAATCTCCGCACTACGCCAGGCGAAATCCTTCGGCTTGATACGAGCTCAAGTCGCAGAAAACAGGAGGCACAAGTCATCATCTTCTTTCTCCATGACTCCCTCTGACCTGCGCAAATATCTAATCCAGAAGCGTAAAAAGAGGGGACTCTCCAATATGTCTACTACGCCTCCTAGCGAACACTGTTGTAGTAGTCATAAAGTTGTGATTAGTTGCTGCTGTTCTAAAGCAAAGCAATCGGTTTTCGACCGGTTGAGCTACCCTCTGTCTTCTCAGGAAGAGGAACCCGCGCATGCATCTGTGAACATGGCTTCACACGAACGTAGAAGGGGGTCGAGCTCAAGACGTCATCCCTCCAGGCCTCCGAGCCAAAGGAGGTTCAATAGGCTCCTTAGCAACACTGAAGCCGGGGTGTTCCAAAACACTCGCACGAGGTCGCGACAACCAGCTTCGTTCTCTTCCGATTCCGACACTGGGGGTCGCCAAGCCCCCGAATCAGAAGCAGAAAGTGTAGAGTCGACTTCTACAACGACCTATACTAACCCTTCAATGACGCCCAGGGAGATGGAAGTTTACACCGTTGAAGGTGAACGCGAGGAAGCTTCACCGTCAGAAAGCGCGGAGCAACGTATCACCACACTGGAGACATCTCTGAAGCAAATGCAATCCGTGATGGAGAACATGCACCAGATGATGCTAACTCAGCATGCAACCGCCATGGCTCAAGCATCGGCCCTGCCAACTCAGATACGGGTGGGGGTGAACTTACCAACATCCAATCCGAGCCAAGAACCTGCGCTAGATCAGGAGTCGGCAGTTCCTCCACTTCCTCACTCGCAGAATATACTGCCTCCCGACGGAGTCATGATACCACCGACTCCGCACCACTCCGTGGTCCCGCTTCCAACAGAAGATCCGATGCGAGCAGTACGAGAGCTGAAAGCCCAGTTCGACGCCTTGAAGCATAAAGATCAGCTCAAGAAACTGGGAATCAACCAGCCTTACCCCGCTATCTGGGAAGAAGTTCCTTTTCCTCCGAAGTACAAACCTCAGACTATGGCTCTATTCGAGGGGAAAACATCACCAAGTCAGTACATGAACTATTTCAGTATGATGACGGTGTTGCTACAAGGAAACGACGCCCTCCTCACGCGGGTGTTCAAGGGCTGTCTCTCAGGGGTAGCCTATCAGTGGTACCGTAGCCTGGCAGACAACTGTATTACTTCCTTCGAGGACTTCAGAGCTTTATTCTTCATACGATTCTACGAGGGAGGAATGGACATGTCCATGTCCTCTCTTATCGAAGTCAAACAGAAGAAAAAGGAGGACGTTCGCATCTTCATCGAACGTTTTCGACAGGCCACCTTACAAATGCCTCCAGGAGTTCCAGACTCTGCGTTGGTAGACATTTGCAGGAAGAACCTCCTCCCCGTCGTCTCGGTGTTCACAGGACCATATCAGTTCCATGACTGGCCCTCGTTCATCATCTCGGCCGTTGCCGCCGAAGACAACAGTCGCAAGGCGCGCGACAATGGCATCATAATCTCCGCCTCTGACCGGGGCAAGAGGTCATCTCCTAGCAGCGACCATCCTCGTGGTCCTAAGGGGAAAGAAGCTCTGGCAATCAACACGTCCAGGCCAAAGATTACGGCAACCGCGCAAATGAGACCCGGGACTGCCAGGCCCGTCGAGGTCTACTCTTTCGACGACGACGATATCCCAAGTATATTCGAATGTCTCGTCAAGAGTGGCAAGATCACCCTTCCAGAGCTGAGGCGACCCCAAGAGGTCAGCAGTACTAGCGACCCCAAATACTGCGTCTTCCACAGATACGTACATCATCCAACGAAGGCATGTTACGTACTGAAGAGGAAGATCCAGGGGTTGATCGATGCTAAAGCCATCACTCTGCACAACACTGAAAAGACGGTCACGGCCAACATGATCTCTCTACAGTTTGGCAGTCTGCCTCCCCAAGAGATTCCGAATGGTGTTGCACCTATCTCTCGGACAATGATGAACCTCGTCAATCTCCCTCCGGCTAGGGATCAAAATCATGACCTAGTACCCCTAACCACTCGACGGGACGAGATCATGTGGGTTCACCCGGACTTGGTGGCAAAGCTCGAGAAGGACACTAACGCTACTAAAGTTGTGTCCAGAAAGAGCTCCAAGTGCAAACCATGCCATATGGTCGCGACTTCTTCGCCATCAGACGAGAACGAAGTACTAGCTGCAACCCGCTCAGGGAGAGTTTACCTCAACGACTACGGAACAAGTCAGGAAGGTACACCGGCAGACACTTCAGCTGCCAAACCGTCGGGACCCGAACCCATCATACCAGAGACCGGTCCTCCAAGACCAACTCCGGCAGAAAAAGGGAAGCAAAAAGAAGTCCGCTTTGATAAACCTGTGAAAAACATTCATAACAAAGGTTTAGAGAAGCCGTACAACTTCGACATCCTGGCCCAACTGGCTAATATGCCAGCCAGGCTGTCCATCTTCGAGCTACTCAGACTCTCCCAAGACACTCGTCTAGCCTTGAGCGAAGCGCTGATGCAGGCAGAGGCATACTTGACCCAGCTCAAGTCCCCCGACGAAGAACCGATGGCGTGTCCCCAATGCCACAGTGTGATGGAAGTGGTCCCAAACATCACTTTCACTCAAGATGACATGCTGTTAAAACATAACAGACATGATAGACCCCTCTATTACACAGGGTACATCGGTTCCATGGAGGTCGACCGGATTCACATAGATCCGGGGTCGTCGATCAGCATCATCCCTCACAGTCTGCTTAGACCGCTGAGGATTCCTACCAGCGAACTGGCTTTCACCACCACCACAATCGTGGGTTTCAACGCTGGAAGAAGCAAACCACTGGGGAAAATTCGCCTGAGGATCCAGATTGGCAACCTTAGATCAGTGGCCACATGTTACGTCATCGATTCAGAGGTATCCTACAACATTTTGCTGGGAAGTCCGTGGATCCACGACCACAACATTGCTCCTTCAACTCTACACCAATGCCTTAAATATGTAGACGCACAAGGAACAGTACAAACGGAGGTTGCCGACCTAAATCCGTTCAAAGGAGTTGAATCCTACTACTCCGATGCCGTGTTGTACTCTCAAGACCATGCGGAAGAGGTGCCAGGCGAGGCAGAGAAGGAATCCCACCGGGAGCCGGAAGAACCCTGCACCATCCTGCCACTGTCAATCAGAGTGAAGGGACGGACCACTCGTCCAAAAGCCGTGGAGCCTATCGATATCCACCTGGGTGAGTCCAGGTCAGGGGGTGATCCTCTCGTAATCACTTTGCACCAGAAGCCTCCTCCCCTAGTCATCAACCTTCGGCGCAACAAGCAGCCAACTGATGTAAACACAACCAGGAACGGAGTTCCAAATGATAATAAACATCCTCTTTTCCGGTACATCGGTACTCGAGTTCCGAAGCAGGAATCCACTCCCCCACGACGAGATAGAACCCATAGCACAAAACTTCTTGGCAGCTATAGATTCCTATCATCCGTACATCTGGGAGGCGGCATCATCATCCAATGTCATCACGGCATATGGGCCGCACGAGGACTCTATCTTCCTCGTCCCGCCTACCTATGACGGTCAGAGTACAATAGTCTTCGGCCGCATGCGCAATCAACCGACCGTCCAGGAAGATCCTTTCAATGACGATGCCGGAGAAATGCAGGTTCGCCGATACAGCCCGCAAGCGCTGAGGATCATGCAAAATATGGGCTACGACTTGAAACGGAAGCCAGGCCTCAACTACGGTAGAGGCAGACGAACGCCACCGCGCGGCAACACCCGCTATCAACAGACCCGTTTCGGGTTAGGGTATGCCACCTCCTCCGAGTCAGGCAAGGGTGTCTTTTCCTCCTTTCAAGACGACTCGTCGCCCTCCGACTCACCTGATGTTCCCGAACCAGCATTATCAGTAAATATGGTAGTGACGGATCCCTTCGAGGCGAACGAACCAGAGTCTGAGCCATTTGAAGATGACCTTTGGGCCCGACAAATGGATACACAATGGGAATTCTGCTTCGAGCAGAGAGAACCTCCCACTAAAGATGAAGTGATCCAGATCGACGTTGGGGATGAGCTCTCACCAAAGCCGATATTTATCAGTAACGATCTCGCCCTAGCTGAAAGGGAAGAGGTTATTCAACTGATAAAAGAATATATCGACGTCTTTGCATGGAATTATGAGGATATGCCGGGACTTGATCCGAAAGTAGCTACCCATAAGCTCAACATATTACCCGATTCAAAGCCTGTAAAACAGCACCAACGCCGGTTCCGCCCGGATATGATGGACGCCATTGAAGCTGAAGTCAAGAAGTTGATAGCCTGCGGTTTCATCCAGGAGGAACAACATCCCGACTGGGTCGCCAACGTTGTCCCAGTCATGAAGAAAAATGGGAAAATATGCATCTGCATCGACTACCGAGATCTGAATGCAGCCTGCCCCAAGTATGAATTCCCCCTTCCCATCGCGGACATCATGATCGACAACACCTGCGGCTTTGAGCGCATGTCTTTCATGGACGGGTTCTCAGGATACAATCAAATCAAGATGCATCCTGAAGATGAAAAGCACACTGCCTTCCGGACACCACTGGGGGTATATTGCTATACAGTCATGCCCTTTGGATTGAAAAACGCCGGGGCTACATACCAACGGGCTATGAGTAGCATATTCCATGAGCATTTACGCAAAATAGTGGAATGTTACGTAGACGACATAGCCGTCAAAAGCCACCTCAGAGGCGATCACATCCGAGACCTGAGGACGATATTCGAGTTAATGCGCCGGCATCAACTCAAGATGAACCCTACAAAGTCATTTTTGGGTGTATCTAGCGGCAAATTCTTGGGATTCGTCATTACCGCCAAAGGCATCCAAGTGGACCATGACAAAGTCCAAGCAATTGTAGAAATGCGACCGCCTCGTAATCTGAGGGAACTCAGGGGGTTTCAAGGACGTTTGGCTTATATCCGGCGGTTCATATCCAACCTCTCGGGGAGATGTCAGCCCTTTTCTCATCTCATGAAGAAAGGTGTATCCTTCGTATGGGACGAAACCTGTCAGCAGGCATTCGGAGATATCAAGCGCTACCTCACCAGCCCGCCAGTTCTGGCACCCCCCATCATGGGAAGACCATTCTTACTGTACGTTCGAGCAATGGATCATTCGCTAGGGGCCCTCCTCGCACAGAAGAACGACGCGGGCCACGAACAGGCTATCTACTACCTCAGCAGGATGATGGTCGGAGCCGAGCACCGGTACAACCCAGTGGAGAAAGAATGCTTGGCTCTGATGTTCGCTATCCAGAAGACGCGACACTATGTCGCCGGCCAAACGATTCACATCATCTCCAGGATTAACCCTCTCCGGATACTGATGAATAAACCAAGTGCTCTTAATTCCCGACTCGCAACTTGGGCGATGCTGCTAACACCATATGACATGGTGTATGTCCCGCAGAAGTCCATCAAAGGCCAAGCATTGGCCGACTTCCTGGCTGCTCATCCGATCCCGGAAACTTCCAGACTATACGAGGACATCCCTGACGAAGTTGCAGAATGTAATTCCACGTCGGAAGGTGACACATGGCAACTATTCTTCGATGGTGCCTCCCGAACCAATCCCAAGGGAAACATAGTTTCAGGAGTAGGAATCGTCCTGGTCGCCCCTGACCAACTCGTCATCTACCGAGCATACTCCCTTAGCGAGCCATGCTCCAACAATGTGGCGGAGTACAACGCCCTACTAATCGGGCTCCAAGTCGCTAAAGAGCTGGGGGTCGAATCCCTGGAAGCTTTCGGTGATTCTCTGCTTATCGTCAATCAAGTCAGAGGAATATATGAAGTCCGGAATCCAGACCTCATCCCCTATCACCAAGCAGCAGTCGAGATAGCCATGACATTCAAAGGGTTCTTCCTAGAGCATGTGCCTCGATCCCAGAATCTGGAAGCTGATGCCCTAGCCAGTCTAGCTGCAGATCTGGCTACTCCCATAAGAAGGCAGAATTCGGTAATCCTTCTTAACAAAGAATTGTTCTGTGTGAAGAACAACTCTCACATAGAGCGCAGCTACGCTGTAAACACCGATCCTCCTACGAGAGATTGGAAAAGTCCCTTCATAGATTTCGTAGCATACGAAATCTTGCCGGAGGACCCCAAGGAAGCAGTATCCGTCAAGAGACAATCATTACGCTTCTACTTCGATGCATCTTCGCAGTGCTTATATCGCCGGACCTACGACGGACTACTATTGAGGTGTCTCTCTAACGACGAAGCACAGGAGATTATCCGTGAAGCTCACGACGGCGTATGCGGAGCGCATGAACCCGGTCCTAAACTGCAAGATCGCATCAGGAGAATGGGCTATTATTGGCCCACTATGATCTCAGATGCAATACGGTATGTAAGACATTGCAGAGCCTGTCAGGTTCATGCGGACTTCATACATCAACCGTCGGAACACCTACATCCTACGGTCGCATCTTGGCCTTTCGAAGCTTGGGGTATGGACGTCATCGGTCCTATTCACCCGTCTTCTTCCAAGGGTCACCAGTTCATACTGGCCATCACGGATTACTTCTCCAAATGGGCAGAGGCGATCCCTCTTACTGAGGTAAAGGCATCCAATGTGATCAGCTTCATCAAGCATCACGTCATTTATCGCTTCGGGATACCCCGGAGGATAATCCATGACAATGGGCCTCAGTTCATCAGTCAAGCGTTTCATCGGTTTTGCGATAAAAATCGGATACACAATATCGCCTCCACTGCGTACTATCCAGCTGCTAATGGTTTGGCGGAAGCTTTCAACAAAACCATTATCAAACTCTTGAAGAAATTCGTCTCCTCAAATAAGAGAGATTGGAACGAGAAGCTGGGCGAATGCCTCTGGGCATACCGCACGATGGTACGAACACCGACAGGTTGTACCCCATTCTCGCTGGTCTACGGAAGCGAAGCAGTTCTTCCCATTGAAATCCAGATACCTTCACTCAGGATAGCCGTGGCTAATGAGCTGAATCAAGAAAAGAATAACCTTTTAAGGCTTCAGGAGCTAGAAGGATTAGACGAGAAACGCCTCCAATCTCAACAGCGCATCGCGCTCTACCAAGCACGCATTTCCAGAGCTTTCGATCGTAAAGTAAAGGAAAGAGTGTTCAAAGTCGGAGAGCTAGTTTTGGCCGTAAGAAGGCCGATGATCCTTACTCACAGAAGTAAAGGCAAATTCCAGCCCAAGTGGGAGGGCCCTTATGTGATCGAGACAATGTTCTCAAACGGCGCCTACAGGCTGGCCCAGCCTAATGGAGACCTGTTAATGGCTCCTATCAACGGCAAATTCCTGAAAAGATACTATGCTTGACCTCCTCTGCTCAGGTGGAATACAGCGAAAACCTCACTTCTGACAAAACTACTTCCAAAACAACCTCTGATAGTGTCTTACCTACAAACCTTAGCCAAAGCACATTTCTATCATGTCCGTATGACCAATGAATAGATATGTCCTGCTGAAGTTTACCAAGAGCCTATCATGTCCATACTACCTCTGATAGTGTCTTACCCACAAACCTTAGCCAAAGCATATTTCTATCATGTCCGTATGACCAATGAATAGATATGTCCTGCTGAAGTTTACCAAGAGCCTATCATGTCCATACTACCTCTGATAGTGTCTTACCCACAAACCTTAGCCAAAGCACATTTCTATCATGTCCGTATGACCAATGAATAGATATGTCCTGCTGAAGTTTACCAAGAGCCTATCATGTCCATACTACCTCTGATAGTGTCTTACCTACAAACCTTAGCCAAAGCACATTTCTATCATGTCCGTATGACCAATGAATAGATATGTCCTGCTGAAGTTTACCAAGAGCCTATCATGTCCATACTACCTCTGATAGTGTCCGTATGACCAATGAATAGATATGTCCTGCTGAAGTTTACCAAGAGCCTATCATGTCCATACTACCTCTGATAGTGTCTTACCTACAAACCTTAGCCAAAGCACATTTCTATCATGTCCGTATGACCAATGAATAGATATGTCCTGCTGAAGTTTACCAAGAGCCTATCATGTCCATACTACCTCTGATAGTGTCTTACCTACAAACCTTAGCCAAAGCACATTTCTATCATGTCCGTATGACCAATGAATAGATATGTCCTGCTGAAGTTTACCAAGAGTTTATCACGTCCATACTACCTCTGATATCACTCTCACCCAAACCTGTCATTTACGTTCCGAAATGATGGGTCTACAAAGTCAGAAAAGAGCCGCTTTATTCCCAAAAGAGAGCAAAATTACATCTGGGGAAACAAAAGGAGAAAGGATACATCATGATGGCGGACTAGTCAGATCCCGAATCAGCCGCTCCAGTGCAGCTATCCTCTCGTTCCTGAGGAACAAGGCATCGACGCGAGCCTGCTCCAGCCGTGCCTCGGGAGTGTTCGTAAGGGTCAGCTCAGCCCTTGCCCGAAGACAGCCCGCACGGGCAACCTCTGCATGGTCCAGATCCCGCCGCGCTGCGCTAAGGCGACCAGTCGCTACATCCAGACCGGCCAACGACTGGGAAGCCCACTCGTCTGCCAAAGCAAGTTTTTCCCTCAACTTGCGGGCCCTCGCTGCGTTCCCCTCATGCTCGGATCGACACTTCGCCTCAACGGCAAGAGCCTCATCCACGACAGCCTTTCTTTCATCCATATCCAGCTTGTGCGTCATGATGGATTTGTCTAGGCTTTCCAGCTTTGAGGCAAGCCGCGCAGTCATGGCATCGTACCTGGTCTGGACATCAGGATCAAGGCTGCCCTCGGTCAGCTGCAAGTAGTCGTTAATAGGTTGCTCTAAGCCATTAACCACCGCCTCCAGGGCGTCTGCTACCCCAGGATCGCCGAGCTCCCTGACGACCCCAATCGAGAACTGGGAAGTCTTCTTCAAACGCTCGAAGTCTAGGCTCTTCGCCAACACCATTGATACCATCATTTTCAAACCGGTGTAGAAGAGGCTGGTATGTTGCTCGGTCAACGCAACCAGATTCGACTGAACGCCAGGGGTGGTCGTAGTACTAGCAAGTCCCCCTCCGGGAACGATTGCGGATGAAGTAGCCACACCCGCCGCCTCGACGGGCGGTGCGACCAAGTGAGGCGCGGCAACCATGGCCGAAGTCATCGACATACCCACAAGAGGCGAGGCCACGGTGACAGGTTCATCCTCCTCTTGAGATAACGAGACCACTCCGGGCGAGCTAGCCCCTGAAGGAATTTCCTCCTCGAAATCGGGCGCCTCCGTATCATCGCCAGGAGCCAGAGCAGAGCCAGAGGACGCTTCAACGCTATACTCCCCGTGGACGCTGCCCCCTGAAAAGAGGACAAGAAAGTTGGTATCAGTATGATAATAACCTTTCTAGGGAAAAATGAAAAGACGACATTTACCCGGAGCCGACGGCATATACGACGCATCCACAGCCGAGGTAGCTAGACCATGCCTCAAGGATGCAATACGGACTGTCATGCCTGGAGAAGGGGGTGGGCCGACCGACATCACCAGGAGTTCGGACAAGCCCTCGCCAAAACGCGGTCGAGGTTCGCCAGCTGGAGCCCTGCTAGGCATGCTCGCTGACACAACGGGAACTTCACCCACTGCTGGCCCAGGAAAAGATTTTTCCATCTGCCGCGGCCATGCAGGCAATCTTGTTCCGCTACCTGAGGCAGTGGCAACGACAGCAGCCCCAAACGAAGATTCTCCGGCCCCGCCAGCCGGAACTGCAGAAGGTCCCTCTCTAAAAGGCGAGGAACCTCCAGCCAAAGAATCATCCCTGATATGGGGAGATGCAGGCTCACTCCCGGGAGCCTCAACACCAAGAATGCGGAGAGGACGAGCAACCGTCTTCTTCCTCCTCTTACGAAGAGAAGCTTCCTTCGGAACAGAGGCCCGACGCTTCCCAGAAGAGACTACCAATGCCCCCGCAGGCGGAGGCACGTCATACCTCGGCACCGGCACCAGTAGCTCATCCGGAGTGCCAGACTCCTCGCCCTCGTCAGAAGAAACCGAGGGGATTTCGACTCTTCCCCCGGGCTTGGGAGAAGGCACCCTGAAGCTTCCCCGCAAGTCAAAATCGCGATGGAAGGTGTTGATCGCCACGAAGAACTGGGCATAAGAATGGAGGATGTGCAGCTCCGTGGAGGTTGTGACCTCCGGCACAATGAAGGTTGCTCTTGTGCAACCCATGATAAAATATCGCCACCCTCTGGCTCCATCAATGAGTCCGCCCCTGGATCTGAAGCTGGTGACGGCATTGCCCACGTGCAATTGATCATACCCAAGCTGCCTGGCGAACCGACTAGGCAAGTAGGGCTCAAAGAAGCAGTGATCTTCACTCCTGTACAGCAGATGGGAAGGTCTAATACAGACCAACCAATTGAAGGCTTCCGGAGAAAGATCGGTCTTCTCTCTCCCTGAATCCTCAAACCATATCCCCGATTGGTTGTGATGTACGGAGGGAACGATACAGAGGAGCTTCCAGCTGTGGCAGAGGTTCAACACCAACCGACAATATAGAACTATGTTCACATTCCAAGGAGAGTCCTTGTAGTTCAGCAAGAAGCTACCCCCAGAGCTGCTACCAGTGCCGGGAGACATCATCCGAGGATTGTGAAGAATTAACCAGCCCATCAGGTACAGGTATGGTAATTCCACCCTGGGAAAGCTCTCGCGCCGAGCTTCATCAACGAGCAACCCATCTGTCATGGCTCTCAGGCCAGCCTGAATGCGGCACACCATGGCAGGGAGCAAGCCTAGTCTTGCCCCAAACACCAAACGCACCGCAGGCCACAGGATGTTCCGGTGGATGCGGTCCGCAGATGAAGTACCGGGCACCACTACTCGCCGCAGCCATACAGAGAGGAAACCGGCCAGTTGGGCTTCCTTAGACAAATGCGGCGGCAACTCCTCAAATAACTACAGGCTGTAGTGCCTTCGGGGTAATTTCCTACCCCCTCGGCGAGAACCTGATCCGGAGCCTTGGCATCTCCCATAAGATCCTCGACGACCTGGGCACTGAGAACGCCCAAACAGTTCACGGGCTCGTTCTTGCCCCCTGAGACTTTCTCCGACTTGGCGGCCCTAGCCCGGTGAAAGAAAAGATAAGACATCCACTTGGTGGTATGGGCCAAATCTGAGGGCTCGTTGTAAAAGGCGGTGCACGCGAAGTATTGGCACATCAGCTCCTGATATACTTCCACCACCCGAGAGTCTGAATCCCCCAACTCCCGATTGGTGGGGACGTACTCTTCATACGGGGTATCCCCCATCGGCAGCCTGGAGATCACTGCCATCTCATGCAGGGCCAGTCCCAACTCCCCCAGTGGAGTGGCGAAAGTCCCGGTGAGCGAAATGTATCGCTCCATCAGCGCCAGGAACAAGTTAGGGTTCGGGGGCAACCCAACCCTCGTCGCACTCACAGCGGCGTACAGTCCAATGACCTCCAGCTCTCTCCGGAAGCGCTTCAGGGCCCAGTCTACTAGGCAGGTCCACCGGGAGTTGGTCGGGGTGATCCACCCATTACACCGGGGGTTCTCCTTGGGGTATACACCACCTCGTCCCATGAAGTCGTTACAAAAAGTCGGCAATTAAGCCGGCTGGATCACCGAGCTGTCCTCACTCGGGACACTGCCCGGGCGCAGCCCCCTGAACAAAGTCACAGCGCCGGAAGGGCGACTGACAAACGACCCCTGGTCAGCTCCTTTCAGATGAAAGATCTTCCCCGGCTTGCCGTGAAGATCAGGAGTCAACGTCCACGACATCCTCCTGGGATGCGTCGCATGGAAGAAAGCCGAGATAGGGTAGTCCCTCGGCATCGTTGGCAGATACAGAACCAGATTCCCGGCAAGGAAAACCCAGGGTTCCCTCTTGGGCTTTGTCTGGGACCGTTTGTCAATCATGTCACCAAAGAGGAAAGCTGGCTTTATATACCGCTCCCCGTCTAGGTGTGCCAGGGGCTCTCCGTTGATCATACTCAGCAGCGCCCGCTCGCCCTGAGGCGATATCAAGGTCTCCCTTCCTTCAGGATACTGGAGTCCCGAGATGGGAAATGCCACGTGGGACAGATCCTCCAGATAGTTCGAATGCAGCATCCCTGCAGCAGAACCCATCACCTCGGCCAGTGGAGACTCACCCAAGTCAACTACAAAAGTGCAACGAAAATATGTCATTACAAATCCTGCATGAACATACTGACCAAAGAAACGACAGTCTGTGCTTTACGACAAGACTGTACAAATTTGGTCATTTTTACGCCGGGAGTCTCATCCGAAGGCGTAATTGGCAGTATACAGTCCGTGCTCTACGCCGGACTGCCAAAATCCTAATGGTCACGCCAAAGGTTCCGCAACCAGGCGTAAAACTAAAATTTTATAGAAAACCCCAAGTTTTCGGCAGTCAGGGCTGTTACGCCCAGAACTGCGGAAAACGATGGAGTTTTTACGCTGGCACATTAGAAATGTGGGCGTAAAAGATGATAACGTCTCCGTGCATCATCTTCCTCAGAGAGGCTATCAGCACAGAAGACGACCTAGCGCGGTCACGATCAACGTGTGCGAAGGATTTCTTTTCACCGTTCTTATCTTCCCAAAAGCTCTACCTCTCAGACCGGGTGCACTACTCATCGGCGGGATATTTCGCTCAGAAGGAAGTTCGCCCTGCCCGACCGGAGACTCTCTCGCTGGGACAGAAGAAGAAGAACCTATGCCCTTTCCCTTAGCGGAGGAGGTTTGTTTCGACGCCATTCTTCTGAAAACTCGAAGTACTCGGAGAAGGAACGAAGAAAACCCGAACAGTCGAAAGCTCTCTTTCGCAAAAGACGGATGAAAAAATTTCTCCCTCCGAGGCTAGGGATATATATAGAGTTCAGGTCGACTCCTCGAATCCTCGGACGGACTCCTCGAGACCCCAACCAAACCTCGCAATTAAAAGTTGGTTATGATTGGATGCCACATCAGCCCACTACTCTCGAAAGACGGACGGTCAGCAAATTCGAAGAGTCTTTCGTGCAAAACAGGTTCGTGGTTCTACGCTAAGGAGCTTTCTACGCTCGACAGCAACAGATCTACGGTTTTACGCTCGCAAGCTGCAAGTCTATGGTTTTATGCCCGGATGCCGTTTGTGCTCAGTAGCTTTCATGCTCGAGAGGCTACAAACCTACGACTTCACGCTCAGCAGTTACCAAACCTACGATCTCACGCTCGGTGGCGTTTAGTTTACGCTCGGAGGCAACAGATCCACAGGCCCTACGCACGGAAGATTTCTTTCTCTAAACAGGCTAACGAATCTACAGTTCTACGCTAAGGAGCTTTCTACGCTCGACAGCAACGGATCTACGGTTTTATGCTCGCAAGCTGCAAGTCTATAGTTTTATGCCGGGATGCCGTTTGTGCTCAGTAGCTTTCATGCTCGAGAGGCTACAAACCTACGACTTCACGCTCAGCAGTTACCAAACCCACGATCTCACGCTCGGTGGCTTTCTACGCTCAACAAGCTATGAACTCAGGATTCTCAGCTCATCTACACTACGGATCTCTGACTTTCCACATATCCGAACAAGCTCAACAAGCGGTCAATTACAAAGAGTTCACATAGAAGATACTCGTCCTTGACCCAGAGCACCCCAGGTACCCGAAGCATACAGAGTTCAAACATTGAGAAATTATTCTTCTCGGGTCCAAAATGGGAGGTTCATCCAGACTCCAGTCTGAACATCTCGTCTATCAAGAGGGCAATTCAGTTTTGACGGCCAAAGCCTCGACCCTGTTCCAAGGGAGTTTCGAGAGATTATTCTTGAAGACGAAGTCTGAACAAGAGTTCTGTTCATCAGAAAAAACTCTACGCAGTCCCCCAGTCCTAGCAACAGGACGGTTCTAAACGTTCAAAATACTCAACATTCTATGGACAGGGCCTAGTACTCTTTCTATCAGAGTCGGCGTAAAAGTTCAGACGTGTCGAAGCTGCACATATTCAGACTTCACAGCAACATATGGCAAGGCGATCATATGGAGAAGAAGACGACTTTATTAAAAGATTAAAATCATGATTACATATGAGGGAAATCCAATCTACAGGGGTTTTTCTCTATTCTTCATGATTACATCTGAGGGAAACTCCGTCCACAAAGGAGATATCCCCTCGTCGTCTGAAGGCCGCCCACAACCCGTTCTACCGGGTTCAGGTCTTCCTCTTCATCCAAGAAGATGATCAGTGGCAGGAGGATACAAAACTGGGCAGATGACCCATCCTCCAAACAGAAGCAGGGTAAATCTGCTTTCCTACAGACCCCCGCCACGCTAGCCGGTCTGAGGGCATCGAGGGAAGGCGCAGCTGGCCGAAAGCTGTATGGTCTAACACGACCCTTCCTCTCTCCTGGTGCAACGCCATATAAAGTTGCTGATTATCCCGAGCAAAGGAGGCTAAGATATCCTTCCATGATCCATAGTTGCAGTGGACACTTGCTCGAAGATGCCGTCTTTTTCGGCTCCCTACACGCTCGAAGAACATGATCTCCTTCTTCCTCTGATCGACCCGACGAACTCCGGCGATCATCTAGGCGTGGTGATGGGAATGTGGTGAGAACAGGTTCACCCCCCAGCCTTTTTATAGGCAAAAGAGATCACAGCGGTCCCCAATAAATCCGCCATAAAGTCAGCACCGACCGTTTCAACGCTCCACTCAGAAACGTTTCGAGTTACGAGGGGCCGTTCATGCTTCATTCAAAGCGTTTCAAATTCCGAGGAATTTAAAAGCTTTGAAGGGGGTCTTGTAGAAGCATGAAAAATACGCTGGGAGGATCTACGCAGCATCTTGATGCAGAGCAGCATAAACAGAGACCTCCAAAGCTACCAGGCGTACAGCAGAGCTTTTACAGAGTTCTTCATCGCCTCCATGGCATAAAACTCAGCCGCTCTCAAAGCAGCATTAAAGCGTACGAGGGACGCTTCGTCTTCCCCAAGATGAACCTGTCAAGTCACGCAGTGAACCTGACCTCTGACTTCTGACAAAAGGTGCTGCACGGCCACCCAGACGACGGCTGGAAACGATGGCAGACCCCTCGGGACGCACCCCACAGTATGATGACGGATCTTCGCATTTAATACAGAGGATTTGGTTGAAAGATCACCGAACCGTCGTCTACTGAAGTCCCCTCAGCATAAACCGCTCGCTCGTGTATAAGGGAATACGCTGTCCTATTTTACACAGGCAAACGGGAGCTGTTTCACGCTCTGCAATAGACAAACCGCTGCCACGTCAAAAGCTGCACCTCGTACGGGGCTCGAGGCACGTCTCTACGTCTAATTGCACAGAGCAGTGACAGTTTTCCCTCGAGGCACATCTCTGCGACGGATGCACAGAGGGGCTGCAGGCCTTCAAAACACGTCTCCGCATTTAATGCACAGGATGATGGCAAATCTCTGCACTTAATACGAGAGATTTGATTATATCTGCAAAAGCCGTAAAGACGTCCACATCAGCACTTTGGCACGGCACGCAGTGGCTTCTACGCCCAGTCAGGACCAGTGATCATGCGGCTTCCAACGCCCTCTCAGCCTCTACGACTATTCGGCTCCTATGCCTGTTCGGCTCCTATGCCTGTTTGGCTTCCATGCCTGTTCGGCTCTTATGCCCGCCTCGGCTCCTATGCATGTTCGGCTCTTATGCCCGTTTGGCTTCCATGCCTGTTCGGCTCCTATGCCTGTTTGGCTTCCATGCCTGTTCGGCTCTTATGCCCGCCTCGGCTCCTATGCCTATTCGGCTGCTATGCCTATTTGGCTTCTATGCCATGGCGACAGACGTTGGCTTTTACGCCCACCTCTTCTACACGAGGGGTACCTACCTGCGTGACTTTTATGCCGTGATCTTTGTAGCAATAGTATGCGTTGTGTCCCCTTAGTTGGACCCGCGTCATACGCTCATTCAAAAGATCATCCATACGCAGGCATTGGTTACTTTAACCGTCGTGTGAAAGGGTGCTGTGTTGTCCACTCCTCGGTTTTTGCACCAACGGAGTGGTCACTGTCACCAAAACTATAAATAGAGACCCCTATCAATGGGGAAAAAGGTCGGAACTTGAAAAGAAGATCTAGAGGTTGATACCAGATCAAGACCAAACAAGTGAAGACCAAACAAGGAGAGAGGAGATCGAGAGAGAGAGAGAGAGAGAGAGAGAGAGAGAGAGAGAGAGAGAGAGAGGAGCCCGGAGCTCGGCAAAGAGTAGGGATCGACGACCTTGGCATCGTGCATCCACCCCCCTTTGCAACCTCCGAAGCTGCTACCTGTCTTCCACGGCACTTCTTCAACATCGTGTAGTCCAAGAGCCAAAGTGATCGACCGCAGATCAGACGCCTATAGCAATTTATACCCAGATTAAATAAATTGTACTCCCACATCCTCGTATAGGATTATATTGTACAAGTTTGTTTGTAAACAAAAGGGCGCGGGTTTCGTACAAGCCCCGTCATTGAAATACACTTTCATTCTTTCGTTTAAATACCACAAACATCAGCATAAAACCATCTTTTCGTAGTCTGGCGTAAAAAGCTCAGACTGTCGAAGTTTGGCGTATACTACAAACTTTAAGTTTTACGCGCTGGATGTAAATTCCGGCGTACAAACTCAAATTTTGGCAGCCTGGCGTAAACACTCAGACTGTTAGATTTTGTGTATACTGCCAACCTTGAATTTTATGCCTCGAAAATAGGTTTCAGCGTAAAAGCTCAAGTTTTTACAGTCTTGGCGTAAAAGCACAGACTAATCATCTTTGGTGTAAACTGTAAGAGTGTATCGTCTAGTGTAGAAACTGACTTGTTCTCTTGCATTTTGTAGTGGACTTGCAGATCCCTCTATTGGCTGAGGTGATGGGCTCTGCTGCCGGGATGCTGAACTCAAACTATCTGGAGGATTTGTCTCATGTGACATTTCTCATCTCTGGAGCCAACTATCCTGAAGAAAGGGGAATCCTGATCTCGTCCCAAGGAGAACGCATGCTGCTGAGTATGCTCAGTGGGGAGCCCCTGACATACATCGACGGGACAGAGTATAAGATACCGGGTTTCTTATTCGGGGATGTTATTGACAAGCAATCCCAGACCAAGCCTAAGAAGGAGGACTGGATGTTCACTCTGAGGGCACGGTGATGTATCTGCCAAAGATTCCCAGGGATTACCCTATCTCGGCTTTCTTTCATGCCACATATCCTAGGAAGATGATGTGGACTCTGACCCCAGATCTTCACGGCTGACCGGGGAAGATCTTGTATAACAAGGGATTGAACCAATGGGCCTTTATGAGCCGTCCTTCAGGCCCTGTTGTCCACTTTAGGGGATTACTGTCGGGTAGCGTCCCGAGTGAGAACAGTTCGCTGATCCAGCCGGTTCAGATATCGACCTTCTGTAATGACTTCATAGGGCAGGGAGGAATGTACCCCAGAGTCAACCCTCGGACCAGTGGATGGCTTAGCCCGGGGAATCTTCGATGGGCCAGTTTAAATGCTTGGGCCCTGAAGCACTTCCAAGTGGAGCTGGAAAATATTGGCTTGTTCGCGGCCGTGAGTGCCACAAGTGTTGGATTACCAGCCAACCATAACTTGTTCTTAGCGTTGATGGAGCGATACAACTCGCTCAGCGGGACTTTTGCCACTCCGCTGGATGTAAAGCATGAAAAATACGCTGGAGAAATTATACGCATGAAGCCCGCGTAAAGCAGAGTTTCAGTGCTATGCAGCGTAAAGCATGACTTCAGAGCTATTGGCGTACAGCAGAGCTTCAACTCTATTTTTTTAGAGTTCCAGAATAGTCCGCGTAAAGCATCACTTTCGAGGCCATTTGTGGCGTAAAAGATGGCTGCCCTCCCCCTACAGCGTAACATACGCTTGTTTTTAATGCAGCGTGGAGTTATACGAGGAAAACTTCGAATTCTTCGAATGAACCTGTCAGAAAGTATAATGAACCTGACTCCTGACAGAGAGTACTGCACGACGATCGAGGGGACGACGGTGATGATGATTCTGCACAGAGACCCAGACTGTCGTTTAGTGACGGACCCTTGATATAAGACGTCGTTTACGCATTTAAGGGATACGCTGCCTATTTTACACAGGCAAGCATGAGCTTTTACGCTCAAGAGAAGACAAAACAAGGCGCCACGTCAAAAGCTGCTCTTCATACAGAACTCGAGGCACGTCTCTGCAGTTAATGCGCGAGATGGGGGCAGATCTCTGCATTTAATGCACGAGATTTGGTTCTACTTTTTAATGACAGGATGAGCCATAATTAGGGCTAACACGTCCACATCACCATCCCTGCACATTACGCCATAAGGATATTTTCAGCTATAGGAGCAAGCTGTATGCTATCTCCTCGAAATACGCCAACCTAGGCTATATTTGCAAGAGTGCGTGACAAGGCTGCTTGGCCCAGAATACGCTCAAGACCTTAGTCAAGAAAGTTATTGGATTATATGCCAACTTGACAGCTATTTGGCTTCTATGCCAACTTGACAGCTAATTGGCTTCTACGCCAACCTGACAGCTATGTGGCTTCTACGCCAATGTGACAGTTATTCGGCTTCTACGCCAACCTTCACTACGCGAGGGGCAGTTACCTATGTGGCTTGCATGCCGTGATCTTTGTAGCAGTTATACGCGTTATCTCATAATGGGACACGCGTCACACGCAGGTTCAGAAGATCATTTATACGTGGGTAGCAGTTATTATAACCGTCGCGTAAAAGGTGCAGCTTTCTCCACTGTTCGGTTTCTACGACGACTGTCACTGAACCCTATAAATAGAGACCCCCGGTCACGGAGGTCAAAGGGTCAAATTTTTGGAGAGGGTAAGGGTCAAAGATCTTGAGAGAGAAGAACAGAGAGCTTAGACAGAGAGAAGTGATTGACAACTTTGGCATCAAGCATCCAATCCCTCCTGCAGCATTTGAAGTTTCTTCTTCTTCTACAGCACTTCTTCGTCATCGTGTGGTCCAAGGGACAAAGTGATCGACCGCAGATCAGACTCCTATAGCAATATTTCCTCAGAATCAAAATTTTGTACTTAACATCCTCGTATAGGATTAATTGTACTTTTTCTTTTAGTGTTTGTGACAAAGAAGAGGTTTTGTATAAACCTTGTTTTATTTCTTTCGTTTATTATCAAACACAAGATGGCGAATCTGCTGGGGAATACTTTCTCTTCTAACGAGAAAGTTATTGCTCAACACGACGTTGTGCCCGTCGGAGCAACGAAGAAGACTCTGGTAGTCCAATTCGACCAATCGGCTTACGAAGATATGCTTCGCGCAGGGGGTAGCTCTCACTCCCTCTCTGTTCAAGACAGCAGGAAGCTGCGTAAAGTGTGGATGCCCCGGACATCCTCTACCATTCCTGCGGACTCTCCCTCTCTGACCAACTAGGTTGTAGCTTCGCAACCTCCGCGCCCTGCTCGTAAAATTCAGTCTCCCATCTGTGACGTGGCAGACAAAGCTTCTGGCAATGCCTCAGTGCTAATCCCGAAGTCTACTCCGCGCCCTACGCGTAAAAACTTGTCTCCCGTCGCTGACGTGGCTGACATAATTTCTGGCAAGGCCTCAGCGCCAATTCAGAAATATTCAATACGCTCTGCGCGTGAAAACTCATCTCCCGTCGCTGACGTGGCTGATATAATTTCTGACAAGGCCTCAGCGCCAAAACAGAAATTTTAAACGTGCCTCACGCGTAGAAATGCGTCTTCCACCTATAAAGAGGCAGATGGACCCATGGATCACAACAAGGGAAAACAAGTGGCGGATTTCTTGACCTCTCGACTTTTACGCCATCAAAAGAAGAAGTTGCCTGCTCTTCAGATTACGCGAAATGCTGACGGCCGATTGAAGACTTCCTCAATTTTACGCCAATTTGTGCAAAATTCTCGATTACGCCAGGACAAGCCCCTCAGCGTAAAGAAAGCCCGGTTTGTGGATAGATATGCTCCTCATGGATCATGTGCTACTCACATGGCTGAACTACTGTATACGTATGGCAGGGAGAGAGTTATGGTTCCCAATATGCGTATTCCAACTGATGTAAAAAGGCATAATAAGCCTTCTTCCTCTTCTTCTGTTAATCCTCCTGATCTGCGTGATTTCTTAATCCAAAAGCGCAAAGACAGGGGATCGTTCAACATGTCTATTATGTCTCCTAAGGAGCACCGTTATAATAGTCATAAAGTTGTAGTTAATTATTGCTGCTCTAAGGCAAAACGGTCAGTTTTCGACCGGTTGAACTACTCTTTGCCATTACAGGAAGACGATCCTACATTCGCATCAGTGAACATGGCTTCACACATCCCTAGAGGAAGATCCAGCTCAAGGCGCCACCCCTCTAGAACTCAAAGCCAAAGGAGATTCGATAAACTCCTTGAGAACATTGAAGCTGGTGTGTTTCGAAACACCCGTTCGAGGTCACGACAACCGGCTTCATATTCTTCTGATTTCGATACTGGGGGTCACCAGTTTCCCGAATCGGACGCTGAAAGTATAGACTCGATCTCTACGGAGACCTATACTAACACTTCAATGACATCCCGAGAAATGGGAGTCTATGCCATTGGAGATGAACATGAAGAAGCTTCTCCATCAGGAAGTACGGAACAACGTGTCACTGTATTGGAAGCATCACTCAAAGAGATGCATTCCATGATGCAGAATATGCACCAAATATTGGTGACTCAACACACAGCTGCACCAGTTCCTCCAACTCAACTACGGGTGGGGGTGGAAGTACCATCAAGTCAGGAGCCTATTCAAAATCAAGAATCAGCTGCTCCTCAACCTCCTAATCCGGAGACTGTATTACCTCCTGTGGGGGTCACAATTCAGCCGGTCTCTCACATCTCTGCGATACCTTCCCCGACTGAAGATCCGATGCAGGCAGTTCGGGAGTTAAAAGCCCAATTTGACGCCCTGAAGCATAAGGATCAACTCAAGAAGTTGGGGATCAATCAACCATACCCGGCAATCTGGGACGAGATCCCTTTCCCACCAAAATACAAACCACAGGGGATGGTTTTGTTTGAGGGAAAGACGTCACCAAGCCAGTACATGAACTACTTTAGCATGATGACAGTGTTGCTGCAAGGGAATGACGTCCTTCTCACTCGAGTGTTTAAAGGTTGTCTGTCTGTCGTAGCCTATCAATGGTATCGTAGTCTGGCGGACAATTGTATTACTTCTTTCGAAGATTTTAAGACTCTGTTCTTCGCTCGATTCTATGAGGGGGGAATGGATATGTCCATGTCATCACTCATCGAGGTGAAGCAGAAGGAGAAAGAAAATGTTCGTACATTCATCGAACGTTTCCGTCAGGCTACTTTGCATATGCCTCCCGGAGTCCCTGATTCTGCCTTGGTGGACATTTGCCGGAAGAACCTTCTTCCGCTGATCTCGGTGTTCACAGGACCATATCAGTTCCATGATTGGCCCTCGTTTATCATTTCAGCGGTAGCCGCCGAAGACAACAGTCGGAAGGCGCACGACAATGGAATCATGATCTCCACCTCTGACAAAGGGAAACGATCATCTTCCAATAGCGACCATCCTCGTGGTTCCAAAGGAAAGGAAGCTCTGACGGTTAACACGTCTAGGCAACCTGCCCCGGCAACTACGCAGACGAAACCGGGGACTTCTAGACCTATATAAGTATATTCTTTTGATGATGATGACATTCCGAGCATATTCGACTGTCTAGTCAAAAGTGGCAAGCTCACTCTCCCAGAAATAAAGCGGCCAAATAAAGTCGGCAGTACCAATAATCCCAAGTACTGCATCTTCCACAGGTATATACATCACCCCACAAAGGCATGTTATATACTGAAAAGGAAGATCCAGGAGTTGATCGATGCCAAGGCCATCACTTTGCGTAACAGCGAGAAGACGGTCACTGCTAACATGATCTCTCTCCAATTTGGCGATCTGCCTCCTCAAGAAGTCCCGGATGGTGTAGTACCTATTCCACGGGCGATGATGAACATTGTTAATCTCCCTCCGACCAGGGGTCAGAATCATGATCTGGTACCCCTAAATACTAAACGTGGGGAGATCATATGGGTTCATCCTGATCTGGTGTCAGAGAACGAAGAAGAGACTCAAGCTGCTAAGGCTAAGTCTAAAAAGAATTCCAGATACAAACCATGCCATATGGTTGCAATATCTCCGACATCATAAGATGAGGCTTTGGCTACTGGAACCCGGTCAGGGAAAGCCTACCTGAAGGACTATGGAGGAAACTAGGAAGAAGCAACAGCAGACACTTCAGCTGCCAAACCTTCAGAGCCTGAACCTGTTATACCAGAAGCAGGTCCTTCTAAACCAACTCCGGCGGACAAGGGCAAGCAGAAGGAAGTTCGTTTTGATAAACCTTTGAAAAATATTCAAAATAAAGGTTTAGAGAAACCATACAACTTCGATATCTTGGCTCAATTGGCTAATACTCCAGCCAGATTGTCCATATTTGAGCTTCTTAGGCTATCCAAAGACACCCGTCAAGCCTTGAGTGAAGCGTTAATGCAGACAGACGTATGCTTGAATCTGCTCAAGTCCCCTGATGAAGAGCCTGTGGCCTGTCCTCAATGCCATAGCGTGATGGAAGTGGTCCCTAACATCACTTTCACTCAAGAGGACATGTTGCTGAAACATAACAGACACGACAGACCTCTCTATTACACCGGATATGTCGGTTCCATGGAGGTAGACCGGATTCATATAGATCCGGGATCGTCGATCAGCATAATTCCTCACAGTCTGCTCAGACCATTGAGGATCCCTACAAACGAACTGGCGTATACTACCACTACAATTGTAGGCTTTAACGCCAGGAAAAGCAAGCCATTGGGGAAGATCCGTCTGAGGATCCAGATTGGTGACCTTAAATCAGTGGCTACATGCTATGTCATTAATTCAGAGGTATCTTACAATATTCTGTTGGGTAGACCTTGGATCCACGACCACAACATTGTTCCTTCCACTCTACATCAGTGCTTCAAATATGTAGACTCCCAAGGAACAGTGAAGACAGAGTTTGCTGACCTCAACCCGTTCAAAGGTGTTGAGTCCTATTACTCCGATGCCATGTTGTACACCCAAGACTACATGAAGGAGGTATCAGGCAAGACGGAGGAGGAATCCTACTGGGAGCCAGAAGAACCGTCTGTTGAATAACCTTTGTCAATCCAGGTGAAAGGGCGGACTACCCGTCCAAAAGTCATGGAACCCATGGCTATCCACTTGGGCAAAACCAAATCCGGAGGAAGAAATGATCCCCTAGTGATCACTCTGAACCAGAAGCCTCCACCTTTGGTCATCAACCTCAGGCGCAACAAGCAGCCGACTGATGTAAATACAACCGGGAATGGGAATTCTGACGATAATAAAGACTCTCTTTTCCAGTATACTGAGGCTCAATTTCCATATCAGGAATCTCTTACCCATACCGATATAGAACCTATAGCACAAAAATTCTTGAAAGCTATAGACTTCTATCAGCCGTATGTGTGGGAAGTAGGGTCGACTTCTAATGTCATCACGACATATTGACCATATGAAGATTCTATCTTCATTGTTCCACCCACCCGCAAAAAACAGCATCCAATCGTCTTCGGCCGCATGCAGAATAAACCGATGGTGCAAGAAGATTCTCACGAGTCTGATGCTGGGAAAATACAGGTTTTCAGGTGTAGCCCACAGGCTTTGAAGGTCATGCAAAATATGGGTTACGACTTGAAGTTGGAGCCAGGCCTTAACTATGGAAAAGGCAGACGAACGTCGTTGCATGGTGATCCCTACTATCAACGAACTCATTTCGGGTTAGGGTACGCCACGTCTCTTGCAACTTCGAACAACTCTGAATCAAGAGGAGAGACTATTTCCTCTTCTCAGGATGGTTTGTCGTCCTCCGATTCAGACGATGAAGTCCCACGGGTATTGTCAGTAAACACGGTATTGACAGATTCTCTCGAAGCAGAAGAGCAAGAATCTGAGCCATTTGAAAATGAATCCTGGGCATAGCAAATGGATACACAATGGGAACTTCGGTTCGAGCAAAGAGAACCGCCCACTGAAGATAAAGTTATCCAAGTCGATGTTGGGGATGAAATCTCACCAAAGCCGATATTTATCAGTGACAATCTTTCCCCAGCAGAAAGTGAAGAGATGATCCAACTGATAAAGGAATATATCGACGTCTTTGCGTGGAATTATGAGGATATGCCAGGTCTTGATCCGAAAGTGGCTACTCATAAACTCAACATATTGCCCAATTCAAAGCCCGTAAAGCAACACCAACGCCGGTTCCGTCCGGATATGATAGATGCCATTGAAGCTGAAATCAAGAAATTGGTAGCTTGCGGGTTCATCCGGGAAGAACAACATCCTGATTGGGTCGCCAATGTGGTCCCGGTCATGAAGAAAATGGGAAAGTTCGTATTTGCATCGACTACCGAGATCTCAATACGGCCTGCCCCAAGGATGAGTTCCCTCTTCCCATCATAGACGTCATGATCGACAATACCTGCAATTTTGAACGCATGTCTTTTATGGACGGATTCTCAGGATACAATCAGATCAAGATGCATCATGAAGACGAGAAGCATACCGCCTTCCGTACTCCACTGGGGGTATACTGCTACACAGTTATGCCCTTCGGATTGAAGAATGTCGGGACTACATATCAGCGAGTTATGAGTAACATATTCTATGAGCACCTACGCAAAAAGGTGGAATGTTACGTAGATGATATCGCTGTCAAAAGCTGGCTCAACGCTAATCACATCCAAGACTTGAAGACAGTATTCGAGTTGATGCGCCAACATCAACTTAAAATAAACCCTACGAAGTCTTTTCTGGGGGTATCCAGTGGCAAATTCCTGGGATTTGTCATTACCGCTAAAGGCATTCAAGTCGACCCTGATAAAGTAAAAGCTATCCTGGAAATGCGACCGCCCCGTAATCTGAGAGAACTCGGGGGATTCCAAGGTCGTTTAGCTTACATCAGGAGATTCATATCCAATCTCTCTGGAAGATGTCAGCCTTTTTCTCGCCTAATGAAGAAAGGTGTATCTTTCGTATGGGATAAAGCCTGTCAACAAGCGTTTGACGATATCAAACGTTATCTTACCAATCCTCCAGTTCTGCTGCCTCCCGTCATAGGAAGACCATTTTTGCTGTATGTTCGAGCAATGGATCATTCTTTAGGGCTCTTCTCGCACAGAAGAACGATGAGGGTCATGAACAGGCTATCTACTACTTAAGCAGGATGATGGTTGGAGCTGAACACCGGTACAATCCAGTGGAAAAAGAATGCTTGGCCCTAATGTTCGCCATTCAGAAAATGCGACATTACGTGACGGGCCAAACTATTCACATCATCTCCAGAATCAATCCTCTCCGGGTATTGATGAGTAAGCCGAGTGTTCTTAATTCCTGACTCACGACTTGGACGATGTTACTAACACCGTATGATATGGTGTACGTCCCTCAGAAGTCCATAAAAGGTCAAGTCTTGGCTGATTTCTTAGCTGCTCATCCAATTTCGAAAACCTCCAAACTTTACGAGGACATTCCCGACGAAGTTGCAGAATGTAACTCTGCAATGGAAGATGATACTTGGCAGCTGTTCTTCGACGGTGCCTCCCGGACTGGTCCCAAGGGAAACGTAGTTTTAGGAGTAGGAATTATTCTGGTGACTCCTGATAAACTCGTCATCTATCGAGCATATTCTCGTAACGAACCCTGCTCTAATAATGTGGCAGAGTATAATGCCCTACTCATTGGGCTTCAAGCCGCTAAAGAATTGGATGTCGAATACTTGGAAGCCTTTGGTGATTCCCAGCTGATCGTCAATCAGGTCAGAGGAATATATGAAGTCCACAATCCAGACCTCATTCCTTATCACCAAGCAACGATCAAGATAGCCATGTCCTTTAAAGGATTCTTCCTAGAGCACGTGCCTCGGTCTCAAAATCTGGAAGCTGGTGCTCTGGCCAGTTTAGCTGCAGATCTGGATATTCCTATATGAAGGCAGAACTCGGTGATCCTTCTTAACAGAGATTTGTTTTGTGTGAAAAATAATTTTCACATGGAACGCAGCTACGCCGTAAATACGGTTCCTCCTAAGAGAGATTGGAGAAGTCCCTTTATAGACTTCGCAGCATACGAAATCTTACCAGAAGATCCCAAGGAAGCAGTATCGGTTAAAAGACGATCACTACGCTTCTATTTTGATGCTTCATCACAAAGTCTATATCGCCGAACATACGATGGACTATTGTTACGATGTCTCTCTGACGATGATGCAAAGCAGATTATCCGAGAAGCTCACGACGGAGTATGCGGAGCACATCAACCCGGTCCTAAGTTACAGGATCGTATAAGGAGGATGGGCTATTACTGGCCTACCATGATTGCAGATGCCGTAAAATATGCAAGACAATGCAAAGCCTGCCAGGTTCATGCGGATTTTATACATCAGCCTTCTGAGTATTTACATCCTACTATTGCATCATGGCCCTTTGAAGCATGGGGTATGGACACCATTGGTCCTATTCACCCATCATCTTCTAGAGGACATCGGTTCATACTGGCTATCACCGATTATGTCTCTAAATGGGCGGAGGCGATCCCCCTTGCTGAGGTAAAGACATCCAACGTGATCAGCTTTATCAAGCATTATGTCATTTATCGTTTTGGGATACCCCGAAGGATAATTCATGACAACGGGCCTCAATTCATCAGCCAAGCGTTTCACCGATTTTGCGATAAGAATCGGATATAAAATATGGCCTCTACGGCATATAATCCTGCTGCTAATGGTTTGGCGGAAGCCTTCAACAAAACTATTATTAAACTCTTGAAGAAGTTCGTTTCTTCGAACAAAAGAGACTGGAATGAGAAGCTGAGAGAATGCCTCTGGGTATACTACACAACGGTACGAACACCGACAGGTTGTACTCCATTCTCATTGGTTTACGGGAGTGAAGCAGTTCTCTCCATTGAAGTTCAAATTCTCTCACTCAGAATAGCAGTGGCTAATGAGTTAACTCAGGAAAAGAATGACCAATTAAGGCTTCAAGAGCTGGAAGGATTAGACAAGAAACGCCTTCAAGCTCAACAACGCATTGCGTTTTACCAGGCACGTATTTCCAAAGCTTTTAATCAAAAAGTGAAGGAAAGAGTGTTCAAAGTTGGCGAGCTAGTTTTAGCTGTGAAGAGGCCAATGATCATCACGCACAAAAGTAAGGGTAAGTTCCAGCCTAAATGGGAGGGTCCTTATGTGGTTGAAAACATATTTTCAAATGGCGCTTACAGATTAGCTAAGCCTAACGGAGACTTGTTAATGGCTCCTATCAACGACAAATTCTTGAAAAAGTAGTACACTTAATCGCCCTTGCTTAAAACGGAGTACGATGAAGATCTCCTTCTGACGATACTACGTACAAAGACTGGTTGGATCATATTCTATCATATCCATATAACCTCTGAATAGATATGTTCAACTAATTTGAATCATCAAAATCTATCACGTCCATATTACCTCTGATAGTATTTTGTACACAAATTTTAGTTGGATCATATTCTATCATGTCCATATAACCTCTGAATAGATATGTCCAGCTAAATCTTACCGAAAGGATATCACGTCCATATTACCTCTGATATCACTTTCACCCTATCCTGTCATTTATATTCCAAAATGATAGGTCCACAAAGTCAGATAAAGTTTCTTTATTGCCTCCGGGAAAAGCAAATTACATAGAAAAGCAAAAAGTACATCATTGAGGAGGAGCAGCCAAATTACGGATCTGTTGTGCCAAAGCGACCATCCTCTCATTTCTGGAGTCTAAAATGTTCGCGCGAGCCCGCTCCATTCGTGCCTCATCATCGCTCAGGAGGGATAGTTCAGACCGAGCATGTACAAAACTGGCGTGGATGACACCCACATGCGCCAAGTTCTGCTGAGCTGCTTCCATTCGGTCCTTCAACACATTTATAGCTGCCGATGAAGCGTGAGCCCACTCCTTTTCTTGAGCGAGTTTAGCTTCCAATTTGTGGACCCTCGCTTCATTTCCCTCATGTTCAGCCTTGCTCTTAGCCAGATGGGGAATGACATACCCCAAGATGGCCTGCTCTGCGTTCATCTCTTGATGCTGTGCCTCGATGGATTTACTCAGAGTTCCATCTCCCCAGCAAGCCTCGCAGTCAAGGAGTCGTATTCAGCCTAGATCATATCATCGACGTTGTCTTGAGACAATTGCAAATAATTGTTAATAGGTTGTTCCAAACTATTAACTATTTGCTCCAGAGCATCAGCCCTTTTAGTGCCACTGAAATTTCTAATATGCGTTATGGTAAGATTAGAGGACATCTTCAGAGCTTCGAAGCCCAGATTCTTCTCTAGCACCATCGATATCAATGTTTTCAAAGTGGTATAGAATACGCTAGTATACTGTTCAACTAGCAGGGTAAGATGCGAATGGACGCTGGGAGTGGTCGCGATATCAGTAAACCCCCTTTGTGGAACGTTGGCAGAAGATATGGCCACAATTGTCGCTTCAGTAGATTGCGTGACAAAAGAGGAGACACCCGCAATGGTTGAAGTTGCTGGCGTACTCAAAGGAGGCACAGTCGCGATGATAGGCTCATCCCCCTCTGACGATATCTGGACTGCTGTTGGCGAGACGACGCCCAAAGATGTTGCAAGCAAAGGATCAACAGATTCAAAGTCTGCCTCTTCAAAGTCTAGTGCCGCTGTTTCATCGGCAAGATCCTCAATAAAGTCAGAAGTGGTATCGACTCCACCCTCCCCAATGATGTCTTCGCCTGAAAAGAAGACAAGAGAAAGTTAATATCAAATTGATGTTAATTTTCCTAAAGGAGGCATAAGGACGACATTTACCCATGGCCGATGGTATATATGTCGCGTCCGCAGCCTGTACAGCTAAATCATTTCTTAATGATGCTAAGCGAGCTGTCATACTTGGGGAAGAGGGTGCACCAACTGACGTTGGAGGATAGTCTTCCCAGTCATCACCAAGATCCACTCGAGGTTCATCGGGCAGAATCTCGCTGGAAATATGTACAGACGAAGAAGGGGCTGGACCTATTATTGGTCTGGATAAAGGTATCCTTAAAAGGCTCAGCCTCGTAGGCGATCTCTTAGCACTACCAGAAGCTGTAGAAGCAGCAGCGATCTCGAGCAAAGGATCTCCGGCACTGCCAGCCGGAACTATAGAAGTTCCCTCTCTAAAAGGCGAGGGACCTCTGATCATAGGATCACCCCCAATAGGGGGAACAACAGGCTCATTCCTAGCCCCCTGACTAGAAGTCCTTTGAGGAGCACCGACAGTCTTCTTTTTCTTGCGAGGGGAAGTCTCTTTCGGAGTAGAAGCCCTTCGCTTACTGGGAATAACGAGAGGCTCTGCAGGCGGAGCTATCACGCCTCTCGGTATTGGCAACAAAGACTCATCTGGACCGACAAGGTCTTCACCTTCATCAGAAGAGACTGATGGGATCTCCTCTCTCCCAGTGGACTTATGAGAAGGCATCCTAAAACTTCCATGCATATCAAAATCGCGATGGAAGGTATTGATGGCCACATAAAATTGTGCGTATGAATGGAGGATGCGCAACTCGATCGAGAGAGAAGTGGCGGGCACAGTAAAGGTTGATCCAGTACAACCCATTATGAAGTACCGCCACCCTCTAGCTCCATCGATAAGTCCACCTTTGGACTTGAAGCTGGTAATGGCATTCCCTACATGCAACTGGTCGTACCCAAACTGTCTGGCAAACCGACTGGGCAGATAGGGCTCCAAGAAGCAATGGTCCTCACTTCTGTACAGTAAGTGGGAAGGTCTAATGCAGACCAACCAGTAGAAGGCTTCAGGAGAGAGAATGGTTCTCCCATGACCTTCATCCTTAAGTCTCGTCCCCTGTTGATTGATATGTACAGTGGGGACAATACAGAAGAGCTTCCAGCTATGAGCAAAATTTAATGCTCGCCGACAATCTACGACGGTCGTCACATTCCAAGAGGAATTCTTATAATTCAACAAGAAATTATTGCCCGAACTACTGGCAGAACCGGGAGACATCACCCTAGGGTTATGAAGGATTAACCATACCATCAGATATAGGAATGGTAACTCTACACTAGGAAAGCTTTCACGCCGTGTTTTATCTGCAAGCATGCCATCAGTAATGGCCCTCAAGCCAGCTTGTATTCGGCATACCATGGCAGGGAGCAGGTCCAGTCTTGCTCCAAACACCAGACGTACTGCAGGCCACAAGGTGTTACGATAGATGCGATCAGCAGACGCGATGCCAGGAACCACCCATCGGCGCAACCATACAGAAAGGAAGCCAGCCAGTTGATCTTCCTTTGACAGAGGCTTACGATAATGCCTCATATAACTGTAGGCTTTAGTGCCTGCAGGATAACCCTCGATCTCCTCATCGAAAATCTGATCTGAAAACCCAGTGTCTTCAATAAGATCATCGACTGTTTGGGCATTAAGCATGCTCAGGAGGCTCAAAGGCTTATCCCTGCTATCCACAACTTTGTCTGGCTTAGCATCTCTAGCCTGATGAAAGAAGAGATATGACGCCTATTTGTTGGTATAAGCCAAATCAGAGGGCTCATTGTAGAAGGTGGTGCACGCAAGATAATGGCTCATCAACTCCTGGTATATTGCCACTACCCGAGGGTCTGTATCCCTCAATTCCCTGTTTGTGGGAACATACTCTTCGTAAGGAGTATCTCCCATTGGCAGCCGTGAAATCTCTGCCATCTCATGAAGGGCCAATCCCAACTCCCCTAGCGGAGTAGAGAAAGTCCCAGTGAGCGAGATATACCGCTCCATCAAAGCCAAAAACAGGTGGGAGTTAAGAGGCAACCCAAAACTGGTAGCACTCACAGCCGCGAACAGACCAATGCTCTCCAGCTCCGTCTGAAAGTGCTTCAAAGCCCAGACAGTTAAACGGGCCCATCGAAGGTTCCCGGGGCTAAGCCACCCGCTGGTCCGAGGATTGATTTTGGGGTAGACTCCTCCCTGCCCCATGAAGTCATTGCAAAAAGTCGATATTTGAACCGGCTGAAGCAGTGAAGTGTCTTCACTCGGGACGCTGCCCGGCAGTAATCCTCGGAAAGGCATAACAGGGCCTGAAGGACGGCTCACAAATAATCCCTGGCCTGATCCTTTCTGATAAAATATCTTTCCCGGCTGGCCGTGAAGATCAGGAGTCAGAGTCCATGACATCTTCCTGGGATGGGTGGCATGGAAAAATGTCGAGATAGGGTAGTCCCTGGGCATCCTTGGCAGGTACATGACCATGCCATCAGCAGTGAACACCCAATTTTCCTTCTTGGGCTTCGTTTGGGATTGTTTATCAATCATATCCCCGAATAGGAAAGCTGGTTTCCTATAGTTAGCCCAATCTAGATACGTCAGGGGCTCCCCACTGATCATGCTCAACAACATTCGTTCTCCTTGAGATGATATCAGAATTCCCCTTCCTTCAGGATACTGAGCTCCAGAAATAGGGAATGTCACATGGGACAAATCCTCCAGATAATTGGAGTTCAGCATCCCGGCAGCAGAGCCCATCACCTCAGCTAAAGGAGAGATCTGCAAGTCCACTATAAAATATAAGAGAACAAGTCAGTTTCTATACTAGACGATACACTCTCACAGTTTACGCCAAAGATGCTCAGTCTGTGCTTTTACGCCAAGACTGTAAAAACTTGAGCTTTGGAACCTATTTCCGAGGCATAAAATTCAAGGTTGGCAGTATACACAAAAATCTAACAGTCTGAGTTTGTAAGCCCAGGCTGCCAAAATTTTGAGGTTGTACGCCGGAATTTTCATCCAGTGCGTAAAACTCAAAGTTTGTGGTTTTACGCCAAATTTTGGCAGTCCGAGCTTTTTACACCAGAACTGCGAAAAGATGGTTTTACGGTGACACATTAGGAATGTGGGCGTAATGACAGAACATCTATGTGCATCATCTTCCTCGAAGAGGCTCTCAGCACAGAAGATGACCTTGCGCATTCACGTACAACGTGTGCGAAGGGTTTTTCTTTTCTCAAAGTTTTTTACCTGTGATGCCCGGTGCGCAGCTCGTCGGTGGAGCGTTGCGTTCAGATTGGGGCTCGTTCAGCCCAATGGGAGTCGCTCGTGTTTGAGCAGAGGAACGAGAAGAAGATGCGACCTTCTTACCCTTGGCAACGGAAGCTTGTTTAGGTTCCATGGCGAGTCTGAGTTCTCGAGAAAGAGACGAAGGAGAAAGGTTCTTGGAAAGCTAGGGTTTTGAGAAGACAGATAAAAGTTTTCTCTCTCCATTCCTTGGGCTATTTATAGAGTTCGGATTACTCTTCGAATCCCTAACCAAATCCGATATTTAATATTCGGTTATAATTTGGGGCCACGTCAGACTATCATTAAGAGAAGACGGACAGTCAGTGGATCCAGAATTTACTCGCAGAGCAGATTTGTGATTTTACGCTCGAGAAGCTACAAGTCTACGGTTTTACGTTCAGAGGCTATAAGTCTATGGTTTTACTCCCGGATGCTTTTATGCTCAGTAGCTTTTACGCTCGAGAGGCTACAAACCTATAATTTTATGCTCAGAAGCTGCAAATCTATGATTTCACGCTCGGAAGCTTGTTACTCTCAGAGGCTATAAGTCTATGGTTTTACGCACAGATGCTTTTATGCTCAGTAGCTTTTACGCTCGAGAGGCTACAAACCTACGACTTTACGCTCAGAGACTAAAAATCTATGAGCCCATGCTCGAAAGCTACAGATGGCCAATCATAAGGATATACGCAGAAATGCTCCCTCTTTGGCTACAAAATATTCCAAGTGCCCCAAAATATACATAGTTCAACATTGAAGATGACTCTTTTTCTTGGGTCGATTGGAAGTTCATCCGAAGTCCAACCGGAACCTTTCTCAAAAGTTCAAGTATGGCTTGTTTGACGGCCATTTCTCGCCCTATTTTCAAGGGATTTTCGGGAAAACATTCTTGAAGATGATGGTCTGAACAAAAATCCTTCGGGTCAAAGAAGTGACAGTTCAGAAATTCTATGTGACTCTTCGTCCAAAACAGCATGACAGTTCAGATCTTCAAAATGACTTAATGCTAAGAAACTTTCTACGCGCCTTTAGTTACGCGTAAAAGACGGGACAAGATCAGATACTCTCTTATCAGAGTCGGCGTAAAGTTATTCAGACGTGTTGAAGCTGCACATATTCAGACTTCCTCACAGCAAATATGGCAAATCATCAGATGCATAAAAGAAGACAATCTTATTTATCATGATTACATATGATGGAAATCCAGTCTACAAAGGATTTTTTATCTTCATGATTACATATGATGGAAATCCTTTTTCTACAAAGGGTTTCTCATCTTTATTTAAGATCACGCCGAGAGACTGTTGTGCCAACTTCTCATGATTGGTGGAGATCTTCGTCTTCTTCTACGGCGGTTTATCGGCTTCTGCGGCCGATAAACAAGAAAATGATTAATGGCTGAAGGATACATAACTGGGCCTGTATAAATTATTCAGAGCCTATCCTCTTCACGCCATGACAGGCATGCCCTAGAAGTTGGGTTGGGGTTTCAGACCCAACTCAATACTGGAAGACAGGGCCAAACTGCCTACCTTCGTCCACCGCCATAACATGAGAAAATACAGCTTGCAAGCTATGTGGTCTAATACGACCCTTCCTCTCTCCTGGACGAATTGCCATATAAAATTGCTGATCATCCCGAGCAAAGGAAGCTATGATATCCTTCCATGATCCATCGTTGCAGAGGACATTTGCTCGAAGATGCCTCCTTTTACGGCTCCTTACATGCAGAAAGAACATGATCTTCTTCTTCCTTAGATCAGCCTGACAGAGCTCGGCAACCATCTCTTTATGGTGAAGGAAGTGTGGGAAAAACGGTTAACTCATTCGCCTTTATATAGGCAGAGGAGATCACATCAAATCCTAACAAATTCTAAAATTACGCCGAGAAATCAGCCCCGAAGAACGAGTCAATCTTTGACCGTTTCATGCTTCATTCAAAGTATTTCAAATTACGAGAAATTTGAAAACTTTGAAGGGGGTCTTGTAGAAGCATGAAAAATACGCTGGAGAAATTATACGCATGAAGCCCGCGTAAAGCAGAGTTTCAGTGCTATGCAGCGTAAAGCATGACTTCAGAGCTATTGGCGTACAGCAGAGCTTCAACTCTATTTTTTTGGAGTTCCTGAACAATCCACGTAAAGCATCACTTTCGAGGCCATTTGTGGCGTAAAAGGTGGCTGCCCTCCCCCTACATCATAACATATGCTTGCTTTTAATGCCGCGTGGAGTTATACGAGGAACGCTTCGAATTCTTCGAATGAACCTGTCAGAAAGTACAATGAACCTGACTCCTGACAGAGAGTACTGCACGACGATCGAGGGGACGGCGGTGATGATAATTTTGCACAGAGACCCAGGCTGTCGTTTAGTGACGGACCCTTGATATAAGACGTCGTTTACGCATTTAAGGGATATGCTGCCTATTTTACACAAGCAAGCATGAGCTTTTACGCTCAAGAGAAGACAAAATAAGGCGCCACGTCAAAAGCTGCTCTTCATACAGAACTCGAGGCACGTCTCTGCAGTTAATGCGCGAGATGGGGGCATATCTCTGCATTTAATGCACGAGATTTGGTTCTACTTTTTAATGACAGGATGAGCTATAATTAGGGCTAACACGTCCACATCACCATCCCTGTACATTACGCCATCAGGCTATTTTCAGCTATAGGAGCACGCTGTACGCTATCTCCTCGAAATACGCCAACCCAGGCTATATTTGCAAGAGTGCGTGACAAGGCTGCTTGGCCCAGAATACGCTCAAGACCTTAGTCAAGAAGGTTATTTGGCTTCTATGCCAACTTGACAGCTATTTGGCTTCTATGCCAACTTGACAGCTATTTGGCTTCTATGCCAACTTGACAGCTATTTGGCTTCTACGCCAACCTGACAGCTATGTGGCTTCTACGCCAATGTGACAGTTATTCGGCTTCTACACCAACCTTCACTACACGAGGGGCAGTTACCTACATGGCTTGCATGCCGTGATCTTCGCAGTAGTTATACACGTTACCTCATAATGGGATACGCATCACACGCAGGTTCAGAAGATCATTTATACGTGGGTAGCAGTTATTATAACCGCCGCGTAAAAGGTGCAGCTTTCTCCGCTGTTCGGTTTCTACGCCGACTGTCACTGAACCCTATAAATAGAGACCTCCGGTCACGGAGGTCAAAGGGTCAAATTTTTGGAGAGGGTAAGGGTCGAAGATCTTGAGAGAGAAGAACAGAGAGCTTAGACAGAGAGAAGTGATTGACAACTTTGGCATCAAGCATCCAATCCCTCCTGCAGCATTTGAAGTTTCTTCTTCTTCTACAGCACTTCTTCGTCATCGTGTGATCCAAGGGACAAAGTGATCGACCGCAGATCAGACTCCTATAGCAATATTTCCCCAGAATCAAAATTTTGTACTTAACATCCTCGTATAGGATTAATTGTACTTTTTCTTTTAGTGTTTGTGAACAAAGAAGAGGTTTTGTATAAACCTTGTTTTATTTCTTTCGTTTATTATCAAACACTGGGTGAGTTGGGCTTAGCCCTTCATGAGATGGCAGAGATTTCATGGCTGCCAATGGGGGACGCTCCATATGAAGAGTATGTTCCCACAAATAGGGAACTGAGGGACACAAACCCTCGGGCAGTGGCAGTATACCAGGAGCTGATGTGCCACTACCTTGCCTGCACCACTTTCTACAAGGAGCCGTCTGATTTGGCTCACGTCAACAAGTGGGCAACCTACCTCTTCTTCCATCAGGCTAGAAATGTTAAGCCGGATAAGGTGGTAGATAGCCGAGATAGGCCCTTGAACCTCCTGAGCATGCTCAATGCTGATACGGTCGATGACCTTATCGAAGACGCTGGGGCTCCGGATCATATTTTTGATGAGGAGATAGGGGGTTATCCCGCAGGCACAAAAGCCTTCAGTTATATGAGGCATTGTCGTAAGCCTCTGTCAAAGGAAGCTCAACTGGCTGGCTTTCTCTCCGTCTGGCTACGCCGCTGGGTAGTGCCTGGCATCGCGTCTGCAGATCGCATCCATCGCAATACCTTATGGCCTGCAGTGCGTTTGGTGTTCGAAGCAAGACTGGGCCTGCTTCCTGCTATGGTATGTAGAATACAAGCAGGCCTGAGGGCCCTTACTGATGGGCTTCTCGCTGATGAGACACAGCGTGAAAAAGTTCCCAGGGTGGAATTACCCTTCTTATACCTGATGGGGTGGTTGATCCTCCACAACACCAGGGTGATGTCTCCCGGTTCCGCCAGCGGTTCAGGAAATAACTTCTTGTTGAATTACAAGAATTCCTCTTGGAACGTGGCGACCGTCACAGATTGCCGGCGGGCGTTAAACGTTGCCCACAGCTGGAAGCTCTTCTGTATCGTCCCCCCTGTACATATCAATCAACAGGGGAGGAAACTAAAGGATGAAGGTCATGGGAGAACCATTCTTTCTTCTGAAGCCTTTTACTGGTTGGTCTGCATTAGACCTTCCCACTTACTGTACAGAAGTGAGGACCATTATTTCTTGGAGCCCTATCTGCCCAGTCGGTTCGCCAGGCAGTTTGGGTATGACCAGTTGCATGTGGGGAATGTCATAACCAGCTTCAAGTCCAAAGGTGGACTTATTGATGGAGCCAGAGGGTGGCGATACTTCATCACGGGCTGCACTGGTGCAACTTTTGATGTGCCCGTGACTTCTCTCTCCATGGAGCTGCGCATCCTTCACTCGTACGCAGTTCTATGCGTCCATCAATACCTTCCATCACGATTTTGATATGCATGGAAGTTTTAGGATACTCCCTCATAAATCCACTGGAAGGGAAGATGTTCCGTTTGTTTCCTCGGATGAGAATGAAGACACCACCGGGGCAGACAAAGTTTTGTTAACAATACCGAGAGGCGTAATAGCTCCGCATGTAGAGCCTCTCATTATCCCCCAGAAACGGAAGGCTTCCACTCCGAAAGAGCCTTCCCCTCGCAAGAAGAGGATTGTCAGAGGTCCGAAAAGGGCTTCCACCAGGGAGGCTGTCGTTTTCCCTATTGGGGATGATTCTTTAATCAGAGGTCCTTCGCCTTTTAGAGAGGGAACTTCCATAGTTCCGGCTGGCAGTGCCGGAGATCCTTTGCTCGAGATTGCCGCTGCTACTACTGCTTCTGGTAGTGCTACGAGATCGCCTACGAGGCCAAGCATTTTAAGGATACCTTTATCCAGACAAATAATAGGAGTAACCCCTACTTCGTTTGTAAATATTTCCAGTAAGATTCCACCCGATGAGCCTCGAGTGGATCTTGGTGACGACTGGGAAGACTATCTTCCAACGTCAGTTGGTGCACCCTCTTCCCCAGGTATGATAGCCCGCTTAGCATCATTAAGAAATAATTTAGCTGTACAGGCTGCGGACGCGACATATATACCATCGGCCATGGGTAAATGTCGTCTTTACGCCTCTTTTAGGAAAATTAACATCTAGTTGATATTAACTTTCTCTTATCTTTTTCAGGTAAAGACATCTCAGGGGAGGGTGGAGTCGACGCAACCTGTGACTTTGTTGCGAATCCTGGCGATGAAACGGCGGTGTTCGACCTTGAAGAGGCACACTTTGAATCTGTCGATCCTTCGTCTGCAACATTTTCGGGCGTCGTCTCGCCAACAGTAGTCCAGATATCATCAGAGGAGGATGAGCCCAATATCTCGACTGTGCCTTCTTCGTTGAGTACGCCAGCAACTTCAACGGTAGCTGGTGTTTATTCTTTTGTAGCGCCATCTGTAGAGGCAACGGCTGTGACAACATCCTCCACGGTCATTCCTGGAAGGCGATTTCCCGGTATCGCAGCCACTCCTAGCGTGCATCCGGTCTTCGATATGCTGATTGAAAATTATACCAGCCTATTCTACCGCAGTTTGAAGGAGTTGATTTCCATGGTGCTGGAGAAGAACCTGAGCTTTGATAATCTACTGACGTCCTCCCAGCTTGCGATAGTGCCGATTAGAAATTTCCACGACGCTGGGCTAGCTGATGCGCTAGAGCAGATAGTTAATGGTTTATAACAACCCATTAACGAATATTTGCAACTATCTCGAGGCAACGTCGATGATATGATTCAGGCCGAGTATGACTCCTTGACTGCGAGTCTTGCTGAACAGATGGAATCTCTGAACAAATCCATCCGGACACAGCAGCAGGAGATGGATGCAGCGCAGGCCGTCTTGGAGGAGGTTATCCCTCAGCTTACCCAGTGCGAGGCTAAACATGAGGGAAATGAAGCGAGGGTCCGCAAATTGGAAGCAAAACTCGCTCAGGAAAAAGAGTGGGCTCTCGCTTCATCGGCAGCTCGAGATGTATTGAGGGGACGAATGAATATAGCTCAGCAGAACTTGGCACATGCAGGTGTCATCCGTGCCGATTTTGTACAGGCTCGGTCCGAACTATCCTTCCTGAGTGATAACGAGGTACGACTGGAGCGGGCTCGCGCTAACATCTTGGACTCCAGGAATAAGAGGATGGCTGCTCTGGCGCAGAAGATTCGTGATTTGACTGCTCCTCCCCAATGATGTACTTTTTTGCTTCTTTTTGTAACTTGCTCTTCCCAGAGATAATAAAGAGACTTTATCTGACTTTGGTGGACCCATCATTTTTGAATATAAAATGATAGGCTAGGGTGAATGTAACTTTGTATGTATCATGAACATGACATGACATACTTTCGTTAAGGTTTTGCTGAATGTAAATCTATTCAGAGTTAACATGAACCTGAAAGAATATAATCCAACCAAATTTGTATACTAAACACTATCAGAGGTAATATGAACATGATAGGTTTATAAATTAGTTAAGGATATCTATTCGGAGGTCACATGAACCTGATAGAATATGATTCAGCTAACCTTTGTATGTAGTATCGTCAGAATGAGATCTTTACCATACTCCGTTTAAACAAGGGAAATTAAGCATAGTACTTCTTCAGGAATTTGCTGGATAGGAGCCATTATCAAATTTCCATTAGGCTTGGCTCATTTGTAAGCACCATTTGGGAATGTTCTTTCAATCAGAGAGGGCCCTCCATTCCTTTATGATTGTTTGTGTGAACTTCGGATGTCGTACCAGAGGTAGTATGGACGTAGTACAATACCGTGTTTGTTGAGGACATCCCACTGGGGGATCTTTTGTGGACCTATTATTTGTTACACACGTTGAGTGCAAATAATAAGTTTGAAAACAAAACCCTATCAGAGGTAATATGGACGTGGCAGGTTTTGTGGGTAATAAAGACATACTGTTAGGGATAAAGAATGTGGACTCACTACTTTTTGTGCACGTTAGTGCAAGTAATAGGTTTGAGGCAAGCCCTGACACTGTAAAACATGACTCTGTGGGGATAGTGGAGAGACATAGTTCAGAGGTAATATGGACGTGAACTGACTTTTCCATTGCGAGTTTTCCACGAGGATTTTTGGTGGACCTATTACTTCTTGTGCACAAGAGTGCAAGTAATAAGTTTAAGACAAGCCCTACCAGAGGTAATATGGAAGTGGCAGGTTTTATGGACTTAACACCACTAGCGTACTCAGATTTGAGTACGGGTGCTAAGTTGAAATGACAACCGATATCAGAGGTAATATGGACATGATAATCGATAGACAAAAACTCAAAAAGTTTACTCAGAGGTAATATGAACATGACAAACTTTTGAGTTATGACTCCACTGGGGATGGAGGTATATATCTGCTCAGAGGTAATATGGACATAGCAGTTTTTGTGGACTCAACACCACTGGCGTACTTAGATTTAAGTACGGGTGCTAAGTTGAGATGATAACCGGTATCAGAGGTAATATGGACATGATAATCGATAGCCAAAAACTCAGAAAGTTTGCTCAGAGATAATATGAACATGACAAACTTTTGAGTTATGACTCCACTGGGGATGGAGGTATATATCTGCTCAGAGGTAATATGGACATGGCAGCTTTTGTGGACTCAACACCACTGGCGTACTTAGATTTAAGTACGGGTGCTAAGTTGAGATGATAACCGATATCAGAGGTAATATGGACATGATAATCGATAGCCAAAAACTCGGAAAGTTTGCTCAGAGGTAACTTGGACATGGCAAACTAAGCTGGGGGAAAAGATTTGGGCAACAATTCAGAGGTAATATGGACATGAACTCATGTCCCAAAAATTCATTGGAGAATGATTTGCTGAGTGGGGATAGACCCGCAGGTTGTTCCTCTGGGGAGATTTTATGGACTCATTCTCCGGTACCTCTTGAGGGGCAAATTATCACGTTGGAGTGATATTAATTTGCCGTGACCGTCATCTTGTTTATACATGCAAAGTGATAACTTTGGTGTCGATCAACTCCTGAATTCTCCTTTTTAGTACGTATCACGCCTTTGTGGGGTGATGAACGTACCGATGAAAGAGACAACATTCTGGGTCATTGACTTTGCCAGCCCTTTCAGGATGCCTGATGTTGGGAAGCCGAAGTTTGTTTTCCTTCATCAATATATTGAAGATTTCAATGATGTCATCTTCATTGAAGGAGAAAGTCCCCTTCGGCCTTCGGGCTGTCGATACCTGAGTTGTACGGTCTTCATGGAAGACGGTCATGGCTGCATCATCTTCGGATTCAGAGGGAATTCTACCCCCAGTTTTGGATGCTGCCCTATTTTGTCGAGGGAGACTACCCCCAGACATGTCTTTGTCTGGTTTTCCTTTGTCCATAGAAGTTGATTTAGAAGGATCTGCCACTGGTATTACAGGATCAGACTCTAGAGGTTTGGAGTTTGCAAGAGATGCGGTATACCCCAACCCGAAACGAGTTCGTTGACAGTGGGGATCACCATACAACGGTATTCGTCTGCCTTTTCCAAAATTGAGGCCTGGTTTCAACTTCAAATCATAACCCATATTTTGCATAATCTTCAAATCTTGTGGGCTATATCGGTGGACTTGCATTCTCCCAGTATCAGACTCATGAGAATCTTCTTGTACAGTCGGTCTACTCTGCATTCGACCGAAGACTATTTGACGCTAATTGTCACGGGTAGGTGGAACAATAAAGATAGAATCTTCATGTGGTCCATATGTCGTGACGACATTAGCTGTTGATGATACTCCCCACATGATCTCCACTCGTTTAGTAATTAAGGGCACTAGGCCATAATTTTGACCCCTGTCTCTGCGTTTCTGGATCAGGAAATTACGCAAATCAAGGAGATTACAAGAAGAAAGAGATGAAGGCTTATTTCGCCTTTTTACATTATTTGGGGTATGGAGATTGGGAACCATAACTCTCTCCCTGCCATAAGAATACAAAAGTTCAGCCATGTGAGTAGCGTATGATTCATCATCCGTATGAGGAACGTATGTTCCCGTGAACTGGGTCTTCTTTACGCCGAAGGGCTTGTCCTGGCATAATTTGAAGCTTTGCATAGGTTGGCGTAAAACTGAGGAAGTCCTCAATCGGCCGTCAGCATTCCGCATAATTTGAAGAGCGGGTAACTTTTTCTCTTGATGGCGTAAAAGTCGAGAGGTCGGGAAATCCGCCACCTGTTTTCCCTTGCGGTGATTGCCGTGACCATCTGCCTCCTTATAGGCGGAAGATGTGGGTTTACGCGCGGAGCGTGGAGTAGACTTCTAGATTGGTGCTAAGACACTACCAGAAGCTTTGTCTGCCACGTCACAGACGGGAGACAGAGTTTTACGTGCGGGGCACGGAGTAGACTTCTGGATTGGCACTGAGGCACTGCCAGAAGCTTTGTCTGCCACGTCACAGACGGGAGACAGAGTTTTACGCGCGGGGTACGGAGTAGACTTCTGGATTGGCACTGAGGCACCGCCAGAAGCTTTGTCTACCACGTCACAGACGGGAGACAAAGTTTTATGCGCGGGGCGCACAGGTTGCGGTATTACAACCTTGTTGGTCGGAGAGAGAGAGCCTGCAGGAAGGGTAGAGGATGTCCGGGGCATCCATACTTTACGTAGCTTCCTGTTGTCCTGGACAGAGAGGGAACGAGAACCACCCCCTGCATGAAGCATGTCTTCATAAGCAGATTGGTCGAATTGGACGACCAGAGTCTTCTTCGTTGATCCGACTGATACAGCATCGTGTTGAGCAATGACTTTCTCGTCAGAAGAGAAAGTAGTCCCCAGCAGAGTCGCCATCTTGAGTTTGATAATAAACGAAAGAAATAAAACAAGGATTATACGAAACCTCTTCTTTGTTTACAAACAAGAAAAAAGTGTACAATTAATCTTATACGAGGATGTTAAGTACAAAAGTTGATTCTGGGGAAAATATTGCTATAGGAGTCTGATCTGCGGTCGATCACTTTGTCCCTTGGACCACATGATGATGAAAAAGTGCTGTAGAAGAAGAAGGAGAAGCTTCAGATGTTGCAAGAGGGATTGGATTTTCGTTGCCAAAGTCATCAATCACTACTCTTTGTCTATGAACTCTACTCTTCTCTCTTTTTCCGATTGTCCGATCTTTTTCTTCCCCGCTCTTTCAAAATCTTCGACCCTGGACCTCCGTGACCGGAGGTCTCTATTTATAGGGTTCAGTGACAGTCGGCATAGAAACCGAACAGCGGAGAGAGCTGCACCTTTTACGTGACGGTTATAATAACTGCTACACACGTATGAATGATCTCCAGAATCGGCGTGTGACGCGTGTCCCATTATGAGGTAACGCGTATAATCGCTAGTCGAAGATCACAGCATGCAAGCCACGTAGGTAACTGCCCCTCGCATAGAGAAGGTTGGCATAAAAGCCAAATAACTGTCATGTTGGCGTAAAAAGCCAAAGAGTTATCTTGTTGGCGTAGAAGCCGAGTAGGCGTAGAAGCCAAATAGTTGTCAAGATGGCGTAGAAGCCAAATAGCTGTCATGTTGGCATAGAAGCCAATTAGCTGTCAGGTTGGCGTAGAAGCCAGGTAGCTGTCATGTTGGCGTAGAAGCCAAGCCAAGTTCTGCGTAAAGCTTGATATTGCATGGATAGGTAGCTAGCGTAAAGATAGCCGATTATCCTTCCTTGACTGAGGTCTTGAGCGTATTCTGGGCCAAATAGCCTTATCATGTACCTTTGCAAATATAGCCTGAGTTGGCATATTTCGAGGAGATAGCATACGGCGTACTCCTATAGCTGAAAATAGCCTGATGGCGTAATATACAGGGATGGTGATGTGGACGTATTAGCCCTAATTATAGCTCACCCAGTCATTAAAAGTAGAACCAAATCTCGTGCATTAAATGCAGAGATCTGCCCCCATCTCGCACATTAACTACAGAGACGTGTCTCGAGTTCTGTACGAAGAGAAGCTTTTGACGTGGTGGTTGGTTTCGTCTTATCCTGAGCGTAAAAGCTCATGTCTGCCTGTGTATAATAGGCAGCGTATTCCTTGAATGCGTAAGCGACGTCTTATATCAAGGATTTGTCGCTAAGCGATAGTCTGGGGCTCTGTGTAGAATCATCATTACAGCCATCCTCTTGATAGTCGTGCAGTACTCTTTGTCAGGAGTCATGTTCACTGCTTCGTCTGATAGATTCATTCGAGGAATACGAAGAGTTCCTCGTACAACTTCCCGCTGCATTAAAATCAGATAGGTTTTACGCCGCAGTGGCGATGTCACAACCTTTTTACGCCAAAGCAGTATGGAAATACTGCATTACGCGGGTTATTCTGGAGCTATGTTTTACGCTGAATAGCGTTAAAGCTCTGTTGTACGCCCATAGCTCTGAAGTCATATTTTACGCTACCCAGTGCATGTTGGATTTTACGCGTATGATTCCCCAGCGTATTTTTTATGCTTCTACAAGACCCCCTTCAAAGTTTTCAAATTCCTCGTAATTTGAAGCACTTTGAATGAAAGCATGAAACGGTCAAGTTTGACTCGTTCCGCGAGGCTGATTTCTCGGCAAATATTTAGGAATTTGTTGGGATTTGATGTGATCTCCTTTGCCCATATAAAGGCTAATGAGTTAACCTGTTCTTCCCACACTTCCTTCACCACAAAGAGATGGTTGTCGATGTTCGTCTTGCTGACTTGAGGAAGAAGAAGATCATGTTCTTCCAGCATGTAAGGAGCCATAAAAAGAGGCATCTTCGAGCAAATGTCCTCTGCAACGATGGATCATGGAAGGATATCATAGCTTCCTTTGCTCGAGATAATCAGCAATTTCATATGGCGATTCGTCCAGGAGAGAGGAAGGGTCATTTTAGACCACACAGCTTGCAAGCTGTATTTTCTTCCATCATGGCGGTGGACAAGAATAGAAAGTTTGGCCCTGTCTTCCAGTATTGTGTTGGGTCTGAACCCCTAACATAATTGTAGGGCATGCCTGCCATGGCGTATGGGGGATGGGCTTGCAAATTGATACATGCCCAGTTCTGTATTCTCCCGCCATTTATCATTTTCTTGTTAATCGGCCTCGGAAGCCGATTAACTGCTGTAGAAGACGAAAAAGATCTACACCAATATGAGAACCCGGCGCAACAGATTCTTGGTGTGATCTTAAGTGAAAATGAGAAACCCTTTGTAGAAAAAGGATTTCCATCGTATGTAATCATGAAGATGAAAAATCCTGTAGACTGGATTTTCATCATATGTAATCATGATTAATAAGATTGTCTTCTTTTACGCATCTGATGATTTTCCATATTTGCTGTGAGGAAGTATGAATATGTGCAGCTTCGGCACATCTGAATAACTTTACGCCAACTCTGATAAGAGAGTATCTGATCTCGTCCCATCTTTTACGCATAACTGAAGACGCGTAGAAAGCTTCTTAGCATTAAGTCGTCTTTGAAGATCCAAACTGTCATGCTGTTTTGGATGAGGAGTCACGTAGAATTTCTGAACTGCCACTTCTTTGACACGAAGGATTCTTGTTTAGACCATCATCTTTTTGAAGTCAGCAAAGTCGAAGGCAGTCACATCCTTCTTCTTTGCGTTTTGGGGCACTATGACTTCATTTGTCGCTGGCTCCACCAGTTCCGCTGTTGTTGTTGCGGATTGGTTAGAGGCCAAGGTCTAAACAATTTGTTGCAGAGCGTCCACATGCTTCTGCTGGAACTCAAATCGTGCCTCTAGATTTTTCTCGAACTTGTCCTGTCGGGCCTCATCCCTCTTTTGTTGTGCTTCCAGCATTTGCATCATTCGTTCGACCGGATAGACGGAGGTAAAAGGTCGATGGCTCTCAGAACTAGCCGAAGTACCGGAAGTACTTGCATCAATTTGGCCTGTTCCTTGGGTTCGAGCCATTCCTACTAAAATAAGGAACTTACATCAGTCTCATAGAGTATTACGGACTTATTGTATGGAATATATCTTATTTTGCACCAATCGATTTCAAGAGTTAAACTCGGACGGGACAGGGTCATCTTAGGAAAACTTTCCGACTCGAGATCAAAGGATCCGAAGCTTCACTCTGATACCACTATGTCACGCCCCAATTTTGCCCAGTCGATAATCGTCCCCCGGCGTGATGCCGTGCACGCATAGGGCGTGCGTGCACAAAGCCTAGGCATAATGATAATCTTTAGAACATATACAGCAGAGTACGCAAATAAGATAGCACACATTGAGGCATAGAAATTTTTCGTTTTATTGATAATGAACATCTGATTATAGACTCTTGACCCAAAATGATAAGGATGCCACACGGACTTACAACTTGGATACAAAATAAGATAGTCGTTCCATACATCACATCATTTACTAAAACTTCAAAACAATATAGACACCTGCTGGCGAAGCTATCGCCTTGCCACAGAGCCGCATATAAGGGTTGCGTTGCCTCCGACTGCTTTGTACAAGCTCCAAAAAAGTCACGAACGGAATACGTCGGATACTGGACTGGTTAGGGGAGGAAGAAGCTTCAGCTCCTTGCCGCGTCGCTCGGGCTCGGGGAACCTGCTGCAACGAGGGTCAGTACTTTGAAAGTACTGGTGAGGGCGAGCTAACCCAACTAACCAAATCCAAGTTTGTTCATATGAAACATGCAACATTATTGTGTTCTTTCTATCTTGCATTAGTTTAATTTTACATGCAAGCATTGAATATTCAATTTACGGAACAACATGCTACCGTTTGGTAACTTTTACCTTCTCGTCTGAACTGCCTGCATAACACTTACCATGTTCTTCCCTGCCACGAAGACACCATTAGTTTGAGCAAGTAATGCAGATATATGTGTACATTGGCTCATGGCATATCCTTGCCACCGTGGACAACAGCTACAGTAAGCGGTGACCCTTGCAGCTCGGGTAGCAAGCCCCGCTGCAAGGCCTCCCCCACCTTACCCGTGCTAGACTTGCTAGCGTAGATATCCGAGTTCCGCCCGGAACGAATCGCCCCCAGTGCCCCGGGCGCCGTTCGCAGGAACTAAACCTTGTGCACAAGTTGTCCGACCGAACTACGCATTGACACTAAATTAATAGATAAAGCATTCAATCCACAAGAATGTGTACATCTACTTTAGCATAGAGCATTTGGCATAGTCTTCCTGTCCAAGTGATTGCATTTCAATATAGTTTGCACAATACATCTGTACAGTTATATAGAATAATTCTAGCTACAACTGAAACATGAATATATATATATGCATAGCGAACAAGCACGCATCAATGTGATCGTTTGAGAATTCTAAGTGACAAGCATTTCATGTATTTCAAGTCTAACTCATCTTTCATTTGACTCGGTTTTAATCTTATTATGATATCGTTGGAGCGGAATGCATAATGAGTCAATTATTATTTAGAGTGAAGACTTGGCAGAAGGGTGCTAATCGAATTAAAGCCACTCACAAGTTGGTGAAATATGAGAGAAAAGGGAGAACTTCAAGACTCTGCGCGTGCGTCGTCTACCCGATCACCTGCACGCACCAACAGATGATCAATATCTCCTGCTTCGGTCTCCGAGGTTCGATATAAAATTGCGAGATCCTAAGAACGAAGGCAATGAAATCCATTGAAACCGTTCAAGAAAATGCAAGTCATAAAGCCAACAAGAAAGCAACCAAGCGGCATGAAATCGGGCAAGAAAACCAGCGCAACGGAAAGGCCCCTCTCGACTCTGCCACCGAGTCCTTCCTTGAGGCACGATCCGTTGAATATGAGACCTGATTCCGAAGAAACCAATCCATAACGAGGAAATAATTTTGATTCAATCTGTCCCGATCGAACGGTCTTAAGTATTTCTTGGCCGCGCTCCCCGAATAGGAGGAACGGGGCATTAGAGTTGGCACTTCAACTCCACTATCCTTGTGGCATTCCGACCCACCAGTAGCATATCATCAACATAGAGCAGTAAAATGATAAAATCATCCCCGGCAAAGTACCTCACAAATACAGTGATACGACGTCGTCAGTGGATAACCATGATCCCCCATAAATGACTCGAACTTTCTATACTACTGCCTCGGAGCCTGCTTCAGATCATACAAGCTCTTCCTCAACCGGCAGGCCAAGTGTGACTTGTCCTTCTCACAGAATCTCTCTGGCTACTCCATGTACAACTCCTCCTCAAGATCACTGTGGAGGAATATCGTCTTCACATTCATCTGCTCGACCTCCAAGTCAAAACTGGCTGCCAATGTTAGCACCACCCGAATAGACGACTGCTTGATGACTAGTAAAAGGATCTCATCATAATCTATGTCATTCCGTTGACTGTAGCCTTTAACTACCAGTCTCGCTTTGTATTGAGGGCGAGTAGCATCATCTGTCTGTTTCACTCTGAATATCCATCAATTTTTCAAAGCCTTCTTGCCCTTTGGCAACCGCACCAGCTCATAAGTATAATTGGCATGTAAGGAACTCATCTCCTCCTGCATAGCCTACATCCACTCTTGCTTGTGTTCATCTTCCATAGCCTCTACAAAGCTTTCGGGCTCTCCTCCGTTAGTCAGTAGCACATACTCATCCGGTGAGTATCTTGTAGATGGTCAACGCTCTCTATCGCTCCTCCTCAATGGAACCATTGGTGCTGGCTGTATATCAACAGCCTTCTTCCTTTCAGGAACTGCCTCATCGGCATGCTCATCCTCCTGAGGGTCACCCTGACAACCATCAGCAGGATGATGATCAAGGTTAGGAGCAACTCCATGTACTGGCTTCCCTATAACTGGATCCTCTGCGATGTCCTTTGGAAACTGCTCGAAGCGAAATGACTCTAACTCAGGCAATTCCTCAGCCTCAGAAGGCATTTCGGAATCCTGAGTGTTGGTCATGGTCTGATCCTCGACGAAAACCACGTCTCTGTTTCTATAGAGCTTTGAAAGATTTTTGAGCCAACCAGAAATAGTGCTTCAAAAAAATTAACAAGCAGTGATTTTCATAAACGGTCGGTTAAAAAATATCCCAAAGTCAGACCTTTATACTCACACACCAATGACAAGTTTTATATTCCTTATAACATATAACATAAAACCTTCCTAGCTGGACGGAGATCTCGAAATCAAACCGCGGAAGAGTTGTGAGAATAGTGGGCCCAAATGACATGCAACGCAGCGTGCATAAAGTTTTGTGCATATAGCCGGATATCTCAAAAAAAAAAAAAAATAGTAGTATAAGAAGGACAAAACAAACCAATAGAGACAAAATGATAGAAGAACAAATTAAAAAAGAAAAGAAAAGAAAAGAAAGATGAAATTGCAACTGCACTGATTTGTACGTGTTATTTATGTAATTATTTATGTAATTATTTTTTCTTATTTTATTTTTATTTTTAGCTCAAGTGGTAGAAGAGAATGCATTAAGTTTCATGACGAAATAGGTTCGATCTTACGAGGAGGGTAATTTTCTACCATTAAATTCCCCTATGAATTTTTGTGTTGGACAATAGAAAGTAAAAGGAAATAACAACATTTCAATGTAAGTCCTTATTATAAAGCATGTGTTTTGACTCATAAATTGTGCAAATTCTTTGTGTTGAAGCAAATTTTGACTTGCTTTCCAAAGAATGAAGTCAATTAGTAAATCATATTTTAATTAATGGAGGACTAATTTGTAAACAACGTACAAGTGTCCTGATCAACTTCCTACATTAGCCATCGAGTTCGAGTGACTATTGTGGTCACCAAAAAAAGATATAAGATTTGACTGGGTGGTAGAATGTCAGTAGATCGAATCACGAAAATATATTATTTTTTTATTTATAAACGGATTTTTTCATTTAAAGTAATAAATTAATATATATTTATAAAAAACGGAATAAGTTTGGGGTATTTGCGGGGGGGGGGGACCACTCGCCAACTCAGTTGGCGAGGTGCTGAGTTGGCGGGGCACTCTCCTCGAGAGGCTGCTCGCCAACTCAGTTGGCGGGCCATGCACCGTTGGCTAGCCGTTGGGCAACGGCTCCCTCCAACGGCTCTCTCGAACCCCTATAAACACCCCCAACCCCCCCCCCCCCCCCAAACACTCCTCACAGAACACACTCTCCTCCTCCTCCTCCTCATATTTTCACAGCTTCCTCCTCCTATTTTTACAGCTTCCTCCTCCTGTTTTCTGTAGCAAAAGTTCTCAACCGTCATGGATCGTAGCGTAAGAATTGTATGCTCGCACGGCGGTAAAGTAAATGGGTTAAATTACGAAGGAGGGGAAAGTATAATTTTTTTAACTTACCCGAATATTAGTTTTGAAAATATACGTAATCATTTTATTGAACGTTGTTCTATTGATTATGATTTTATTCTGAAGTCTATTTTCTGTTCTAATTGTTTTTTGATAGATAGTGAAGATGCATGGAATTATATTCTTGAGATTAATTCACAATCACGATATATAAAAATATATGTTATTAAAGTAGCAGCAACCTTAGATAGTAGAAATAATGAATATTTTTCTGAATATCAGCATGTTAGTTCGGGTGCTAGTTCTTCTCAACAAATAGTTTCATTTATCCAAGAAGGTCATTCATTAGATGAATCTAACCATGATGATGATAGTGACAACGACGATGAAAACAGTGATGATTTAGTTGAAAATGTAGATTATACGGTAGATGATGATGTTGTAAAATCTATCACTGATGAATTATTTAAGGGACAATCATTTCCTAGTCGTTCTCACTTTAGAAGCTTTATAAGTAATTTAGCAATTAAATATAATTTTAGTTGTTCAGCTAGTCTTATGAATAATGCTCGTGGAATTATATATAGTTGTGATCAACCGAATTGTAATTGGAGAGTATATGTCAAATCTATTGGAAATGGCGATATAGTTAAAGTTAGTACATTAGAAAATCGTCATTCTTGTTTAGGAAGACTTAGTACAGGACGTCATCGATTAGCTACCGCTTCATGGATTAAGACCATGATAATTGACATTATTAGAGATAACCAGTCATACAGTCCATCACAAATTGTTAAAGATATATATAGGGAGCACCGTATACAAGTTAGTTATTCCAAAGCATGGAGAGCCCGAGAGACAGCATTAGCTGAAATTAATGGTAGTTATGATGAGGCATACGCTAGTCTTGAGGAGTATTGTTATAGAATTATGGAGACAAATCCAGGTAGTACATGTTTTATTAAAACTACCGAAAACAATAGCTTCCAACGAATTTTTATTTGTTTTAAAGCATGTATTGATGGATTTTTAAGTGGATGTTTACCAATTATTAGTACTGATGCTACATTTCTTTCGTCAAAATATCAAGGTATCTTATTTATTGCTTGTGCTCACGATCCTAACTATCAATTATATCCTATAGCTTATGCTGTTGCTGAAGGTGAGAATAGTGATTCTTGGTCTTGGTTTTTAAATTCTCTTAAAATATCTTTTGAAAGTTGTTTTAATGATTGGAGTTCAATTTCATTTATATCTGACAAGCAAAAGGGTTTAATAAATGCTGTTCGTGCTATTTTTCCTGCATCTTCTCATTTTTTTTGTATTCAACATTTTAAACAAAACATGAAAAAAGTTACCAAAGAACCAGTATTTCAACGCTTGTTAGACTCGCTTGCTAGATCATATAATAAAACGGATGCAGAGAGTGTGTTTGATATAATTAAAGCCGAGAACATAGTGTTGTACGATTGGCTTCTTGGTGTAAACGATGAAAGTCGTCGATTTGAACATTGGATAACAGCGTATGCTACTTGTCCTAGATTAGATATTAACACTTCTAATCTTGCTGAATGTTTCAATAGCTGGATTAAGAAATTACGAGATAAGCCAATAACAATACTTCTCGATGGTATTAGAGCCAAGATTATTACACTTCATGACAATCGTAGAAAGTTTGCTGAAAATGTTGACACAGATTATTGTCCGAAGATGTTAAAAAATATGGCTTCTATTATCAAAGAGAAGAACCACCTAGAAATATTAGCTATTGATAGTTATAGGTTTGAAATAATAGACCGGACAACAAGTAGAACCTATATTGTTAATATAACTGACAGATCTTGTACATGTTTAAGATGGTACCATACTTATATACCATGTATACATGCATGTTTTGTTTGTAGATATTGCAATATTAGTATTGATAGTTTTTATCCTGCAGTATTTTCGACGGCTACCTTGAGGAGTGTATACGCGCAAAATATGGAGCCAATTCCAGTTCCCTACGAGATCCAAGGTCCTTTGGTAAGAGGACAAATTGGGGTGCCAGATGTAAGACGCAAAGCCGGAAGACCAAAGAAGAACCGCATCAAACCCCGAGATTCATCGACAAGAGATCTACGATGCAGTAATTGTGGTGCTATGGGACACAATCGAAGAAGATGTACTAGTCAACCGAGAGAGTAAAATATAATTGTTCAATACCCAAATATTATGTAAAAATCCATTACAAATCATACAAAAAATGCAATCATACAATGTTAAAAACTTTCTACTATTCCTCGTCCTCGTCTTGTTGAGTTTGGGTAGGCAGCGGTGCTGATGGAGTCGAAAAAAATTGTGTGAATATCTGGTAGCTTTCATCTCCAGCAGTCTCGTAACTCGGTCCGGCTCCAGGAGTCTCGTAACTCGGTCCCGCTCCAGGAGTCTCGTAACTCGGTCCCGCTCCGGGAGTCTCGTAACTCGGTCCCGCTCCAGGAGTCTCGTAAGTCGGGTAGGCTCCAGCATACTGGTAACTCGGGCCCGCTCCAGGATACTGGTAACTCGGGCCCGCTCCAGCATACTGGTCACTCGGGCCAGCAGTATCCCGTCGACGACGATGAGAGTGTCTCTGTCGTACTAAGCCGGTCGGATAGTCCGGTGGAAGACGGGATTGTACCGGAGGCATTTCCGGTTCCGGTCCAATACCCAGATGCCGAACACGAGTAACAAGCTCCCCCATAAGACGACGAGTCACATGTTCCTCCATATGAGGTTGTTGTAAATGTTGCTGGTATACCCCACTCTGAAATTTGAAACATGTAAATTAAAATATTTATCATATCTATGTATATGTATTTTTTAAAGTATAATGAAGTTAAAGTATAATGAAGTCATACCAAATCATTCATTCCATCAATAAAAGCACGCATAGTAGAATCGTCTAGGGATCTAGTCTTGAACCTGGGCTCCTCATAGTGGTATACTCGGTTGCTCATAAGAGGGCATCCCCACCATTGTCTGTAGTCCAGGCTACCTATGTCTGCAAAATATAAACAAAATTTTAGCAAACTATTTACACTAAATCAATACGAATAATGAGTAACTTATAACTTACATTCCTCAGCAGAATTTAGTCTAGGAGACATGCCCCTCACACTATAATTCTCGAACCGATTATTCCAGTCAGCAACGAGACCAATGATTCATTGAAATGCATTTGATGTCTGATAACCGAATATCGGTGGATCATCGGGAATTATTGGGGCCATTCCGAATTGCCGAAGAACACGGTCTGTCGGATGGTACATGGTGAACCGATCATATATAATATGACATCTGTGTAAACTAAATGCATAGGATGTCATCTTGATTTCTGGACCATCGGGTTCACATATGTACGGTAACCAGGTTACCTATTTAAAGATATTTTAAGAGATTAGATGTGATGTTTATCTACGATCAAAACTTAAATAATTTAAAGATATTTATTGCATATTTAAAAATTACCTCATTAGACCGCAGTGTATCAAATTGGCTACGATATAGTGATACAGTCCTGTATTGGTAGTGTTGATAATCCACTACATCTGTAGGCCAGCGCATAGCAACTGGAAATACTCCAACATCACTGAGAACGCTGGTAACAGGCCTACCAATATAGAAGTGTTCGTAGGACCAGAACTATAAAACAAAAATATGACATTAGTACAAACAAAATTTGCGTATAAAATTACTCTAACTTTTTAAGGTCTTTCATTCATACCTGTATCAGTGAAATACATCCACAAATACTCTTGCGATTGCATCTCACAAATTCTGTCAAATTGGCGTATAAAAACGCAAGAGTAGCAGCTCCCCACGCATGCTCAGTAGGTTTGGTCAGATCATCCAAGAATGGTAAAAGCTGCACATTTACCATATTTCCCGATGCATCGGGAAATAGAATTGCACCACATAAACAGAGCAGATACGCTCTAGTTCAACGAATGACCTGGATTTATTAAGTGTTAAACAAATTTATTAAATTGCACCACTAAATTAAGTAATAAACAAATTTACTAATTAAAATACATACCCGATTTTCATCTACATCAACCACCCCATCAATAGTTTGATGTAGGTCTATAAAGTTGCCACGGAGCCATGAAAATTTCACATAATTGCCATCTTTTAGACCAGAAGGAGGGCTAACACCGAGATAACTCCGGATCAGATCAGATCCCTTTAAGTGCGGATCAAAATATATAGCGTTACCTTTAATAGGTAACCCTAGTATATTCGCCACATCAAAAAGGGTGATCGTCATCTCGCCGAATGGGAGTTGAAAAGTGTTGCGTTCTGGCCACCAACGCTCCGCAAGGCTTACAACTAAATGAAGATCGTGAATTAAATATCTAACACGATCTATATAGTGGAATCCAAAGGATTCCACCAAAGCCGTTTGAGCTGGATTAAGCTCCCACGTACGATAATTCCTTTCAGACCGCCAATGTACGTGGATCCTGGTTCGTAAAGCATTATCATGGTCGTATAACTATAAAAATTATATGCATTAATAAAGTAAACATAGGCATTCTAAAAAATATATACATTAATAAAGTTGGCAACTTGTAATTTCAAAAAATACCTCGCCAGTAAAAATCTGAGTAAAAATGTGCTCTTCACGTTGCTTAAGAATAAGCTCGGTAGTCGGTCCGCCAGGAATACGACCGTCATTGCGGGTAGCCATCGCCAGTAAATATCAAGAGGAGGAGAATTTGGTGTGAGGAGTGTTTGGGGTAGGAGGAGAATGTGAATGTGGTGAGAGGAGTGTTGGGTGGGGGGTGTTTATAGGAATGTGGGGAGAGTAGAACGTTGGAATATAGCCGTTGGGCAACGGCTGAAAATACAACGTTGCATGGCTCGCCAACTCAGTTGGCGAGCGGCCCCTCGAGGAGGGTGCCCCGCCAACTCAGTTGGGGAGACGCTCGCCAACTCAGCACCTCGCCAACTGAGTTGGCGAGTGGTCCCCCTGCAATTTCCCCAAACTTATTCCGTTTTTTATAAATATATATTAATTTATTACTTTAAATGAAAAAATCCGATTTATAAATGGTGGGAGTTGAAAAACAGTGAGTCCAAAGATATACAATACAGTGTACACAAAATTTTTAAACATTACGTCAAATTTCATATGTTATGCCGGAAAGTAAAAAAAAAAAAACAAAACAAAAACCGAAGACCAAGACGAGCAAAGATTGGATTTTTAGAGGTGCCCAGAGGGAAAGACGCCTCCTTTCTTTTTCTTTTTCTTCTTCTTCTTCTTCTTCTCGATCTCGCCCTTCCTTATATGGGTCAGCAAGTTTTTTTCTCCGGTTTGAAAGTTTCCTCCTCTGGAAGCCCTCCACGGGTCTTCTGTCCCTCGTCGCGTTTGACGAACTCGTTTGGGAAAAGGAGAGCTTGCGCTTATTATTTTCAACGGAGGAAAGGGATGGGATGGGATGGGAAGGAGGAGAAGGGTGAAAATGAAAAATAAGAAAAAGTTTGGAACTTTGAGAATTACCACCATGGTGGTGAATCTCAGGTGAAAGCTTTGTTTCTTTCTTTATTCAATCCTAATCCATTGTTTTCTTCTTGTTTCTAGAAGGAGGAGGAGGAGGAGGAGAGAGAGAGAAAGATTAGATTTGAGGGAAGCCACCCAAAATATGGTTAGATATGGTTTAGTTAGTAAGTAGATCATTTTTTTAATGATTAGATGAAATATTACACCTAAAATATAGGGAGGAAGTATACATGTATATTTGTGTATTAACATGAGGTATTTTTTTTTAATTCTAATAAACTAAATCTAAGATGATTTTGGTACAAACTTATTGGATTACTTTTGTCGTCGTTTTGGGGATGGCTTATCGTAGGGAGAGACATGATTGGACAGAATATGGAGGCGACAGCATATCTACTCTGACTTATCCGAGCTACTTCTATTATTTTTTTTTTTTTTTTTTTTTTTTTTTTTTGAGAAGGCACTTTGGTTTTGGAAAAGTAGGTGAGAACATGCTATCAAAAGCTATTTGTATTACCATCTCCTATGGTCCATTTGTAACTTTATTTTGATGCGTAAATCAAATTTTAAAGTCAAATTTTTTTTCCCCAATTTGTAAGAGCACTGGCTGGGATCTTATTTTAGTTAGCAATTGTCAAAATCAGACCAAGAATTGTGTGATTTCCGAAACAAAAGAAAAATGTCCATTCACAAAAACTACCGCAAACAAAATAAATATGGACAAAATTATTCCTACTTTTCTTGCATCTCTTAAGATTGGGTTATAGTTAGTTTAAAACAGGGCAATTTTTTTATTTTTGTTAGTTTTAAAATTATAGATTAGACAGAATTATAATTATAGATTTAATTAGTTTACACTAAAACTTGAAGTTGATTATAATTTCAATTATAGAATGAATTGGACTTATAAATTTATTCTAATTAAATTTGATTAGATTATAGTGTAGTATATTTAAATTTTGAATAGTATATTTGAATGAAATTTTAAACATAATGGAATAGTGTATTAATAATTTATAATTTGATCATAGCATAAGATTGTTTAGTAATTTCAACAAACAAAATATTGTATTATTTTAATGCCCAAACATTTTTTGGTTTGCAAATCCAATTTCGTAGACAAATTTTTTGTTTATCTCAATTTTGTTTATCTCGATTTTATTTGTCAAAACTTTGGTAAACAAAAATATGTTTCCAAAACTAAATTCTACCAACGTAAACTTTTTGGTAATACCAACTTATCTGTTAAGCTAGTTCATTTTGAAAAATAACTTTTAAAAGCAACATAATCTTCTTCTTCTTCTTCATTTTCTTCTTTTTTAAAGTTACTTTTGTCTTTTAAAAACCAACAACCATGTCAATTAAGGTCTAAGTTTTTATAAATCTAAGAAGTTCAATTTCTTATATATAATTTGTTGCTATGCCACATCAAACATATGTCCTATCTCACTGCTGACGTCACAACAAATCAAACAAAAAATTAGTCAAAAATAGTTTCCTTATTAATTTTTTTTTTTTTTTTTGGAAGAAAAGGATGAATGTGCTTTATCAAAGTTTTGAATCTAGAATCACTAGATATATTCTGTATAAAATACCTATAACCATCCGTCTCAAATTCTTTGCTCAAGTTGGCAATTTTATAAAGTCTTAATTAATTTTTTTTTTCAAGTACTCGACGTACGAAACTTTGTGTACATTGCGTTTACATGTTATTTGGGTTCATTGTCCCATACTTTCCTTCTCCTCTTTCTTTCTTTTCTAGCGGTTTGATTTCGAGACCGTTCATCTAGCTAAGAAGATTATATCTCTTCTCACTTACCACAAAAATCAGTTAAATTTGGTATAAAATCTTAATTATATGTAATGGATAATGAGCAAGTCAAACATCTATTATTCTACAAATATGATCTCTTGGGTTTGGTAAAGTTGATTACGTGTATGTAATAGTGTCATGATGTGAAATAATTTATTTTATTGTTTATTTACAAACCATTTAGAATGGCTGGTTGAGTCAATCATGGAAGTTCGCTTGAACATAGAATGCTATGTCATACTAACTACTTTGCAACTTTTAAAAATTAGTGGATGGAGATGGAAAAAAAATTATGACCCATACGCATATATAACATTTTTTTAAATTAGTGCAAAGTTGAACAAATTGCTATGTCATTGCGAGGGATATGAGTTATTTTGTTTGTATTTATCTTCCACTCATGTTACATTTGTTATTGAGCTAATTTACGTTTAAACCATGAATTTTATATTAATTTAGAGTTTAAGTCCTAACATATCCAATTAAAAAATTTAGATCATACATTTTTATTTTTTTATTATTTTTTTATATTTTACCCTCAATATGAGTATAAATGCAAAACTAATTCATGTTGAAAAGGAAGGTATAATTAAAAAATTGAAAGTAAAAATAAAAATAAATATTCAGGATATAAAATTTTCAATTGGACATGTTATGAGCTAAACTCTAAACCGATATAAAATCTAGGGTCTAAAGGCTAATTAACCCTTTTTTTTATTTTAGAAATAGCTAATGTTTCTGATAGCTTAGTACTATCACCATTGGTTTATTTTGAGTTATTTAGAATATATAACATTTACGATATTGATTAATCATAACACAAATATTGACAAAAGTTAATTATTATTTTAATTTTCTAATAGCTAGTACTTATGTTAAATTAAATTAAATTAAATTAAATTAATAGTTTGTAAAAGAAAATGAGTATGGACTTGTTGATGGTCAAACAAGACACCTATTTGCAATGAACAATACTTATTATAATCCACAAAGTGTAATAATGAAATAATTACATGCATCACCATTTTACAAAGATCTCATATTTATTGTGTGACAACCAATACCTTCAACATGATGGTCCCTCACATTTCATCTCCACTCTTCTTCATGTGGTCCTCATGGTGCAAATTTCATTACCAAATTGCCCCTTGAGAATCGTATAAAAGTGCAAATTTCTTAGGGGCATATTCGGAAGAATGGGTAGGTGTGAGTTCTCATGGGGTTCAACTAAGCTTTCAAAAGTTTAGTAGTTTGGTATGGTGAGGACATAGGAACATAGTGCGTAGTGAGATGTGGATTAGGGGGGAGAAATATTCGGTTCGGTTTGAAAATTTTATGGTTTTATTTTGGTTTTGTTTTTGAAAATGCGGAATTTTTTTATTCGGTTTCGATTTTAAACTTAGATTGTGGTTTTGACAAAAAATAAAAATCGAATAAAACTTATAACATTATGTAAATATTTTCAATTTGTTATATTTAATGATTAAAAATGTGTATATTTTGAAAACAGTAAATTTATATATATTTATTTTGAAATCAAATTTTGATAATTTAACAACTAGTTCAACTTTGAACTCAAATTTGAGATACAACAAACGTGTATATAAATTTTTTATATTTTTAATATAGTTTAACCAAAATTTTAAGTTTAAGTCCGACTTGTTAAATAATACAAATAGTCAACCGAATAAACCAAATCGACTATATCGGTTCGGTTTTGGTTTGGACTAAATTCAGTCCGATTTTGATTTTGATTTTGATTTTGATTTTGGGTTTTTAAAATTTTGCTTTATTCGGTTTTGACTATTTCGATTCGGTTGAAACTGAATAAACCGAACGTTCACTTCTTGTATAGAGAGAGTTTTGTTTATGTGTTCTATTTTGTTTATGAAGCTTATATTCCTTGGAAAGTGAATATACCTATTTATGCTATATATATATTTGATTTCGGATTTTTTCGTTTTAAGTAATAATTTATTATATAATTATATAAAACGGGATAAGTTTCGGGTAATTGCGGGGGGGGGGGGGGGGGGGGGGGGGACCACTCGCCAACTCAGTTGGCGAGTTGCTGAGTTGGCGAGGGGCTCGCCAACTGAGTTGGCGGGGCACCCTCCTCGAGGGGCCGCTCGCCAACTGAGTTGGCGAGCCATGCAACGTTGCATTTTCGACCGTTGGCCAACGACTATAATCCCCACATTCCTATAAACACCCCCCCACCCAACACTCCTCTCACAACATTCACATTCTCCTCCTACCCCAAACACTCCTTACACCAAATTCTCCTCCTCTTGATATTTACTGGCGATGGCTACCCGCAATGACGGTCGTATTCCTGGCGGACCGACTACCGAGCTTATTCTTAAGCAACGTGAAGAGCACATTTCTACTCAGATTTTTACTGGCGAGGTATTTTTTGAAATTACAAGTTGCTAACTTTATTAATGTATATATTTTTTAGAATGCCTATGTTTACTTTATTAATGCATATAATTTTTATAGTTATACGACCATGATAATGCTTTACGAACCCGGATCCACGTACATTGGCGGTCTGAAAGGAATTATCGTACGTGGGAGCTTAATCCAGCTCAAAAGGCTTTGGTGGAATCCTTTGGATTCCACTATATAGATCGTGTTAGATATTTAATTCACGATCTTCATTTAGTTGTAAGCCTTGCGGAGCGTTGGTGGCCAGAACGCAACACTTTTCAACTCCCATTCGGCGAGATGACGATCACCCTTTTTGATGTGGCGAATATATTAGGGTTACCTATTAAAGGTAACGCTATATATTTTGATCCGCACTTAAAGGGATCTGATCTGATCTGGAGTTATCTCGGTGTTAGCCCTCCTTCTGGTCTAAAAGATGGTAATTATGTGAAATTTTTATGGCTCCGTGGCAACTTTATAGACCTACATCAAACTATTGATGGGGTGGTTGATGTAGATGAAAATCGGGTATGTATTTTAATTAGTAAATTTGTTTATTACTTAATTTAGTGGTGCAATTTAATAAATTTGTTTAACACTTAATAAATCCAGGTCATTCGTTGCACTAGAGCGTATCTGCTCTGTTTATGTGGTGCAATTCTATTTCCCGATGCATCGGAAAATATGGTAAATGTGCAGCTTTTACCATTCTTGGATGATCTGACCAAACCTACTGAGCATGCGTGGGGAGCTGCTACTCTTGCGTTTTTATACGCCAATTTGACAGAATTTGTGAGATGCAATCGCAAGAGTATTTGTGGATGTATTTCACTGATACAGGTATGAATGAAAGACCTTAAAAAGTTAGAGTAATTTTATACGCAAATTTTGTTTGTACTAATGTCATATTTTTGTTTTATAGTTCTGGTCCTACGAGCACTTCTATATTGGTAGGCCTGTTACCAGCGTTCTCAGTGATGTTGGAGTATTTCCAGTTGCTATGCGCTGGCCTACAGATGTAGTGGATTATCAACACTACCAATACAGGACTGTATCACTATATCGAAGCCAATTTGATACACTGCGGTATAATGAGGTAATTTTTAAATATGCAATAAATATCTTTAAATTATTTAAGTTTTGATCGTAGATAAACATCACATCTAATCTCTTAGAATATCTTGAAATAGGTAACCTGGTTACCGTACATATGTGAACCCGATGCTCCAGAAATCAAGATGACATCCTGTGCATTTAGTTTACACAGATGTCATATTATATATGATCGGTTCACCATGTACCATCCGGCAGACCGTGTTCTTCGACAATTCGGAATGGCCCCAATAATTCCCGATGCTCCACCGACAGTCGGTTATCAGACATCAAATGCATTCCAACGAATCATTGGTCTCGTTGCTGACTGGAATAATCGGTTCGAGAATTATAGTGTGAGGGACATGTCTCCTAGACTAAATTCTGCTGAGGAATGTAAGTTATAAGTTACTCATTATTCGTATTGATTTAGTGTAAATAGTTTGCTAAAATTTTGTTTATATTTTGCAGACATAGGTAGCCTGGACTACAGACAATGGTGGGGATGCCCTCTTATGAGCAACCGAGTATACCACTATGAGGAGCCCAGGTTCAAGACTAGATCCCTAGACGATTCTACTATGCGTGCTTTTATTGATGGAATGAATGATTTGGTATGACTTCATTATACTTTAACTTCATTATACTTTAAAAAATACATATACATAGATATGATAAATATTTTAATCTACATGTTTCAAATTTCAGAGTGGGGTATACCAGCAACATTTACAACAACCTCATATGGAGGAACATGTGACTCGTCGTCTTATGGGGGAGCTTGTTACTCGTGCTCGGCATCTGGGTATTGGACCGGAACCGGAAATGCCTCCGGTACAATCCCGTCTTCCACCGGACTATCCGACCGGCTTAGTACGACAGAGACACTCTCGTCGTCGTCGACGGGATACTGCTGGAGCGGGACCGAGTGACCAGTATCCTGGAGCGGGCCCGAGTTACCAGTATGCTGGAGCCTACCCGACTTACGAGACTCCTGGAGCGGGACCGAGTTACGAGACTCCTGGAGCCGGACCGAGTTACGAGACAGCTGGAGATGAAAGCTACCAGATATTCACACAATTTTTTTCGACTCCATCAGCACCGCTGCCTACCCAAACTCAACAAGACCAGGACGAGGAATAGTAGAAAATTTTTAACATTGTATTATTGCAATTTTTGTATGATTTGTAATGGATTTTTACATAAATATTTGGGTATTGAACAATTATATTTTACTCTCTCGGTTGACTAGTACATCTTCTTCGGTTGTGTCCCATAGCACCACAATTACTGCATCGTAGATCTCTTGTCGATGATTCCCGGGGTTTGATGCGGTTCTTCTTTGGTCTTCCGGCTTTGCGTCTTACATCTGGCACCCCAATTTGTCCTCTTACCAAAGGACCTTGGATCTCGTAGGGAACTGGAATTGGCTCCATATTTTGCGCGTATACACTCCTCAAGGTAGCCGTCGAAAATACTGCAGGATAAAAACTATCAATACTAATATTGCAATATCTACAAACAAAACATGCATGTATACATGGTATATAAGTATGGTACCATCTTAAACATATACAAGATCTGTCAGTTAGATTAACAATATAGGTTCTACTTGTTGTCCGGTCTATTATTTCAAACCTATAACTATCAATAGCTAATATTTCTAGGTGGTTCTTCTCTTTGATAATAGAAGCCATATTTTTTAACATCTTCGGACAATAATCTGTGTCAACATTTTCAGCAAACTTTCTACGATTGTCATGAAGTGTAATAATCTTGGCTCTAATACCATCGAGAAGTGTTGTTATTGGCTTATCTCGTAATTTCTTAATCCAGCTGTTGAAACATTCAGCAAGATTAGAAGTGTTAATATCTAATCTAGGACAACTAGCATACGCTGTTATCCAATGTTCAAATCGATGACTTTCATCGTTTACACCAAGAAGCCAATCGTACAACACTATGTTCTCGGCTTTAATTATATCAAACACACTATCTGCATCCGTTTTATTATATGATCTAGCAAGCGAGTCTAACAAGCGTTAAAATACTGGTTCTTTTGTAACTTTTTTCATGTTTTGTTTAAAATGTTGAATACAAAAAAAATGAGAAGATGCAGGAAAAATAGCACGAACAGCATTTATTAAACCCTTTTGCTTGTCAGATATAAATGAAATTGAACTCCAATCATTAAAACAACTTTCAAAAGATATTTTAAGAGAATTTAAAAACCAAGACCAAGAATCACTATTCTCACCTTCAGCAACAGCATAAGCTATAGGATATAATTGATAGTTAGGATCGTGAGCACAAGCAATAAATAAGATACCTTGATATTTTGACGAAAGAAATGTAGCATCAGTACTAATAATTGGTAAACATCCACTTAAAAATCCATCAATACATGCTTTAAAACAAATAAAAATTCGTTGGAAGCTATTGTTTTCGGTAGTTTTAATAAAACATGTACTACCTGGATTTGTCTCCATAATTCTATAACAATACTCCTCAAGACTAGCGTATGCCTCATCATAACTACCATTAATTTCAGCTAATGCTGTCTCTCGGGCTCTCCATGCTTTGGAATAACTAACTTGTATACGGTGCTCCCTATATATATCTTTAACAATTTGTGATGGACTGTATGACTGGTTATCTCTAATAATGTCAATTATCATGGTCTTAATCCATGAAGCGGTAGCTAGTCGATGACGTCCTGTACTAAGTCTTCCTAAACAAGAATGACGATTTTCTAATGTACTAACTTTAACTATATCGCCATTTCCAATAGATTTTACATATACTCTCCAATTACAATTCGGTTGATCACAACTATATATAATTCCACGAGCATTATTCATATCACTAGCTGAACAACTAAAATTATATTTAATTGCTAAATTACTGATAAAGCTTCTAAAGTGAGAACGACTAGGAAATGATTGTCCCTTAAATAATTCATCAGTGATAGCTTTTACAACATCATCATCTACCCTATAATCTACATTTTCAACTAAATCATCACTATTTCCTTCGTCGTTGTCACTATCATCATCATGGTTAGATTCATCTGATGAATGACCTTCTTGGATAAATGAAACTATTTGTTGAGAAGAACTAGCACCTGAACTAACATGCTGATATTCAGAAAAATATTCATTATTTCTACTATCTAAGGTTGCTGCTACTTTAATAACATATATTTTTATATACCGTGATTGTGAATTAATCTCAAGAATATAATTCCATGCATCTTCACTATCTATCAAAAAACAATTAGAACCAAAAATAGACTTCAAAATAAAATCATAATGAATAGAACAACGTTCAATAATATGATTACGTATATTTTCAAAACTAATATTCGGATAAGTTAAAAAAATTATACTTTCTCCTCCTTCGTAATTTAACCCATTTATTGTACCGCCGTGCGAGCATACAATTATTACGCTACGATCCATGACGGTTGAGAACTTTGGCTACAGAAAACCTCAAATGAACTTTAGCTGCGGGCAGAGAGACAGAGAGAGTGTTGGAGACTTTGCTAGAGGGAAGAGAGAAAATAGAGGAAGTAGATTGAGTGTGAGTGAGATGAATGGGTTGAGATAGGTAATTTATAGAGGGAGATTGTAATAGCCGTTGTTGTTAATAGTCGTTGTGAAACGGATCCTTACTCGCCAACTCAGTTGGCGAGCAAACGAGCGTTGTGCAACGGGTCTAAGCCAACTCAGCATGCGGCCCGCCAACTGAGTTGGCGAGCGGGCCCTCGAGGAGTGAGCCCCGCCAACTCAGTTGGCGAGCCCCTCGCCAACTCAGCAACTCGCCAACTGAGTTGGCGAGTGGTCCCCCCGCAATTCCCCAAAACTTATCCCGTTTTATATAATTATATAATAAATTATTACTTAAAACGAAAAAATCCGATTTGATTTTGATGCATGTAATAGTTTTGGTCGTAGCGACTCTCTATTGGATACATGGTTATCAATCAATATCTGTCTTCTCTTGTTTTGGTGCTATGTTGGAAATGTAAGTAGTTGTAGTTATTGCAATTTTGAAGATTCCTTTTGGTTATCAACACAACTTTGCATAATTAGCTTGTTGCATTTAGGCCTAATTGTAACTTTTCTAGCGAATATGCTTATATAGGTTCAACGCGGAGTAGTACAGGAGACCTTGGGAGAAGAATGGTAAGTTAGGGTCTGCTTGAAAATCGTAGGAATAGGGATTACGAGATATTTGTAGAGAACCTGTTATGAACGGTTATGAAAATTTAATTTTCGATGATTTTAAATAACAGTTTTTAAACCAGTTCAATTATTTTTTGGTAATTTATTAACGAACGATTCTGAACATTTTTTACACACATAAAATCTCTACTATATAATGCCAAAACTAGGCTTCACCGTAAAAAAATTTCGTTCCAAAAATACCCTTCAACATATTTATCTCTACTATATAATGCCAAAATTAGGCTTCACCGTGAAAAATTTTCGTTCCAAAAATACCCTTCAACATATTTAGTAATTAAAAAGAATACCTACAATAAATTTCACTGACAACCATTTAAGAGATGCAATAATGACAACCATTTACGGAAATCAAAGGGTTCATGCTACTTGCTAAGTCTTTTAAGTTGTTACCAAAGAATTCGAAGGGTTGAACCATTAACCTATATAATTAAAAGCAGTAGAAATAAACTAACTCATCAACATCATTCACTCCAATATACGTGCAAAGCACGTACATATATACTAGTTATCTATATATCCATATATAAACAAAACGGTTTTAAGGGAAACTACCATCTAGTCCACATCTTGATTAGAAGGTTAAGTCCATATTTGATCAAAATAATAAAAATATATAAAATAATAGAAACGCTTGGATGAAAGTAGAAGAGAAAGATTTTTAAAATTTACCGAAAAAGTAGCCATAGTTTGGAAGAAATAGAAGAAAAAACACATTTGAGAAAAAAAATTGAATAAAATATTAGTAGTTATAATTATATTTTTTTGTGAGAATGTAAATAAAATAAAATAATAAAATCTCTCAAAACCTACATATTTAGAGTATTTATAAAAATACCCCAAAAATATATTACATCGAATTTGAAAGATTTTTGAGCCAACCAAAAATAGTGCTTCAAAAAAAATTAACAAACAGTGATTTTCATAAACGGCCGGTTAAAAAATATCTCAAAGTCAGACCTTTATACTCCAATGACAAGTTTTATATTCCTTATAACATATAACATAAAACCTTCCTGGTTGGACAGGGGTCTCAGGATCAAACCGCGGAAGAGTTGTGAGAACAGTGAGCCTAAATGACATGCAACGCAGCGTGCATAAAGTTTCGTGCATATAGCCGGATATCTCAAAAAAAAAGAAAAAAAGAAAAAAAAAATAGTAGTATAAGAAGGACAAAACAAACCAATAGAGACAAAATGATAGAAGAACAAATTAAAAAAGAAAAGAAAAGAAAGATGAAATTGCAACTGCACGGATTTGTACGTGTTATTTATGTAATTATTTTTTCATATTTATTTTTTATTTTTTTAGCCCAAGTGGTAGAAGAGAATGCATTAAGTTTCATGACGAAATAGGTTCGATCTTACGTTGGAGGGTAATTTCCTACCATTAAATTTCCGTATGAATTTCTGCGTTGGACAATAGAAAGTAAAAGGAAATAACAACATTTCAATGTAAGTCCTTATGATAAAGCATGTGTTTTGACTCATAAATTGTTCAAATTCTTTGTGTTGAAGCAAATTTTGACTTGCTTTCCAAAGAATGAAGTCAATTAGTAAATCATATTTTAATTAATGGAGGACTAATTTGTAAACAACGTACACGTGTCCTGATCAACTTTCTACATTAGCCATCGAGTCCAAGTGACTCTTGTGGTCACCGAGAAAAGGTATAAGATCTCGACTGGGTGGTAGAATGTCAGTAGATCGAGTCACAAAAACGTATTATTTCTTCTATTTATAAATTGTGGGAGTTGAAAAACAGTGGACCGAAAGATACATAATACAATGTGCACAAAAATTTTACGTTCGTGCTTTATGTCGGAAAAAAAAACCTCTATATTAGCCATTAGGGCTGCTGGTGGCAACTCAAAGTTAGTTAGAACCTGTCAAAATCTTATACGTTGTTTCTCTCTATAAGACAAAATTTGGTCGCCATGAAGAAAGTTGAAAGGGTCTGTAAACACGTTATGTAGCAGCCTAGTCTGAAATAATTCATCTATATTAAACTCTTGTTGGTTTTTGGGAACTTGTTCTAAATTTTCGAGGAATCAACATTGCAACTCTCAGCTATTTCCAAATCTGATGGTGTACTGTCGAAGCAAGTCATGAACCAATTCTAGTTAGTCAACTTTTTTTTTTCTTTTAAATGTCCGACGTAATATTTCGAATTTGTGTATGCATAAGTTTTGGGTCCACTATCTTCAACTTCTATCATTTACAAATGAAAGAAATAATATATTTTCGTGGTTCGATCTACTGGTCTTTTATCATCCAGTCAGGATCTTATGTCTCTATTCGGTAACCACTCACTCGAGTTCGACGGCCGGTCACCTAGAAATTGAAATTTTCTATAAATGGTATGCATGGGCATGTGTTGGTCATGATCCACAACTTTGTTATTAAGGCATTTGACCAAATAACATTAGGTTATGGGAATTTTAATTGTCAATTTTTTTTATAATATTCAAGGATTTTTTTTAAGAGGCGTTATCAAAACTATTCTCAATTTCGAATAAGGTTAGTGTAGATTCTCGGTCCGAAAGTCTTACAAACTTGACCCGAAGGTCACTCTCCCGACCCTAAGGTCATATCCCAGTCCGAAGGTCCAGTACCTGCATCGCACCCACTCATATTGCTCTCTTATTAATTTTTTCCCAAAGAAATTAGATGTGCTTCCTTCGTGGCTTAAATCCAAGACCAATGGAGGATGCCTCCCTGATGTGCTAAAGGTGATTAGATTAGCTTAGCTTATGTTGAGGATTTTAGTTTGATTGTACACGACAAAATTTTATGTTCATATTCGTTGAGTTTGAACAAATATTTGGATTCATTGTGTTTGAACGAATATTCAGATTCTTGAGTTTGAACGAATCTCCATATTCATTAGGTCGAACGAATTCTAATATTCGTTGGATTTTAGTCGTGACTCTTGGGTTTTGGTTGTGACTCTTCGTTCATGATTTGTTCACTTCCAGATTCGTTGTGACTGTTGGAAGAGGCATACATATTCATGAAAATGTATGAGAGTTTCTATATAAACTCAAGTATACCCTAGTCTCAAACGCACCAAAAGAAGCATACCAAAATCACAAATCATATTCACAAGCATAACACAAGTTACGACTACTCCACAAGAAGAAAATATTCAGATTTGATGTCTGCATCTTTTGGTCAAGGCTTTGTTGTATCATGGATAAGTATACGCCTGAACCCGACAACAATATCTTTTCGAGTGGGGGCGAATAACTTTATAAAGAAAGTGTCGGCATACAGATATGCCTTAAAGCTATTTTCATTTTATCTTTGTTATTATTTTCCCTAACAATAGCCATTTTTGTTTCATCTTTATTATTATTACTAACAATTTTAGAAAGTTATTTTCATTTTGTCTATATTATTATTTTTCTTAACAGCTTTTATATATATATATATATATATATATATATATATATATATATATATATATATATATATATATATATATATATATATATATACCGTATTCGTTGGATTAGATTTAAAAAAATGGATCAAATTAAATCTCTACCGAATAAGATATGATTTTTTTGTTTCGATTCTTTGTTACTATCTCTTATTCTGTAGAGATTCAATCTGAGCCATTTTTTAAATCTAATCCACTAGATACTGTGCCGATGATAATTATGTGGACAACATAGAATATATATATATATACACGCGCGCGTGCGCACTCACGCACGCACACACATGCACGTTAACAGTTAGTCTCCCCCTTGGGATATTCGTTGACGAGCTCTGGAGGTCGTCCCAGCTGGACGGACCAAGTCGATTTCACAGAGGGGGCGCCCGACGATGCCCACCTCATTCTTCCTCGGCCTATATTTTCGGTCGGCCCTGGTTCTGCGACCAATCGGGAATCACTACCCAGCACCCTGGTCCCTGGTCAGAGGGGTTTGTTTTAGGGCCTTGAGCTCTCGTCTGGGGTTGACCCCCCTTGTGGTGAGCGCATCCATCGTTGGGCTGCCAACCGTTGACCCGAGGACTGAGGCACCTGATCTCTCTCGGCGGTGATCACCGATGGGGGTGATGATTCTAGTTCTAGGAAGATGCCCAACAACTCATGAACCTTCGGTCTTCATCATCCACCCGTGCCAAAGTTCCCTCTAAATTTGTTATAGGGTGATTGTAGGTTGTAGGTTTAAGTTCTTTGTTTTTACTGCAGCTCACAGGTTTGTTTTGGTTTGTGACTGTTTGATCGTGTAATCCTCAAAATAGTTTTCCTGGTTATCAGAAGATAAAAGTCTTTTGTTTATATATATATATATATATATATATATATATATATATATATATATATAAATCTATCTGGGTAGTTTGATATTATGAAACCAACCAATGTTACAACCGTTGGTTTTAGATTGTAAGGCTGAGATTACAGATGTATCTTTTAAGTAGATACTGTCATCAGTTTTGCAATCCAAATCCAGCAGTTGTAACATTAGTTGGTTCCATAATATGAAATCACCCGACTGATTTTAGTGCATTCCTATATATATATATATATATATATATATATATATATATATATATATATATATATATATATATGGAGGGATCCACATCCCCCCATTTTTGTATTGTCAAGTCCCAGTACCGAAATACGGAGACGGACTTAGCCAGCTACCCCGTATAAGGTGCTATGCGTCGTACGACGATCATGGCTATATAAGACAAGGGGGTGTATGCTACAATAAAGTCTCCTATGGTCAAGAACTTTTGTCTCAATCATTCAAACAAGAAACTGTAAGCATAGAGCATATATGATAAAGCAATAAGGTGTCCCAAACACTTTCTCAAAATATTCTGGAGACGAGCTAAGCAAAATAAGGAGCTGAAAGAGTAACAAAAGTACATGACAGTTATATCTCCAAAGAGCATAGAGCATATATTGAAGGTCAAGATCATAGTTCGTCATCAACTCCAGCCATCTTCTTTGCCTTATATTGAGATCCTTCTGGGTAAAGTCATACTTCAAACTCTTGTGATCGGTATAAATCTTCACTCGATCTCCATAGAAGTAATATCTCCAAAGTTTGAATGCGAAAACCACTGTCGCTAATTCTAAGTCGTGCGTTGGATAATTTCTTTCATGATCCCGAAGCTGCAGGGATGAATAAGCTATAACCTTACCATGCTGCATTAGAATGCACCCAGTTCCTTGTCGGACACTTCACAATAAACTGTGAATCCGTGTGTCCCGTTCGAAAGCGTCAAAATATGTGATGTGATCAATTTCTGCTTAAGCTTCTTGAAAGAGGTCTGACATGCATATATCCAATCAAAGCGCACATCCTTCCGTGTTAGCTGCGTCAAGGTTGTAGAAATTCTAGCAAAGTCTGCCACAAATCGTCGGTAATATCATGCTAATCCTAAGAAACTGCGAACTTCTGCAACTGTTTTGGTTACTGGCCACGTTTAACGGCTTCTATCTTCTTGGGATCTACCTCCACTCCACCTCTGGCAATGATGTGGCCTAAGTAGAAAATTCGATCAAGCCAGAACTCGTATTTGCTGAACTTTGCATATAACTTATGCTCTTTGAGAATTTGAAGAACTGCTCGAAGATGCTGGTCGTGCTCTGCTTCACTCCGACTGTACACCAAGTTGTCGTCGATAAATACTATCACGAACTTGTCCAAGTAAGGCATAAAAATATGATTCATAAGATCCATAAATACTGCTAGTGCATTGATTGATCCAAAGGACATCACTAGAAACTCTCAATGGCCATATCTTGACCTGAACGTCGTCTTGGGTATATCTTGCTCTCTGACTCCGATCTGATGATATCCAGACCGTAAATCAATCTTCGAAAACACGATCGCTCCACTAAGCTGGTCGAACAAGTCATCTATCTGAGGCAATGGATATTTATTCTTGGTGGTTACCACATTAAGGGTACAATAATCAATACATAACTGTGATGTGTCATCCTTCTTATTCACAAGTAGCATCGGAGCTCCCCAAGGCGATCCACTAGCACGAATGAATCCCTTGGTTATCAATTCTTCAATCATTCGGTACAAGACTTTTAACTATGAAGGTGCCATCATGTAGACTCTCTCTGATACTGGGGCTGTTCCGGGAAGTAGATCGATGGTAAACTCAATTTTTTTTTCTGGTACCTGGAAGTTATTCTGGAAATACATCTGGAAATTCATCAACAACTATGGGGAATCATACTTCTTCCGCTACTGCCATTCTCAAGGTTGCTGGCGAAGATTCTGCCTCACCTCTAGAAAATAAAAATTCTTCTTCTCCGGGAATACGAAAGATAACCTTGCCAGCATGAAAATCTATCGTCGCGTATCGAACACTCAATCAATTCATGCCTAAGACGACGTCATAATCTCCCATAGAAAATTCTATCAATCTGGCAGAAAATTCTCGCCCGCACACTATGACTCGATACGATGCATAAACTCTATCGACTGCCACGATACAGTTACCAGTAAGTATATTCAGTCTTACTGATAAGGATTCGGACTCCAAACCAACTCGTATCGCAAATCGTGCAGACATAAAAGAATGTGATGCACCTGAATCAAACTATACTGAAGCTGAATGAAAGTTGACGAGAATGGTACATGCCACTACTTTACCTGAAGCTAACTGCTCTTCTACAGTGAGTGCCATTGCCTGACCACGTCCTCTCGGTGCTGGTCATCTCTGCTGCGGACCTCCTTGTCTGGTATGTGCTTGAACTTGGGCCTGCGCATATTGATGCGGCCTTTGTTGCTGGTATACTTTATATTGGGTCGGCAAAGGCCTCTGACCCTGGTTCTGCTGAGCCGGCACTGGAGCCCTATACTGTGGTCCTGCCGAGGAGGACGATGATGAACTGGCTCTGTGTGGGCAAGATCTCACTCTGTGTCCTGGAGCTCCACAGGCTAAACACAATCCTTGTGCTCTGCGGCACTGAGAAAATATGTGCCCAGGTTTCCCACAATGAGAACACCCTAGTGAAGAAGATGTCCTCTGCTGCTGGGGTCAGGTTGGTGTTGTTTGCTGGAACGATGCTGTTGATGCTGGCTTTCTCTGAGATCCAATGGTTAAGGTCCTAACTGCCGGGGCTGGTGCTGAAGACTGGGAGTAAGAACCTCCTGAGGTGTGGGTCCTCTTCCTTCCTCCAGTTCTATCCACGATTCTTTGGGAGATATACTTATGCCTCATTGCTGCTCGCAATACAACATCGAAAGTCTGGAACTCATGTTGTGAGGATGTAGAAAATCAAATTTGAAGAAGACAAAGACAGACATGGGGACGAGAACTGCGACTCCAAAATTATGTTCCCCTAATCTTGTCGAACCAAATAAGAAAGAAGATTTGTATCAACTTTCAGCTGAAAGTGCACATCCTCATTATCCATGTAAGACCTTAATAGTGTCACTTAGCAGTGATTCAAACGATTAATATTATTTGTTTTTCCAATCTTACAATAAATTGAAGAAAAAATAATGAGATCATGCTATTTTCTTTTCTTTTTCTCTAAAACCAAGCTAATGTGCACTATCCATTTACATTTTTATTCAATGTAAGCCAAGTTAAATTTCTGTCAATTTTAGGCCCAAAAAAAATCCAAAAAGAAAACTACAAGAAATCATTACCGTGAAATTGTCGAGAAAATTATCGAGATATAAAAGAAAATTCAAGTCTGAAAAAATCGAATAAAACAATTCTTCTCTTTCTTTTCTTTTCTTTTCTTTTCTTTCTCCTCTCAAACTTTTCTTCTCACTGTGCATGCATTTCTTCTAACACCAAAATATCACATTTTGTTGCCTTTACTTAATTTGTGCTATTGTAGTTTTATTCATTTTACAAGAATCAACCATAAAAAGTTGAAGAATAGTTTTCGTTTTGTTTTAACAATTAATATCTGTGTCCACCAAAATCAAAAGTGTGTTGCTGACAAAATTAAATTGAAAATGAGTCCATTTTTGTTTATCTATCAAAATTAGGATATATCTTCATCCTTTCACTCGTCAAATTAATGGTCAAAACTAAGATGAATGTTCATCAAACCACTCTCAAATTGATTTTAGATTTGATAAAATTTACACATAATAATCTTTGAGTGGAAGGGTGAACATCTACCATAGTTTTGATGGATGAATAAAAATGGACTCACTGAAGATTGCATCTAATTTTGAGAGCTATGACACATGACTACATGAGTATACATTGGATATCTGCTCGCTACCGTTGTCTTCAAAGATTAATTCATGTCTTAATTAGCTATGTTGTAAGGTGCCCATGCAATCAATTCGAAGGACCAACCTATACATATCTCCAATATTATAAAACGGTTTCAAAATAACTCAAAAAGAATCGTCTAAGTCGTATATGTATCCTCAATTAATTAAGAAAATATAGCAAAATTATAATTTCAAAAATAATTTCTAATTGTAACTAAATGAGCCCTCATAATTAAAAATTAACAAAATTAATTAATAGTTTAACTACATAATATTATATAACTAACTACGTATATATCCATAACAAATTTTAATTAAAATATAAATATATTTATATCAAATTTTAATTAAAATATAAATATATATAAAATAAATTTTAATTCAGATATATTTAAACTATTTTTTAATAATATTAGAAAATAATTATTTTACGTGAATGAACGGAGAAGTTTCTAAAAATGCATGAAACTTAAATGATCACAAGAATTGTAGACAAAATTCATACTTCTTGTGGCGGCCATGACATCTATATATCCCATGTTTTTGCTTTGATATTTCTCACATGTAGTGAGAAGTAACCATCAATATAGTTTTTCATCTTTCTTGACCAGACCAACATTTCTCTTTCTGATTCATGGGTCCCAATATTTCTATTTTTTTTATTATATCTTATATATCTAGCTAGAATTACCAATAAGTAAGCTAAAATATTGATTAATGATTTATTTTCATGATAGAATAAGTAAGCTAAAAGAAACTCCATAATTTAATTATCGGTAAATTATTAATCATGATTTTTATCGAGATACAATATGTTGGCATTTTGAAAAAAATGAATATAAGTTAATCATCTATTTTTTCATTGAAGTTTTTGAAAGCTCCGGAGGGAGAAGAGTTGAATAGGATAAAACTAATGATTAAGCACAATTAAGAATGATAATAGATAATTTAAAAATAAATGCTAGAAATGAGATTCGGTATTATCTGTAAGGTACTTCAATCTCGGAACTCTCACCAATTTTAATACACTATTATGAAAATAGTTACACTTGCAAGCTTTAATCTGAGACATTGCTGACTTCTTACGAACGAGCTTTGATTCAAAGGACTCGTCGACTTTTACACAAACTTTGATCCAATGGTTTGCGGACTTTAACGTCTTACAAAAAATATTGATCTTCTAACTAATGAAGATCTTAATGTACAACTCAATATACACTCAATCTCAAATAGGTTTGGCAAGTAAAAGCTCTTGTATGTTGAGTGGTTTGTATATGATAGATGAAAACTTAAGGTCCAAAATAAGTGGGTGATAAAGATGCCAAAAAGGTTTATATCGAGCACACAAAAATAGCCTATCAAAATAGAGTCGTTACTGTACAGACAGTATACCGCCGGTATGCTTCCCACATAGTAAAGACTACAAATATAGTCGTTACAATTAAAATTGAGTGTTGTGCAGAATCCGTCCAAACGGTATACCATCAGTATACTACCAAGGGCAATTTGTATGTGCTGTAAAGACAAAAAGTTTTTGGAAAATAAAATTGGGTGTAATAATATATCGTCTGTATACTGGCTGTATGCCGTCGTTATACCTGCAATATACTGGTAGAGCATGACGGTATGCTATCTGTTAGACAAAAATTTTCTGGAAGTTGATTTAATTAGGCCAAAAACTGGTCTAACAATATACTGGCAGTATATCGGTTATCGTTATACCGCTGGTATACTGCTAAGTTAAAAATATAATTTAAATTGCTAAAGTTTTGGAGCTTTCGTTTGCCATAACTTAGCTAGAGATTACACTAGAGTCGAGGTCTTGATAGTTTGACTTCTTCAAGTAGTTCATATTTGTTAGAACTTTGGCTTTGTATAGTTCGAAGCGAACCAGATTAGCTTTCGGAGGCTTCGTCCTTGAATCCCCACAGGAATGTTGCCCCCGAAACCCTTCCTGCTGACTGGTCATCGGGACCCTCGAAATCCTATTCGTGGGCCAGAGATATCATGGGTCGTTCAGAGAAATCATTGAGCTAACGCGTCTTTGGTCTATAATAATTTTTTTATTTGCATAAGTTCATCTTTAGTCTTATTTATTTATTTATTTATTTATTTATTTATTTCTACAAAATAAATGTTAGTCGAACAAAACAATATACATAATAGCAAGGATGATAAAATTTAATTATACTAAACCTAGGCCAACTTTAAGTATTAACAATATAGTTATTGTATGACCATTAGTAATTTTATAACATAAATTTTAATCAGTTAACCATAATCAAAATACCAAAATAAATCATTGGGTTAACAACTTTATCAAAATTCTACAGGAGAAGCTGAGCACTTTCATTAATATCACAAGACCTATGGACATGGTGTATTAAGGGGTTCCTTCCTTGTTGGTGATTATGCTATGATGTTGTTTATTTTATTTTATTTTATTATTATTATTATTATTATTTTGGGGTGTATTTGGAGTGAAAGAAATCAAAGAATCTTTATGGATCCGAATTCTTATATAATATCAACAAAAAAAAAAATTGCATCTAACTAACTACACTCGATTGTCTATTTTGGCCGGTCGCCACTTTTTGTTGTTGTTTTTATATTGTCTAGTAAATTTACTTGCAACGTACGTAAAATAATATATTTTTCTAATATTAATATAAAATTATTTAAATATTTAAATATATTTAAATTAAGATTTAATATATATATATATATATATATATATATATATATATATATATATATATATATATATATATATATATATATATATATATATATTTTAATTAGAATTTGTTATATATTAATTATAATTTGTTATGGATATATTTCTAGTTTTTATAAAAAGTCTTGAAAATGATTAGCCGTCTAAGTGTATATCCTCACGTAATTTAAAATTAAAAAATAAATAAATTTAACAAATTGTTTAACTACTTAATATAATCTAATTATAAACAAACATTTCTTCTAGCTCATGTGGTTAATGTGGGAGGTATTCTCTTTGGTTAGTTAGGTTCAAATCCATGAAGTGTTAATTATAACAAATTAAAAAAAAAAAATTCCAACAATTTTATATAATATTAATTTTGTTTAAAATAATTTATTGATGATATACATACGACTTAGATGGTTCAATTTTAAACCATTTTTAAGTTCCCTTATATTAGTAGAGATGAATTTATTGATCAACTATGAATGAAATTTAATTGGAATTTCCTTTATCCCATCCTTTGTTGTTGTGGGAGCTAATTTTCCGCATAGTTTATATAAACTTGATTATTCTTGGTGGCCAAAATGTAATTATTGAATTAGAAAAAAAAATGGTGAATCCCAATGTTAGTGACCAGTGAGTGAGTTTGATCTCCCCAAAATTAATGGCGTCACCTCCTCCCCCGTTCACATGCATGAGAAGCAGGTCTCTTTTCGAACCTTGTGTTAGCAATGTTATATTAGTTTTAGCGGTGCCTTACGAATCGAGGGGAGGCACTGACGTGGCGGTGCCTTACGAACCGGAGGGGAGGGGGTACTGACGTGACGGTCTTCCATTAGAGGTTGGTGGGATCCAGTGCTAGCAGAAAAGACTGAGTCAATAGGAAACCGTTATGTCATCGTCAATTTATCACATGATTTCCACTCGGTTCTTTCGTCGTGCTTTTTCGTATTAGTTTTGGAATTTGAATATTTTCAACATGATCATTGAGTTGGCATAATAATTCTCACTTTTATAGTTTTGTATTTTGTAAACTATGATTTCTTTATAATATTTTCTTATGAAAAGCAGTTAACTCACAAATATGTTCTATAAAGTTGTTTATGTTTATTTTGTATTTGAATGTAAAGAAGAGTTATTTTCAAAACCTGCTGTTTTAACCTATTGTGTAATATCTAAAAACAGTCTTTTAAGTTTCTCTAAAGCCCCATTGTCTTCATTTTCAATATTTTAGCAACAAATTTATTTTGTAAAATAACATATAACTTTTGAGATGAGCCCCTTTAGCATATAATTACTTAGACATGTCAAATAAATAACAACAACAACAATAATAATAATAATAATAATAATAATAATAATAATAATAATAATAGTAATAATAATAATAATATGGTTTCACAAGACAAGCACTAAACATAAACCATGAACCATTCTTTAATTTGTAGGCTGCTCATATTATGAATAGATTAGAGATATTGATGTGATTCCTTGCTTCCGTCTAGAACCTGTTGGGATCATTGAATTTCCATCTGATATTGACTGATATTCGATACTAATCGATATCGATACTGTGTTAGAACGAAAGTGCGAAAACCGTTCTCCAAATCAGAGAGTACCTACGAGAGAACCGAACAAAATGTACAAATCAAAAACGCCAAACACAAATGGCAGACAGAGAAATTTTTGACATGAAAAATTTTTGCGAAAAAAATCACAGGACGATCGGAATCAAATCCTGAAAAGCCTCCACTAATGGAATAAGAAATACACCGACTCCTTACAAACTTCTCATCGATCCAAATGGATCACCACAACTCTTTTGGAACAGAAAATAGATTATAACCACGAAAAAGAAAGACAACGAATAATATCCGAAACTAATCTCCTTCTTCTCCAATCATTTTTTCTCCTTTCCAATGTTGCAACCTCCTTTTCTTTCATTGTTGCTATATATTTTTTTTAGAGAGAGATATTTTAGGGCCCGGAGACACCTATATATAGCCTTAAACCCACAACTAGTATTTCTATTATAGATAGGAATATCCAATTCAAATCCAAATTCATTGACATATTCCTATTATATGTAGGAATATCCAATCCAAATCCATTAAGATATTTCTATTATATTTAGGAATATCCGATCCAAATAAATTGAGTTATTCTTATTATATGTAGAAATACTCAATCATACTCTGGAGTATTTTTCACATAGGTTGGAAATCCCACCCATTCCAACACATTAGAGGTCTCTTTTTTGATCAATTCGACAAAAAAAATTGAACAAAAAAGACCAATCAACAAGGATGTAATAGCATAGCAAGTATGTACAAGCATGTAAAAAAAGAATACTTATATATCGCTTATAAACCAATCTGCAATGTGACTATTATTTTATTCAATTTTAAAACTACTAAGAAACAACATAGAAAATATTTAAAATTATGTCCAAATATGTAAAATATTTTTTCTAAAATATTAATACTTTATTAATAATTATTTATTTTTTGATATCTAAATATTCAATACTCCGATTCGATATTTTCGACTCCGATATCGATACTGCGGACCTTGTCAATGAACCCATTACCGGATCACACTAAAAATAAACTCGGATCCTGATCATTTTATCTTATCTGATCAATCCCAAATATAGATATGACATAAGGACATAGGTCGGATCATCCCGTACGTAGTGACGAGCAATTTACCAAAAAGAATACGAAAAATTTCGTTCAGAGCAACGAAATTAATACAAATCTCAGTCAGAACATAAAAGTTTTAAATTTTTTAAAAAGAGCATCATAACGCCCATCGAAAGGACGTTTTACGATTTCCAAAAAAATTCGCCTGTTGTCGTTAAAAAAAAATCGTTAAAAAATAAAATAAAATAAAATAGGAAAACGTCCTTTGGAATGACGTTTTTCCTAGAAAAAATACCTTCTAAAGGTCGTTTTTTTATTTTTTTTATTTTTTTTTACTCGTTAACTCTCGCCCTCTCTCTCTCTCTCTCTCTCTCTCTTCTCTCTCTGCTCACTCTCTCACTCACTCACACTCACTCACCCGCTAACTCTCTCTCTCTTCTCTCACTCACTCACTCACTCACTCACTCACTCACTCTCTCTCTCTTCTTTCACTCTCTCACTCACTCTCTTCTCTCTCTCTCTCTCTCTCTCTCTACTCTGTGTGTGCTCTCTCTCTCTCTCTCTCTCTCTCTCTCTCTCTCACTCTCGTTCCCGCTCATCTCTCTATCTCTCTCTCTACTCTCTGTCTCTGTGTGCTATCTCTCTCTCACTCTCTCGTTCCCGCTCTCTCTCTCCCACTCACTCTCTGCTCTCTCTCTCACTCACGTTCTCTCTCTCTCTCTCTCTCTCTCTCTCTCTCTCTCTCTCACCACTACTAGAATAAGCGGGTTTAGCGACGTTTTTTAGTGACGACAAATAAAACGTCGCTAATTTAGCGACTCCATCTAAAAACTGTCGCTAGACGTCGCTAATTGGCGACATTTAGTGACGTTTAGCGACTTTTATTCAGTTTTTAAAAGATTAGTCGCTATAATTTCAATTTAGGTCGCTAAACGTCGCTAAAATGTTTCATTTAGCGACGTTTAGCGACGTATTTAGCGACGTAGGTATTTTGGACAGTTAGCGACGTAATTAGCGACGTCTAAGACGTTGCTAAGTTAGCGACGTCTAAGACGTTGCTAAGTTAGCGACGTCATTAGTGACGTCGCTAAAACGTCGCTAAATTTGTTTTAATTAGGGCAGCTTCCTCCCATTTCTTTCGATCTCTTCCTCTCCCTCTCCCTCTCCCAAACGTCACACACACTTCCGGCTCCCCTCCGACCTCCGGCGCCCCCTCCTCCCTCCCGGCGACCCCCCTCCGGCCACGTTCTCCCCCCTCCTCCTCCTCCTCCTCTAGGTAAACTCGCTCTCTCTCTCTCTCTCATAGGACACACATGGCACTGGCACGACACACACGTTACAAACACTGACACAGACACGACACACACACTTACACGACACACACACGTGACCTAGGGTTAAGGTTAGGGTTAGGGTTTTTGACCTGGTTAGGGTTAGGGTTGTAGCGCCCCGTTCCTCCTATTCGAGGAGCGCGGCTAAGAAACACAAGTCGGTATCGTTCGATCGGGATAGATTGAATTAAGAAGTCGTCCTCGTTATGGATTTGTTTCTTCGAAATCGATTCCCATATTCAGTGGACCGCGTCCCAAGGATCGGCTTAGCGGCAGAGTCAGGAGGGACCTCTCCGCTGCTATCTTTTATTGCCTCGGTTTTCGATGTCGCTTGTTGCTTTCGTGCTTTGAGTTGGTTTTGGGATTTGCTTGTTTTCCTTGAATGGTTTCGATGGTTTTCATTGTTTTCGTTCATTGAACTGCACTTCAATTCCGAGATTGGAAAGAGTGAAAGGAGTATTGATCAAGCTGTTCGTTATGCAGGTGAACGAGCAGTAGGCGGCTTGCGAGCGGAGTCATGAAACGCCTCTTTCCTTCTCCTTTCCTTCCAACCAAGTGAGTGGCTACCATCCCGATTAGCTAGCCCTGCTTCCAAGCTTCACACCCTAAAATCTTGCATTCTTCTTTGCCCCGATCAAACGATACCAAGTAATAATAAAAGAGATCAAGATAAAAAGGGAATAGACTTGGAATATTGCTTGTCAATTAAACTTATGAACGGTTATCATCCTGTATGCTAGTTCGTTTATAACTGTTCTATGAATCGTGCTAAGTATGAAATATGCTTGTTATGAAATAAACTGTCAGGAAGACTATGCAAAATCGTTATGCTATGGAACTATCTCTATGAGTGTTATTGATCACGGATAACTTGTGCACAAGGTATGTTATGAGTTCCGCGGACGGTCACCGGGGCGCTGGGACCGATCCGATCCGGACGGAACGTATGTATAGTCGTATGTTACCCGGCAAAATGTTATGCAGCGGGGCTCGCCACCCGCGTTGCACGTCACTTTGCCATGAGACTATAACCTGTCCCTTAGTGGCACCATGCCAGTGATCCTATGTATATTTAAACCTGTTGCATACTAACTTGTGTCTTCGTGGCAGGGAAGGCATGGTAAGTATTGTGCAGGTGATTCAGACGGTCAGGTAAAATCCACCGAACGGTGGCACATTCATTTCAGTAAATTCTATATGCTGCTTACTTGTAAATGAACTAAGGCAAGATAGAAACCCACAAATATGCATGCTTCATTAAAACAACGTGTTGATTGGTATAGTTCGGTTAGCTCGCCTTCACCAGTATGTTTCGACATACTGACCCTCGTTGAAACAGGTTCTCCGCACCAAGGCGAATCGAGCGAGGAGCCGAAGTCGTCTTCCCGATCCAGTCCAGCTGTTAGGCGCCTCCTGATCGCGACGCATTTTGAAGTACTTGAAGACCGGAGCCTGCAACTCTTCATACACAAATGCAGCTCCGTGGCAAAGCTATCCTCCAGCCAGGAGGTCTATATCTTTTGAAGTTTAGTAAAGGGATATAATGTACAGGACTGCTATCTCATTTTGAGTCATCTCTTTTGTAAGCCCGTGCGGCATATTAGCTGACTCGTTCAAGAGTTTGTAATAGATATTCATTATCAATAAAGAGAACTTTTCCATGTTTTAACTTGTGTTCAATTTATCTGCGTACTCTGAATATGTGCTCGTTATGCAAAATACTTTAGCCTTGTGCGGGCGCAATCCCAGGCCCGTACGGCATCACGATTCGGGGGACGCCCCAACGATTCTACGGAATCGGGTCATGACACAAAATGAGATAGCAGTCCTGTACATTACATCCTTTACTAAACTCAAAATATAAGACCTTGGGTCGGAACGACTGCTTTGCCACGAAGATGCATGATTGCTTGGCTGCTAGCTTCTATCTTCAAAATGCTTCAAAAGGTGGCACGGTCAAGGCGTGCCTACAGCTGGACTGGATTGGGGGTTTGTCTCCTGCTCCTTACTTGGTTCTCCTAGCGCGGGGAACCTGTTTCAACGAGGGTCAGTACATCGAAACGTACTGGTGAAGGCAAGCTAACCCAACTATACCAATCAACACATTGTTTTAATGAAGCATGCATATTTTGTGGGTTTCTATCTTGCCTTAGTTCATTTTACAGCAAGCAATAGATATAGAAAATAATCCCTGAAATAACCCGCCACCGCTCGGTGATATTTACCTGCCCGTCTGAACCACCTGCACATTACTTACCATGCCTTCCCTGACAAGAAGACACAAGTTAGTTGCAACAGGTTTAAATATACAAGGGGATCACTGGCACGTTGCCATAATGGACGGGCTAGTCTCGGGACGGAATGACGTGCGGCGCAGAGGACAGGAGGCGCCACAAGCCACTCTATCCGAAGCAGGCGACTATCGTGAGTTCCATCCGGATCGGATCGGTGCCAGTGCCCCAGCGACCGTCCGCAGGAACTAAGACCTTGTGCACAAGTTGTCCGTGATCAACGCAGTACACTAAGTTAGCATTGAGGCAATTCATGGCAATATCAGGCACAGGGCAATAACAGGGCAAGATCTACTTTTGCATAGTCTTCCTGTTGAGTTATTGCATTTAAGATGAGTTCTATACATAGCACAATTTTAAGAAGAAATATACATTCTAACTTATATTTATGCATATGATGAACATTCCAAATGAGCAAGCATGTAAGTAAGTAACCGTTCACAAGTTTCATTTGACAAGCATAACTTTACCCAAGTCTATTCCCTTATTATCTTGAAGTCTTTTAGTTATTACTTGGTATCGTTTGATCGGGGCAAGCACGAACACAAGATTCAGATGTGAAGACTAGCAAGAAGGGCTAGCTAATCGGGATGGTAGCCACTCACTTAGTAGTTGGAAGGAAGAAGGAAAGAAGTGCCTTAGGAGTCCGTTCGAGCGGCGCCTACTGCTGGATCACCTGCATTGCCACAAACAGCTGATCAATATCTCTTCCACTCTTTTCATTATCGGAATTGAAGTGCAGTTCGAAGAACGAAAACAATGAAATCCATCGAATCCGTTCAAGAAATCTCAAGCAAATCCGAAAACCAACTCAAAGCACGAAAGCAACAAGCGACAGCGAAAACTAGGCAACAAAAGATGCAGCGGAGAGGTCCCTCCTGACTCTGCCACTAAGTCGATCCCGGGGGCACGGTCCACTGAATATGGGAATCGATTCCGAAGAAGCAAATCCATAAAGAGGATGGGTTCTTGTTTCAATCTATCCCGATCGAACGATACCGTCTTGTATTTCTTAGCCGCGCTCCCCGAATAGGGGAACGGGGCACCACAGCACAAACACTCAAATTTTGTTGGTGGCCCCGTGGCATGTTGTGTCGTATCACAACATGCACTTAAAAAATGCACTAAGACACCTAGATTGGTTTCTCAGGCATGTCGTACTTAATAGAAGGTTCTTTGATCATTTCAACTTTAGAATTTATGATTGAAAATTTTCTTTTCAACCATTATCAATGGAAGAACTAATTCTGAAAATTCAAAATCGATTTATCTTTAATTAGACCCTGAACAAAAGTGAGGTAGGTGGTGAAGCTAGGAATCATATTTATTGAAAAATTAATAGTTGTTTTGACATCTGAAAGGATTACTAACTCGAAAGATGATCCATGGCATTGGTGCAAGTAGGTAAAGAGCAACTTAATATATATTAAGCTTTGCTAATCTATGTCTACTTCATTAGCTTTGTTGCACTGACAAAAATTTGACATGAAACTAATTTTGGCATGTCTTAGAGTATTTTGGAGTGTTCATGTCGAGCTAAATACATGGACATGGCACTAGTTTTTGAAGTGTCCACGATTCCTAGTTCATTAGTAATATGGACACTTAGTTCTTCCTTTATATATTCCTTGTATAAATTCATTTTTTTGTTAATCTACAACTAAATGTAATTCAAGCATGGTCGTTCGATGCAAAAGTAACAAATTCAAGCATGGTGTTTTGAAGAAGCACAAATCTTTAGGTATTTTTGGACAACTCTAGGCTTTGTGAAATATTGAAGAATTTTTGCCACCCAACTCGAAAGATCCACCCAAAAAAAAGTTAGCTTCGGATAGAATTTGTTGAAGCCAATTAGGAGCTCTTAAAAAATATCTTTAACTAGTTTTGTTTATAAAATAATCTCACGTCAGTTAGACTAAGGGTTAGTTTATTTCCCGTTTGAAATGACAAACTCTCCAATTCAAATAGCAATTGTCAAATTGTGCTCTCACGAGGTTTGTTGTTTCGGCCAATTCTTGGATAAAAATGGCACGGGAACCAAACTAGATTACTTTACTGATTTAGCCAAAACCTTTACCTTTTAACAAATTAGCATTAATACAAACCTTTACCTTTTAACAAAATCTCCATAATTCTCTATAACATTGATAATAGGTTTAAGTAGGATAAGGCCTTTCTTTAAAGACAAAGAAAGTCATATGCTAAATTCTGTATTAGGATTTTCTTATAATACTTACAAAACATATGACCTTTCTTTCCTACAATTCATCATTGTGCAATACATATACCATCCCAACTTTTAATTAACTTATCAAGTCATTTATGGAGCTTTCTTATGCTTCATAGCTGACCCATTATGGAAGAACGCTTGGATGATATAGTTTGGTAAATTTGGCTCATCTATATTAACATGATATTTATGGAAGAACGCTTCATTGTGTATTTGGGTTACGATTGTAAATTTCTATTAACAATATTAGCATGCTATGCCAAACATGAAGGAGAAGATTCTTTTTAGTGTCTCAACATAAAGTTTTTTGTTTTATAGTTGTATATCAACAAAGGATGCATATGTAGGAAAAATAGAAGTGGATGTCGTCTGGCACGACGATAAAGCTTGTTGCTTGCATTTACGAAAATAGTCTCTCCATATATATTGTGGTAAGGTTGCATACATATTGACCCTCCTAGCACTGTCACTCCCCTTATGTATGCGACATACAAGTATAGAGGTAGAATATTATAACATCAATCTGTTTTGGTTGCTCAACCATAAATATCATACAATTACTCTGCTTGCATAATGTGATCAAGGCGACTAAAGTTTCTTTTTAGAACAATTGTTGGATATTGAAAATTGTGAATTGGTTAATTATGACTGCCTCAGGCATTGCTAGTTTATTGATTAAAATTGTGATAGTTTTTCAGCATCTATATTCATATTTTTTAATTGAATTTATGTTGTAAAGCCAATATTTTGTTATTACAGCTTGTTCGCAGCAAGTCTAATACAAGTCTTAATAAAGTCTTTTGCCTATTTGAATTGCCACTTGAAGAATTAAGAGAATAGTTAAGTTGTATGTGGGAAACAATTGATATTATTTGATACTAGTATCAGTTGATAATAGTTAAGATATACTAGTATCAGTTGATAATAGTTAAGATATAAATTATGGTTTATACTAGTATCAGTTGATACTAGTATCAGTTGATAATAGTTAAGATATAAATTTACACAATAATTAATATTAGACAATATATTTATATCTGTTACCAATTATATTCTTTGTTTTCATCTATCTTACCAGATGACACCCATGACCCGAGCACGTACACGTCGCTTGAGAGAGACACCTCCTACTGTTAAGGAGGAAGTGATGCCTCCTACCGTTAAGGAGGAAGAGTGATGCCTCCTACTGTTAAGGAAGAAGAGATACCACCTGTTGTATCTCAGACCGGGAGTTCCAGTCACCCAGCACCTATAGCGGCTGTATCTCAGACGGGGAGTTCCAGTGACCCAGCACCTATAGACGTTGTTTATGCGCAGTATCTGAGGGACTGGTATGTGCCCCAGCGTAGTGGATATCCTCGAGATTGATACTGTGATGTTTCATATACTTTTATTGTGGTTATTGTGTGATTGTGATACTTATATATTTGTGTGACTGTGATACTTATATATTATGTAATTTGTGTGACTGTGATACTTATATATAGACGCTTTTTGTGTTATTGAAAATTCAATTGAGGGTTGCTCCAGGTGTGTCTATAATATTTGTGTGTATTGTGTGACTGTGATACTTTTTATTCATATTAAATGATGTTAATTTACCGGTGTTGAGTGTTCCACCGAAGGGGTCGGCGAACCCAGAGAATTCAACGGAGGGTTGCTCCGGGTCTATTTTTAATTAAAAATTCATAAATTGCAGGAGATTGGTAATTTTTAACATTTTTTTTATTTTTAATAAAATTTAGCGACGTTTAGCGACGTTACTATACGTCGCTAAATACGTCGCTAAACGTTGCTAAATAAGTCGCTAATTAGCGACGTTTAGCGACGTATGAAAACGTCGCTAATTTAGCGACGTTGAGTCGCTAAACGTCGCTATTTTTGCGACATATTTAAGTCGCTAAAAAATGTCGGTGTAGCGACGTTTAGCGACGTTTTTTCTTTCAGCGACGTGCTGATTTTCGACTTCTGCATTACATCGCTAATTACGTCGCTAAATTCTATTAGCGATATTTTTTGGTCATTTAGCGACTTTTTTTGCGTCGCTAATTTGGCTTTTTCAGGTAGTGAACACTCTCTCTCACGTTTCGTTTTCTCACTCTCACTCTCTATCATCCTTGCTCTCTCTCTCTCCCTCTATCACCCTTGCTCTCTCTCTCTCTCTCTCTCTCTCTCTCTCCCTCTCTCACCCTTGCTGCCTCTTCCCGCAACGATCCCGTCAAAAAGTGGGACCCATTGCTTCAGAGTTGTATTTTTTTACTCGCACTCTCTCTCTTTTCTTAACATTCTCTCTCCCTCTCTCACGTTCGCTTTCTCGCTCCCTAACACCCCTAACAGACTCTCTCTTTCTGTTAGAGAGAGAAGAGGAGAGGACATGAGAGTGATCAAGGGCTAACATTAGAAAGAGAGAGAGAAGAGGACAGGAGAGTGGTCACGGGCTAACATTAGAGAGAGAGAGAGAAGAGGACAGGAGAGGAGAAGAGAAGAGGAGAGGAGAGGAGAGAAGAGGAGAACAAGAGAGGAGAGAGAGGGACGAGCGGGAACAGAAGAGGAGAGAGAGTGAGAGTAAGAGAGAAAGAGAAGAGAGTGAGAGTAAGAGAGAAAGAGAAGAGAGTGAGTGAAAGAAGAGAGAGAGAGAGAGAGAGAGAGAGAAGAGATAGAGTTAGCGGGTGACTGATTGTGAGAGTGAGTGAGTGAGTGAGAGAGTGAGCAGAGAGAGAAGAGAGAGTGAGTGAGTGAGAGAGAGAAGAGAGAGAGAGAGTTAGCGGGTGAGTGAATGAGTGAGTTAGCGGGTGAGTGAGAGAGAGAAGAGTGATTGAGTGAGAGAGAGGGGTATATATATATATATAGGAAAACGTTCTTTGGAAGGACATTTTTTCTAGAAAAAATGTCATTCCAAATGACGTTTTTCTTATATTATTATTATTTTATTTTTTTAACTGAGTTTTTTTTTAACGGCAACCGACGAAATTTTTTTGAAATTCGTAAAACGTTCTTCCGATGGACTTTATGATATTTTTTTAAAAAAATTTTAAAAATTTATGTTCTGAGTAAAATTTGTATTAATTTCGTTGTTCTAAACGAAATTTTCCGAAAAGAATATGCAGAGAACAATTAATGGATGTGCTGATCACAATTACAAAGAAGGTACAGTTCAACTGTTGAACCTATGTGATCAGAAGTTTGGGCAAAGGACAAAATACAACTATACAATTTTGATGAGAAATTTTTTTTTTCTTTTTAAAAAATTGTTCATAATCTTGTTTTATTGGAGCCAAGCTGAGAAAGTGCATGCATGAATTGTGTAGCCTACAATGCTCTAGCAAATATTTAATTATATTAAGTACCTAAACAAAACAAATTAATTAAGCGATACAAACAATAGCCAAAAAGAAATACCAACTGTAGAAACAACACAAAAATATGATGAGTTAATAATTATAGAAGTTTATGCGTTTCATATTGTAAATAATGCCGCCAGACTGACGATATCTACAACTAAAAAAAGAAAAGAAAAGATTAACATTTTTTTTTTTGTTCACGACAATCTAATTGAACAAAACTAGAGATTAATCAACTTCTTGAAGTAGCTATGTATTGTATAACAAAGTTAAGATCGAAAGGAATGCACATGGATCGATATGCACAGCCAACATTTTATTTCAATATATATGCTTAAGAGTACAATATTAATTTATTTGATATATATATATATATATATATATATATATATATATATATATATATATATATATACTCGAGACTAGGACTGTGAAACGATTCAAACAGTTCGTGTTCGGTTCGCGTTCGATTCGGTTCGGTCCAAATTCGATTCGAAGCTCGTTCGTGGACTTATCGGTATCGAGCTCGATTGATTTTTTTTGTTTTGTTCAAAGAGATGTTTGAATCGAGTTCGATCATAAGTTGTTCGACTCGATTCTGTTCGTGAACTCAATTCGATTTCTCGTATTATAGCTTTTCCTATTATATGTAATATAATTTTCTAGTATATGTATTATATGTATATAATTGGGAAAGCAAGTTATCCCAACATAGACTTGATCCGAATCAAAGCTACTTAGACACTTTTGGGTCCCCACCAAGTCTGGAGTCCTATGAGTCCTAGTAGGATATACGCCTATGACTCCTAATCTTACATGGGTCATACTTGTATTAAATGATGTACTTCTCCCAATCCCATCACTCCTATACTTCCATGGACCGATTGGATTACTTTTCTTTGGTTATTATACGGAATATTTCACAAGATAAAGCACTAAACATAAACCATGAACCAACTTTTAATTTGTAGGCTGCTCGCATTATGAATAGATTAGAGATATTGATGTGATTCCTTGCTTCCGTCTAGAACCTGTTGGGATCATTCAACTTCCGATCTGATATTCGATACTAATTGATATAAACATTGTGTTGGAACGAAAGTGCGGACACCGTTTTCCAAATCAGAAAGTACCTGCGAAAGAATCGAACAAAATGCACAAACCAAAAATACAAAACATAAATCGCAGACACAAAAAATTTTGAGGTAAAAAATCCTTGCGGAAAAAATCACGGGACGATCGGAGTCAAACCCTGAAAAGCATCAACTAATAGAATAAGAATTACACCGACTCCTTACAAACTTTTCACCGATCTAAATGGATCACCACAACTCTTTTTGAACATAAAATATATTATAACCACGAAAAAGAAAGACAACGAGAAATATCCGAAAATGATCTCCTTCTTCTCCAAACATTTTTTCTCCTCTCGAGACACCTATATATAGGCTTAAACCCACAACTAGCATTCCTATTATAGATAGGAATATCCAATCCAAATCCAAATTTATTGACATATTTTCTATTATATGTAGTAATATCCAATCCAAATCCATTGAGATATTCATATTATATTTAGGAATATCTAATCCAAATAATTGAGGTATTCCTATTATATGTTACTCAATTCTACTCTGGAGTATTTTTCACATAGGTTGAAAATTTTACCTATTTCAACATATTAGAGGTCTCTTTTTTGATCAATTCGACAAAAAAAATTGATCAAGAAAGACCAATCAATAAGGATGTAATAGCATTGCAAGAATGTAAAAAAAAAGAATACTTATCTATCGCATATAAACCAATCGGCAATGTGACTATTATTTTATTCAATTTTAAAACTACTAAAAAATAACATAGAAAATACTTAAAATTATATCCAAATATGTAAAATATTTCTTCTAAAATGTTAATAGTTTATTTTTAATTATTTATTTTTCGATATCGAAAAATTCGATACTCAGATTCGATACCGTCGACTCCGATATCGATACCGAGAACCTTGACAATGAACCTATTACCGGATCACACTAAAAATAAACTCGAATCCTGATCATTTCTCTTGTCCGATCAATCCCAAATATAGATATGACATAAGGACATAGGACAAAATGCAACTATACAATTTGATGTGGAATTTTCTTTTTCTTTTTGAAGAATTGTTTATAATCTTGTTTTATTGGAGCCAAGCTGAGAGAGTGCATGCATGCATGAATTGTGTAGCCTACAATGCTCTAGCAAATATTTAATTACATTAAGTACCTAAACCAAACAAATAAATTAAGCGATACAAATAATAGCCAAAAAGAAATACCAACCGTAGAAACAACACAAAAATATGATGAGTTAATAATTATAGAACTTTACGCGTTTCATATTGTAAATAACGCCGCCAGACTGATAATATCTACAACTAAAAAAAGAAAAAAAAAAAGAAAAGGTTAACATTATTATTATTATTATTATTATTTTCACGACAATCTAATTGAACAAAACTAGAGATTAATCAACTTATTGAAGTAGCTATGTATTGTATAACAAAGTTAAGATCGAAAGGAATGCACACGGATCGATATGCATAGCCAACATTTTATTTCAATATATATGCTTAAGAGTACAATATTAATTTATTATATATATATGAATTTAGCGACGCTAGAAAGTAGCATCGCAGAACGTCGCTGTTAGCGACTGTCCGCGACCCTTAGAGACTAAAAAAAATATTACGAAAGCAGATGTCGCCAGATGTCGTAAAACGTTACTATTATTTTTATTATAGCGACGTTATCTTCCATACGTTGCTAAATATAATAAAATCTGTGACGTTTAGCGACGTCATATTCCATATGTCGCTAAAATATTTTCATATAGGTTTACAGACCGATTTTATTTCTTCCCATTCCAAAAAATTTCAAACCCGATTTTTCCCCTCCTTCCCCACACGACCCCTCCGGCGTCGACCGTTCTTCCCCCTCGACCCCCTCCAGCTCCGACGGTACTCCTCCCGGCACCCCTCCTGCTCTGTTGGTAAACCCTAACCCCCCCCCCTCTCTCTCTCTCCGCGACCGCGACCCCCTCCGGCACCGACCGTCTGAGGGTTAGGGTTCCGACCGTGCTTCCCCCGTGACCCATCCGACCCCGACCCTGACCCCCTCGGTCAGGTAACCCTAACCCTAACCCCCTATTGCCGATATGACACAGTCAGACACACACAGACACACTAACACGACACACACGTTATGTGTGTGTGTGTGTGTGTGTGTGTGTGTGCGTGCGTGCGCGCGTGCGCGCCTAAGGCAAGCCTTGATTTTATATATATGTGCATAACATGTTTGTTAAAAAATCTCTTACATGGATTTTTGAGTTGGAAACTCTTACTTGTACTTATTGTGTTTGGGTATGGGTAGCACCTTGTGTGTTTGTGTCAAGTGTTCTCTTTATAGTTTATAATTAAGTTTAATATTCCAACTTCAATACTCCAACACTGAACAACTTATATTGATATAAATTTGGGTATGTGTTTTAGTCAAGATATTGTGTTTGGGTATGTGTAGTACCTTGTGTGTGTGTGTGTGTGTGTGTGTGTGTGTGTGTGTGTGTGTGTGTGTGTGAGAGAGAGAGAGAGAGAGAGAGTCCACGTGTTCCTTGTGTGTGTGTGTGTGTGTATGTGTGTGTGTGTGTGTGTGTGTGTGTATGTGTCAATTGTATGAGAGTGTCCAAGTGAGAGGTGTGTATGTGTATATGTTTGAGTGATGGATGAGTGAGCTAGTGAGGATTAATAATATATATAGATAGATACATATATAAGGGTATAGAAATATACAGTTATAGAAGTAGGTATAAATATGTATTGAGTGTCAAGAGAGAGTGACCTAGAGTGTATGTTGGTACCAAGATACCAAGTGTCAAGTATAGTTAGTGTCATGGGTATTTAAACTGTATTCTAGTGTCAAGATACAAGAGAGTATCAATGTGATATTGTGTACCATGGTATAGAAATATATAGTTATAGAAGTAGATATAAATGCTATATCTATTTGATGAACATAGTTGTTACTTTGATGTCTAGTCATGAATCACGATATGGATACTCACGCATCACAACTCGAATACTCACGCATCAATCAGATTTGTTACTTTGATGAACATGTGTATCCATCTTTGCATCCATTTGGATAATATAATTGAACGATGTCTATTCATCTTTGCAAAATTATCTAGAAATTGATCTGAATTACCACCTGCGTCATCGTTCATGGATATACAACCGTCATCCTGATGACATGTACAGTGTACGAGATTAATTCATACAGGGGTAAAATAGTTTCTACAGTTCGCCAAGGCGTTCCTTCAGTACATGGGCGACACCAAAATTAAGTGTCCGTGTGTGAGATATCACAACTTAAAATATCACTCAAAGGTGGATGTGACATATCATTTGTACTCGAGGGATTTTATGATGAATTACTATCAGTGAACCTCACACTGAAAACTTGTGTCTTTAGCATCAGAGACAGAGCCTTATGTGGAGCCGTATATGAATGTCCATGATCACGTTGATTACGACGACGGGTGCGTGAACATAGTTTTTGACGCTGGTGGACCTAGTTTCAATCCGGATAATCATGATGCAGCTGAGGAGGCACCGAATATCGATGCTGCAAAGTTCATGGAATTACTAGAGAATGCAAGGACTCCACTATATCCTGGTTGTGAGAATCATTCACCGTTGGAGGTGGTTACAAGATTGTTGAGCATCAAGTCCGATTTAACATGTCGCAAGAATACTACAATTGACTGATGGAGTTGATTATAGAGATCTTGCCGGAGGGTGCTAAGTTGCCTAAAGACTTCTACCGATCTAAGAGGATGGTGAGATCGCTCTGGATGGGATACGAGAAAATTGATGCATGTCGCAACGGGTGCATGTTGTACTACAAATGTCACGCCCCGGTCCCGCAGGGCCGTTCGTCCTCGCTTTGGTCCCTACGGAACCGACCGTCCTCGCACGGGCGTGATGCCGTGCAAGCCTAAAGTGCGCTTGCACAAGGCCAAAGCTTTGAACAAGGGCAAGTAAGCTATTCAATACTGAAGCAGCGGCACACATTGCAGAAAAGTAAAGAACACAATGGCATATGAAAACAGGCTCTTTTATAATATTCACAATGTTACAAGCGGCGCATGGCCGAGGTTACAGTTCGCTCAAGCACTCTTCTCTCGATTACAATGATACCGTTCCATACATCATATCCCTCTATACAAAAGCAGGCACAACTCGACGCGGCTCGAGGCATCGAATCCAGATTTTCGGTTCCTTGGGATGAGGCACGGCTATCGCTTCCTCGGACGAACGAGCACCTGAGAACAAGCAAACTGTTGGTGGGTCAGCACTTTATGCAAGTACTGGTGAGATAAAACAACTGAACAGAAGCTACTCCCCCTGAAACCCACACTAAGTAATCATGTGGCAAAACATTGCATTACTAGTGATCTTGCTAGTTTTACCTAGGTTCGTTTCATGCAGTTCTTAGCAGAGTCATATTACATCTTTTGAAACATAACTTTGAAACAGTTTTGCATATTCAAACTATAAGCATACGAATTGGGACAGTGCTCTATCGTGCAGTGTGCAGCATGTATTGTGCATCACAATCTAACTCTTTGGGGCAAAGTTTATCTAGCAGACTGATCATATCGAATTAAGGAAAACATATCAAGCACACAAGTTTAACTATCAATCAGAGGTCGGTCCCCGAGAAACTCAGGATCGGTAGCGGTAATCCAGCTAACCAATGACTCACATTCTGATCCTATTAGCAGCTGTGACTCATGGTTGCACATTACTGCCGAAGCAGCCGTAGCCAAGGTTCAGCTCTGCACTAATAGTCATTGTCCGACCGATGCAATGCATGAAGCACTAACAGGTATCTTTATAATGCAGACAAAATGAACATGCATGCTTATGCATAAACTCATATTTCTTACCCCATAGCCGAACGGTTATCCCTGCAGCAGACACACAAGTTAGCCACGATATGCACATTATGAACAACTTATGAATCAATCTTCTGGTATCACAAATGATAGGTATGCAAGAAGGTAAACCTATCATGCGCCCTATCTATATGACGGTCCATGAGTTTCCCCATTGATGGACAACAACACCCCCCTAGATCCTTTCGGAACGGAACATCAGGGTGCTATACACAATCCCTTCCGGACCGACCGATTCCCAGTGCCCCAGGAATCGACCGAGAGACTATTACCTTGTGCACAAGTTGTCCGAGACCAATGCATGACAAGCAACATTCACATTCACATTCACAAGCACATAACAATCTAATAGCCACACCCCCCTGGAACCCGTAGGAACGGAACATCAGGGCGGACTATTAGACTATACTCTTCTTCTCAAGCAAATACATCTTTTCACTTATAGCAGTTCGATAGCAGAACAGGCAAACGAAACATATTGACAAGCACGATTGATTTCATTTCTAACATATGCAAAAGTCTATCTCTTTCTTAGCATATTTCAAGGGACATATTCAAACGATTCATTTACTGATCTTCTTAGCATGGCAAGGGTTCGTTTGATCTGTGTCGGTGTAACTAAACATGCAACATTTCTATCTTTTACTTAGCATAGCAATGGTTCTATCTCATTTCTGACAAGCATTTATATTTCTCTTATTAGGCAGCAGTTTCATTTCAATGACAAGCTATGTGCGTTCTCTTATTAGCATGCTGAGTCGGTTCTATCATTCTCTTATGAAAATATTTCTTCTTAAGCAAACAAGCATTCAAAAACTCAGATTCATTATTAAGTCGTGCAAGAATCAGAGAATGCAGTTCTGCCCACTCACTTTGATCAATCGGTCGAGAACTCTCCGAGAAGACTTCCGTTCGAGCAAGCAAGGCGATCTCACTTGTACATAGCGTCGACGCGAAGCAGGGCGCTACAACAAAGACGACAAGGATGAAGACAAGTGCAGATTCTGTGGTGCTGATCGCTACAAGGCTACTCGTAGAGGAAGGTCTGTCGGTGCAAGGAAGCCTACCGATTCGATGTACTACTTGCCTTTGACGTCGCGGTTGCAGAGGTTGTTTATAGTGAAGGAGATTACAAAAAATATGAGTTGGCACAGGCAAAAACAGATTGAAGGAATGTTGGATCATCCATCCGATGGAGAACTATGAAAGTATTTTGATCGAGAGTATCCAAATTTTGCTTATAATCTGTGTAATGTCAGATTGGGGCTCTCCTCCGACGGTTTTACCCCATTCGGACTTTCGGGCTCTCAGTATTCATGTTGTCCTGTGATCGTCACTCCATACAATTGTCACGCCCCAGTCCCAAAATATCGAGGGACTAGACACGTGACAATGGCCAGCAGCACACACCGATGGACAAACCCAATTTAATGGACACACCAGGGTGTACTTAAGCTGTAGTACAATAATAAGGGTCTAAATATACTAATATAAGGGTCTAAATATACTAATCTCATCCACAGAAATGAATACAACAATAACAAAATCATAAAGCAAGATCAATCTCAATAAAACATAAACTCGAGAAATAACCCGATAATGAGTCTGATACAATAGTCAAGATACAGAACTAAAGATAACAACAGCAAATACTGAGTATGGATAAAGCATATACTCAGAAGATATCCTCGGAGATCACTCGTCTACTGGATCTGGTACTGCTCCAGTGCCTGCTTCTGCTAATGCTCCTGTTCTGTATACCTCAGGGTAGATCTCGTCTGCTATACCTGGGGACATAATCCAGATCCAGGTCCTCATGGGACATAGCAAGGTATAAAATAACTCAAGCCATAAATAATGCAGTGCAACAATAATGAATCAAAAGGGTAAACTATATAACCAGCTAAGTGATATGCAAGATGAGAGCATCATTAGAACTCAGGTTGAGACCACTACAAGCTCGGTGTCGGGGAGCCGGTAGCAGAGATATCATACAGTTGTCTAGCTTGGAGAGAGACTACGACGCCATCATAATATAATTAACCTGTAGCCTGTGTGTCTCTCCCCACCCAATGTAATCATACGTCTCATGTCCACAACGTCTCATGTCCATGTCACGCAAGATCATAACTAATGCAGCAAGTCATATAATATCTAAGCAAAAGAATATGTCATGAAACCTGTAACCTATACAGATTCACCATGAATATCTCAGGAAGATTCTGTCTCATGAATAGTGTCAGGCGTCCTGAGGTATAACGTACTTGATAATGCAAGCACGAGAATGTATAGGGTCTCGATATCCATGTTTAGGTGACATTACACAACTCTGCGTACATTGTTGACACCCGAATATTATTCGGACGCTAAGTAATATCACACGGTCCTAGGTTAAGCATGTACAATATATGAATAAATCAAGACAACAATATGAAGCAGGTACTGCAAGTTTTGGCAAGGTACACTTGCTTGGTGTTTGATTTCCAACTGTGGCTCTGGTATTCGTGAAATCTCCAGGAACGTCTTCGAATGCTGAAACAAACATTACCATCATGCTCAGAAGATATCAAATAGTTAGAATTGCCTGTCCTTGAGTCCAATTTGAACACAAGGGCAAATGTGACAGTTTCTGGTCAAAGCGGGGTCCAAATGTGGCCCGCTTCGCACCGAAAAATGTGTCAGATACAATATTCTCCAAATTTGTCAAACTTAATGTCAACAAGTCCAGAACGACGATACGAACCCAACGGAACGTCCAAAACTGGATTCCGATGAGCCGATCACAAAATCGTCCGTCAAGTGGAGCCGCGGGGCCCATGATACGCGATTTTGTCAACTTTCTCAGAATTGAACCAAACTTGGGTCACAGGACCAGCGTATTGCTACGAGTCCGATGGCGCAAGTTTTGTTTCGATCCGACGTGTGTACACGAAGTTACAATGAGTTCCAGAACTGGACCGATAGTGGACGTTGTCGACGGCTACGCGTTGATTCCGGGGTGCACACACATCCAAATGAACTTCCGTCAAATCCCACACGTCGGTATTAACGGCGCACACCTTTTGGTGAAGTCCGCATGCGACCAAGTCGTTCCGTTTGGCGGGGCACACTCAGTTTCGGAGAAAATAGGATGGATATTTTTCTGATTTTGGATCGCAGTTCGTGATCGCCACAGGACGATATACACCGAGCGGGTTGCACGGGCATCGAGAGAGTCACGCAGGGTTCGCGTCACAACAGACGGAACGAGAAACGGGACAGCGAGGAGAGAGAAAAGACTACCTGAACAGGGCTCCGCAAAAACTAGAATTTCTCGTGTCCGCGAGGCGACGCGACACGACACGGCACAGTACTGTGTCTAGGGTTAGGGTTTCGACGCTGGAGGCGGTCGGAGCTGGGGCACGACTGCGCTCGTCGGAGGCGGTACTGGGTCGAGGCGGCCAGGCTGCGCTGGTGGCGGCTTAGGCGGAGCTGGCCGCTGCTGCTGCTGTCGGGCTCGGCAGAGGAGGAAGGCGGAGGCTGCGGGGAGGCGTGGTGGAGCTCTGGGGAGGCAGGGCGGCGCAGGGGTTCGTCGAGGGGAGAGGGCGGCGTGCTGGCGGAGGCGAAGGGGATCGACAGTGGCGGGGAGAGCTCGGGGTCGGGGAGCCGCGGTGGCAGCGAGACGGTGGCGGTGGTGGCTGGAGGCGGTGTTTAAATAGGGCAGCGGAGGGAGAGGGAGCCGGGGGCGTAGCCGAGAGAGGCGGAACGGAGGGGATCGTGGGACAGGCGATGCGGGCGGGGCGGAGACGTGGCCGGGCGAGGTGCGGGCGGCCGGAAATCGCGGGGAGCGGGGGTTCGTGCGGTGAGGGGGATCGGGTCGGATCCGGGTCGGGTCGGGTCGGGTTGGGTAGGACCCGACCCATTAGGGTCTAGGGGCGGTTCAGGCCGGTCCAGTTTGGTTGGACCGGGTTCAGCCCGGTTCAACCCGGTTTGAGCCCGGTTCAACCCAGTTTGACTTGGTTTTAATTAAAATAGGATTTTTAGGTCTTTAAAAATTGTTCTGGGGTCCAATAAATTCTAGAAAAATACCCTATGTCCAATATTTTATTTTACATCCAAAAATATTATTTTTATAATATTTTAATATTGTTTAAAAATATTTAATTTTATTTAATTCCAAAATACCTAGATATTAATTAGTTAAAAATCCCAAAAAATTCCAGAAAATTTGTGAAAATTTATTCTAAAAAATCCTGAAAAATCAGGGGGCTTACAACAATCTACCACCTTGGATGTGCATGAAGACTCCGTATATATTCCTAACCATTATTATCCCGGGTCCGAACAATCCGAAGAGGAACATAGATGTGTATTTACAGCCGTTGATAGATAACTTGAATCAGCTGTGGAAAGTAGGTGCCAACACGTACGATATTTCTAGAAAGCAAAATTTTCAGATGAGGGCAGAACTTATATGGACCATCAACGACTTTCTGGCCTATAAAATATTATCGGGATGGAGCACCCATGGATATCTATCATGTCCGTATTGCATAGAACGCACTAAGGCTTTTCGTTTGAAACACGAAGACAAACAATTCTTCTTCGATTGTCATCGATAATTCCTGCTGAAGGATCATCCGCTCGAGCAATATAAATGCTTTTTCATACCGACGTTGTGGATAAGGCCAATCACCGCCAAGGTGGCCCGGATACACGATATGGAAAGAGATAAAAGATTTACCAAGTGTTATCGAAGAGTCTGCTAAGGGGTACAAGTGTGACGGATTTGGCCGCACTCATAACTGGACGAAGAGGAGTATATTCTGGGATCTGACATATTGGAGCACCAATCTGATCAGACATAACCTTGATGTCATGCATATCAAGAAGAATATGTTTGACAACATAATTAATACTTGTAAATACCCAGATTTTTAAATTTTAATTAAATTTTTTTGGAATTTTTCTGCAATTTTTAATTATTTAAAAATAAATATTCTTCAGGAATTAATACTTTTGTGAATTAAATTAAATATTAAAATATTATAAAAATTGTATCTTTGAGTGTAAAATAAATAATTGGATATTGTGTAATTGTTTTGGAATTTATTGGGCTCAAAAACTATTTTTAAATAGCTAAAAATATCTTTTTTAAATAAACCAGACTAAACCAGACCGAACCAACTTGAACCGAACCAAACCAAACCAAATTAAACCAAACTGAACCGAATCAACCCTAATGGATTTGGATCCATAGCCGAACCCACAACCCGGCCTGAACCCGACCCGTACCCACAACCCGATCCGACCCGCTAAGCTACAGTAACTGGAAATTAAACCCTCGACCGTTGCAGCCGTCGCGACTCCGACCGCCGACCGTTCGCCTCCCCGCCACCGCGACCGGCCGGCGACCCCTCGGTTCCACTCCCCACCGCCGGCCGACGGTCCACCTCCCTGTAACCGCCGGCCACCCCCTATAAAACTCGACCACCACCATCACCAACACAACCACAGCCACCACCGCTTCTCCACCTCCGGCCAGACAACTCCGGCACCCCGAGCCAGAAGCTGCTACCCCGGCGCCGATGGCCACCACGACCACGATGACCACCGCAGCAACCTGCCATCGCCGCCGACGATCGACCGTGCGCCGTCGCCCCGTTCACGCGTAGCACACCGCGGCCGACCCCTATTCCGGTGAGTTTTTCTTCCTCCTCGTTCTGTCGATTTTTGAACGGCTTATTAGGATGTGTTTGCTGTGTGACCCTCTCGAACCCTGTACAATTAGATTGGGTATTGTGCCCTGTGTCGGTCGTAAACCGGGATGCAAAAACAGAAAAAATAACCCAATTTTGGAGTTTAGAAACTGTCCTGAAACCCCAAGTTCATGGCCGTTTTACGTCCAACCTATTTAATATTTTCAAAATTCACTTGAACAGTAAATTAGATAGCATAACCGAGATTTTAACCCTGTGATTAGTTTATTTTAATTTGCTATAAGTTGAGTTTTATTCGCGGGTAAAGTTGACAAAAAACTTGGGTTTGAAAATCCAAATTTTTCTTAAACTTGGTGCATTTCGCTAAATGAGGCGACTTTGTCGTGTGTGAATTGCATCGAAAGGCACATATCGTCAATACAGATGTGTAAAATTTCGTGAAAGTTAATTTGAATGTGCGTGCACACCGAAATTAACGCGTATCCGTCGAAAAGTCTCGTATCGGACCTGTTCTGACACTCGTCATAATTGCGTGTATGCTTGTCGTTTCGTAACGAAACTTGTGACGTCGAATTTATAGCTTTATGGTGGTCCTGTGACCCAAGTTTGGTTCGATTCTGAGAACGATGACGAAACCTCGTATCGTGAGCCCCACGACTCCACTTAACGGACGATTTTGGGACCGGCTCATCGGAATTCAGTTCTGGATATTCCGTTGGATTCATATTATCGTTCCGGAATCGTAGACACTAAATTGACAAATTTGGAGAACTTTATCTCTGGCAGATTTTTTGGTGCGAAGTAGGCCACATGTGGACCCCGCTTTGACCAGAAACTGTCAATTCTGTCCCTGTGTTCAAATCAGACTTATGGGTAGTCAATTTTAGCTATTTTATGTCTTCTGAGAGTAATGGTAATGTTTATTTCAGCATCTGAAAGCGTACCTGAAGATTTCACATACACCGGAGCAACTGTTGGAGCTCAAACCCCAGGCAAGTGTACCTTGCCAAACTTGTAGTACTTGCTTTCATATTATTTTTTTGATTTATTTTTGTGATATATCTGTTCAACCAAGGACCGTGAGATATTGCTTAAAGTCCGAATAATATTCAGATGTCGACGCCGTACGCGGAGTCGTGTAACGTCACTTAGAGAGTTGTTATCTCAATCCTATACTTTACGTGCTTGCTTTACTAAGTACGTTATACCATAGGACACCTGACACTATTTATGTGACAGAATATTTTCTGAGCTATTCATGGTGATTCTGTATAGGCTTACAGGATTCGTGACATAGATATTGCATATATAGAGATATCATTATGACTCGCTGTAATAGTTAGAGGTCATGATCTTGCGTGTTATGGACATGAGACGTGAGGTTACATTGGACAGGAAGAGTCTTACCATACTAAAGGCTGATTATGTTATATATATAGATATTTTGGGAGTGCCTTAGACTCTGACCAGAGCTTTGGCACACGTACTGGACCTTCGAGATAATACATGCTGCTATGGGTTTCTCCGACATAGAGCCTATAGTAATTCAGCCTGAGTATGATTAATGCTCTCATTTGCATTTCACATAGCTGGTTGGTTACATAGTTTGTCCTGTTGATATATATATTTTATTTACTGTATTTTATTTGGCTTGAGTTATTCTTGTACCTTGCTATGTCCCATGAGGACCTGGATCCGGATTATGTCCCCAGGTATAGCAGAGGAGATATACCCCGAAGTATATAGGATAGGAGCAGACACTGGAGCAGTATCAGCACCAGAGGACGAGATGGTGCCAGAGGATTTCTCTTGAGTATTTGTTATATACTCAGTTATATCTGTTTTTAGATACTCTATTTTCTGTCTCTTGTATTACTGTACTAAGCTCATTATCAGGTTGTTCTCCGAAATTACTTTTTATTGAGACTTGATGTTGGATTATATATCTTTTTGATTAGTCTGACATTTGAATTGTGTTTACTTTCTGTGGATGAGATTAGAATTAGACTGTGACATGTATAGTAGACCATTATAATTATTTTACAGCTTAAGTACACTCTAACGGGTCCATTAAATTGGATTTGTCCATTGGAGTGTGTTGCTGGCCATTGCCACGTGGCTAGTCCCTCGGTAATTTGGGACTAGGGCGTAACAATACTATAATGGACGTAAAGGAAAAAACGAAAGATAATTTGAAGGCCAGGTTGGACTTGGAAGAAATATGTAGACGTCTTGCGTTGCATTTGATCATAGATCAGGGGAATGGAAAGTTAAAGCAGCCTAAGGAAATTTTTTCACTGGAGAATAAGGATAAAGGGAGACTTTGTAGGTGGATTCAGGGCCTAAAATTTTCAGACAGGTACGTGTCAATCTTGAAAAGATGCGTCGACCTCAAGGAGAACAAAGTGACGGGTATGAAGAGTCACGATTGTCACGTATTCATGGAGAGGTTAATTCTGATTGTTTTTCGAGAATTCTTACCATAGGTCGTCTGGGTTCCATTGACAGAGCTCAGCATATTCTTCAGAGATCTTTGTTCTACTAAGTTGCTCGTCGATCGTCTAGAAAAGCAAAAGAAGGACATTCCGGTAACACTGTGCAAGCTCGAGAAGGTGCTTCCTCCTGGATTCTTCGACTCCATGGAGAATTTACCAATTCATCTTTTCTATGAGGTACGTGTTGGTGGACCTATCGGTTATCGATGGATGTATCTATTCGAGCGGCAGCTAAATCACCTAAAGAGAAAGGTACAAAATAAGGCAAGGTAAAAAATAAGGCACGTGTTGAGGGTTCTATTTGTGAAGCTTATGTTCTCGAGGATATTATAAACTTTTGCTCGATGTATTTTAAACCTCATGTTGCTACTAATAGAATGAGAGCTCCGAGAAACGACGACAGATATCAGGAATCTAATGATGTAATACTGAAAGTATTCAATGGATCCGAAAAGCCTTAGGGAAAAATAAAGAAGAGATATTTGAATGACGACGAGCTAAGGGATGCTCAGTTGTATATATTACTCAATTGCGACGAAGATGAAGTGGAGAAGCTTGAGGGGTAAGTAATTAATACATCCACGTTTATGTCATCTCAATGTAATAGTATAAGCTAATATTATGCTACTAATCGGCGGTTGCTTCATTGTTTTTTAGCACATATAGTGATGAGCTGAGGTCGATTAGACCCTACATGACAGACGAAAAAGTAGAACAAGAAATGTGACACCATTTTCTTTCACGACCCGCACCCGGTATAGGGGCACGAGTACGCGGGTACGTCCAGCCTACGCCGCAGTATCGACGGTAGAACGCTGTCTAGGTCACAATAATACTATATAACTAAATACCTGTCAATGATATCAATCTCCATAAGGAGGACAGTATACATCTCACAATATCTCATAATGTAAACTCAATCACAACAACTATAAAAGTATAAGGCACGATAAGAGATAAGAAGAATGACATAGTTAAACACCATGTCTCAAATATAGATAAATCACAGTCTAGCTGTCCAACATAAAGTCTCCACAAGTCTCAAATTAAACTTAACATAAGTCTAAATATAAACTGAAATAAACCTCAATAAGTCTCAGGTGCATAATATAAATACTATCTAGATAGCTGCATGCAATGTCTCCTCTAAAGAAATAGTCTCCTCTACGATCTCTGGTGTGTAGTCTGCATCTATACCCGGTCCATAGTGTGTAGTACATAAATCCTCAAGATCCTCTGAAAAAATATATCCAGTCAGGATTGGAACGAAGTACAAGCACTAACAGCAGTTCCACATATATTGACAAAAACTATAACACAGTGTAAAGAAATACAAGATAGATATGAAAACTGGCAATAAGAAATATTGAAATAATAAATACTGGAAATAAAGGAATGCTGGAATAAATGAAATACTGGAGCATATGTCATCATCAATGTACATCTAACAATGAATATAGAAATACAAGTACACGCTAGAACAATGAACTGGTATATATGTGAATGCTAGAATCATGACTAGAACATAAGGAATGCTAGATCAATATACTAGAGATACATGTCAAGAACATCTAGCTAAGTGTGTGAAACATCAGCATATCATGTGATCGGCTTGGGACTGATCAGGCTCGCTAGTATGACTAGCTATGATTCATGTAAGGTCAGGCTAACCATCCGGATAGCTATGATGCGAGCAATAGTCAGGCTAGTCACACATAACAGGCTATGAGGCATGTAATGGTCAGGCTGCACCGACGTGAGGTGTGGGTGAGCTATGATGGATGTAAAGTTCGGATATGATCACATAAGCTACTAATATTTTCCAGTTTCCCTAGCTAGCACGATGGATTCCAAATCACGACTCCTCGTGACAGGTCTCGATGATGCCAACTCGTATAAATAACGGTGTCAGAGTCATGTACGCTATACAACAAGAATTATAGAGATAATCAACATAATAAAAACTGTCAGAGAATGTACTCGCCTGTGGTCCTTAGCTGGCAATACCAATATCCTGGTTCCAAAATATCGTCTGAATAATCCAGCAGTCCTATAGACATATCATATAACACAATATTGCATCAGACATTACTCTAACACACAATCAACACAATGATCTCAGAGACTACGCTAGGGGGTGTCACGTCTGTAGTTGTTGTGCATAACAGACAGTCAATGCTACGGTCTTGCCAGTACGTCGGTGTACATATAGCAGTCTGCTATCATGCTACATGGTCACAGGTCAATGTAACTACGGGGTATCCGTGATCACATTCTAGTCGTCTAGTACATATAATACATAGTACATAATATGAACTAGCATATACATAATATCCATTGGTTACAATTATAATAGATATATATATATATATATACTTTTAAATAGAATTAATACTTTAGGGAGGTATATATACAATATGTCTATATATATGTATATATATACTAAGAGAATCTATACTATATATATATATACCAATCAATTTTATACATATTACACGTATACTAGGGAATACACATACAATACATATACATAGGTGTATATACTTAAATGAGAATTATATTATACATATATATATATATGTATATATACTTATATATCATAGCCATATACTAATACGTATGCCAATACGTATATACTAATCATCTACCAATATACCACGGCTAAATACGTAGGCATTACGAAGAATATGCGTATGCACGTACATATACGTGTACGCAAGGGGAAGAATGTCGTGGTGTCGATGGTGATGGGAGACTGTGCAGAGGAGATGGCTGCGGTGATCGCCGGGGGATGTCCGGCTGCTGTCGAGTCGAAGGAGTAGGCGTCCTGCGGGGTCCGGTGGGTCATGAGGAATGTCGGGGATAAAGTTCAACAGGTCGGGGTCGTCTCCGGCGTGCTGGCGGCGAGGTCAGGGTTCCGGTCGGGTTCAGGTGATGGTGGAAGGAAGGAGATGGGGATTTGGTCGGCTGGTGTAGGTTAGGTGTTAGGTTGAAAAAGAAGAAGTAAAGTATTACTATTTATATAGGTATAAAGTTTTTGGTTGACCTAGAATTAGGCTTGGTCAAAGCCCTCTTGGGATTGGGCTTGCCATGGATATTTTCAAGGCTAGGATTTTAAATGAATTCAATTAAAATTGCTAGGATTTCATTGGTTCAAGGTTTTAGGGCCATGGTTCAAGGAGGTTGATGTTGCAATTGCACACTCCCGAAAATTATGAAAAAATACATATGAAGAGGAAAATGGGTTTATTTACGCGTCGTGTCCAACGGGATGAACACCTTAATGCCTTGTGCACAAAAGTGCCCAACAGTTGAAAAATTACACGAAGTTAGGTTTATGGTTTTAATTGATTAAATAATGCAATATGTGTTCTAAAATTAATTAGGAGCACAAGGACTGAATTTAAATGGGACATAAGTGTCATAAATGAAGTAGACTCAGGATAGAATATTAACCTAATTTGGGTTGCTTAAAATGGATCGAGATTGTGTCTCCAATTTCGATTGGAACACACAAGGATACAAAGTTAAATTTATATAGAATTAAATGTAGTCGGTTGCGACGAAAGTTGTGCGACTAAGATGAAACACAACAAGACATAATTATGAGTTACATAAGGATCAGGATAACAGTCTGGCACGTCTAGGACAAGGGTGTGAAATCTGTTGGGAGACCATGGCTAGTATAGTGTTCTGATTATCGAAGCAACGGTAAAGTGCAACAATTAAATAGAATCACAGCAAAATCTCGATGTTTAGTGTACCACCATACATGCTCCCTCAAATCTCGATACATATTGTTGGCTCCGGGATGCATCGAGTACTGAGATCGATGTGCCTCCTGCAAAATCTCTTCGCGCAGCTCTCCACTCGGCACACACATCCTAGTGCCATGCCGTAAAGATCCATCATCCGCAATAGTGAAGTCATCTATCAATCATGTCCGAACTTGTGCCCTAATATTCCTTAGTGTCTCATCATCATACTGAGCATCTCTAATTTTGTCCATCAGCTCCGATTGTAACTGCAATCCCCACATCTAAATCTCAACTCCTGGAGCTAGTACTTCAATTCCCAAATTCTCAAGATCAGCTAATAAATGTCTATCTGAAGTCAAGCACATAACCATCGGATACCTACTCAAGGCATCGGCGACTACGTTATCCTTTCCTGGATGGTACTATAATGAGATATCAAAGTCTTTCATCAACTCTAACCACCTTCTCTGTCTCATGTTCAGCTCCTTCTGTGTAAACACGTACTTCAAGCTCTTGTGGTCTGTGAAGATTTCCACACGCTCTCCGTACAGATAGTGTTTCCACATCTTTCTCTGAGAACTCCAAAGCTCGGATACCTATTGTTGGGCGCACAGCGAAAATAGACCCAGAAAAATCAGATAAACACCTCAGAGAAAGTTCACAACCACAAAGAAAATGACTTACGTGGTTCGGCCAAGATGCCTACTTACACGAACGAGGGTGATTCAATTCCACTATGGAAAAAAAAATTACAATTGCTCTCAACACTTCTCTCCTTGCTCTCAAGAACGCTCTACAAAAAACTCTCTCAAAACTTTTGTGTTAAACTTATTCAATAATTTTTGCTCTCTTATGTCGAACTTATTCAACAATCATTGAGCACAATTTGAGATATACTCTTGTGTTGAACTTATTCAACAACTTACATGAGCACTCTTGAGATCATCTTGGGGAAACCTTTGGCCCATTTATATAGTATGTCATATGTCTATACATAGAAATCCAACATTATGTAGGAATAGAAATCCAATATTATGTAGGATTATGAATCTAATATTATTCTTGTCAAAGATTTGGTCGAAGATCAAAATCAATCTTTTTCAAAAAATAAATAAATGAGATAAAAGAGTCTACAATAGTCCCTACACATTTTTAATAAAGTGTAGACTCTTCTAAAAGTCCTAAAGTCCTATAAAAAGGGGTGTTATCCCCAGTTATCCCCTCACTTTGTAATAAAATAAACATTGGCGTAGACAAAATTTTCATCTACGAACGCGACGCTTATTATTAAAAATAAATAAATTATAATAGACATATTCATAATTTCAAAATATTATATATTAATACTAATTGTTATAAACTATTAAAATCACTAAATAATTATTTTCTTTGGCAATAAAATCCTTCGAGACAGCATATACTTACAATATTGAACGATATCTTCATTGTCAACGACATCCAATACGTCTTCTTCAATATATATCACCATAAAATCATTCATTATCTCATCTCTCAATCGGTTGCGTAATGAAGTCTTGATAATTTTTATTGCAGAAAATAGTCTCTCTACTTGTAGCTAGCTAGTGGTTATATTAGGTCGTGAGAGGCCAATGGAAACGTATGCGTATTATAATTAATTACGTAATGAGTCCCAATTTTTGTGTCTGCAAATATTTGTAGTGGTTAGTATTAGGTCGTGATAAGCCATAAACGATACAATGTGGCCGATACTGCGTGTAGGTGTGGACTGATATTGAAAACCTTGTTATATATTCAAAAGTGCATCAAGAACAAAAAGGGGGGAAAATTGCTAGCTAGTGCAGAAATCCAGTAAACTAATAATGTGATGAATGATTCAAAGTGGATCTACAAACAAGTTTTGAAATTTTCTTTGTGTTGGATAGATTAAAACTTTCAAGTTTAACTCAACTAGATCTATTTGGCCTCCTACCAGATCAATATGGACAAGACCTGTCCCAAAAAAAAATAATAATAAAAAAAAAAAAAAAAATCAAGATGTGGCTTGTTGTTGAAATAAGTTGCAGACTATAGAAAATCTCATGAGTAAGGCATTCATTCATTCATCTTGCTAACATATATACTTCTCCAACAAATTTGGATTCTTGTTGGACAGATTGGATATCAACGAATATTATTGCAAGTAATCGATGAACATGAGATATTGATATAATGTATTATTGTGGTGCATATATATATATCAAGAAAGAAATAATAAAATCATTCATAACAAATTATCAAACCTGGATAAATGTACAAAAAACAAAACATACTCACTTCAACTTGTGGTTTCGTTGTGCACATCAAATAATGGGAAGAGAAAGGCTGCAAAAAACCCTCTATCGCTATGTACCACAGAGAGCTCTCCAGTTAGTGCGTCCACTCTAGTTTCCGATGTCATGCAGCTTGAAAACATAAAATTCAGTCATGTCTACTAAAGAAAACATAGAAAAATAGGAAATAACCAGCATAAAGACAAATAAATAAATAAAAAAAATTTCTCTATTCAAAACTAGATATTTCCATATTATTTATCTTCAAAATTTTACAACTCCAACCCATATATCTTCAAACAATAAACAGCTGTTATTTATTTCTATATAAATTTATTTTTTTTACAATTATTTTAATATAATCATATACGCTATATTATTATATATAATTTATATAGAATAGTTTTGAGAGACGAAGCGAAATTATTTGAATTCAGGAGACGATACCAATATTCTCTGCCTTCAGACTAATAACAAATATATTCAAATTTATACTAGATCTCAACAAGAGAACTTTTTTTTAATTATATAATTATTATATTTATTATATTTATAAATTAAAAAAAAGGGCAAATGGGTGTAAATATTGAAGCTAAAGTTTCACGTACCAAGAAACGAAGACAGACGGTTTACGGCCACCAGATGAACTGTATCCCATGAAAAGATTTGTCGTTTCCGTACTTTCGTTTCAATTGAGGATGGCATCCACCTATATGCACTTGTTCCAATGAAGCAGGTAAGTTGGGCAGTGACTCGATCTTCGGGCAGTTCAATAAACCCAAAAGCCTCAGGGAAGAGAGCTTCTCCAGATTGGCAGGCAAGGATGGTAGACCCTTACAGTACTTGAAACTGAGATATTTGAACAACTCCTCTTGCTCGGCAGTGAATGGTATATCCTGAGTAGACTCTTCGATTGACAAGCACTAGAGCGAATTCAGGCAGCACCCTCTCCAGGTTAATGCAGCAGTGAGCAGAGATAGATCATCGATAGTCACACTATGAAGAGATGACGACGACGACGATGATGGCGGCGACAGTGGGTCTCCTCCTGATTTGATTGTTAGCTTGGGGCACCCCATAACTCTCAAATTTCGGAGGAATGTGAACCAGTTCAAATTCCACAATGAAGTCACCCTATGAAGAGATGACGACGACGACGATGATGGCGGCGACAGTGGGTCTCCTCCTGATTTGATTGTTAGCTTGGGGCACCCCACAACTCTCAAATCTCGGAGGGATGTGAACCAGTTCAAATTCCACAATGAAGTCAGCTCGGGGCAGCCTTCAACATATAAATACTTGATCACTACTCCCGGGTCATCTGGTTGCTGATACTCCTGCAGCCTAGGACAGTCGGTAATACGAAGGGATTTGAGAGATGACACTAATGAGTTCCCGATTGACCTAAGATTCTCACAACTTCGAATTATTACACTCTCGAGCGCTGTCAGGTTGGGACCGAGTAGAAGGGATGTCAGCCATGGCAAATTAATAAATATTAATTGATTGAGAGAGGTGAGTTTATCTAGGCAGAGTTTCTTCTCAGCACCGAGGATAGAGCATCCCACAATGCTCAATCTTTTCATGACAACCCCCACTTGGATGCTGCTGCCATTTTCACCGTTACCTAATGACATATTGGACAACATAGTTTCAACTCCACCACATCCCTCGAGATAGAGCTCTTCAAGACCAGGAGGGAGATGAGGCATCTCGGAGAGATTCGCACATCCCCGAATAACAAGTCTCCCAAGCATGCGAGGGAGAGAGGGAACTTGTAGAAGATTGGGGCAATTCACAATTTCGAGAGATTGCAGACGTTCCAAGTCAATAAAATACAGATCGGAGAGTTTCGCACATTCCTGAATAACAAGTCTCCCAAGCATGCGAGGGAGAGAGGGAACTTGTAGAAGATTGTGGCAATTCACAATTTCAAGAGATTGCAGACATTCCAAGTCAATAAAATACAGATCGGAGAGATTCGCACATTCCCAAATAACAAGTCTCCCAAGCATGCGAGGGAGAGACGGAACTTGTCGAAGATTGTGGCAATTCACAATTCTGAGAGATTGCAGACGTGAGAGGCTTCCATCGTTTCGTGTCCATTTAGGAAGCCGGACACCGTTGTAGCCATCTAGGATGAGCGCACGAAGATTCGGAGATGGCTGAAGGCCTTGGAGTACTTCCTCGTCCATACTACCATCTCGTTCAGATGACCGGTTCCAGTGTAACTCCAACTCGACGACATGCTTTTTCTCGTTCAGCGATGCCTCTGAGGCTTCTGCCTTATCTTTCACATTCTCGAGGTTATGTATTGAGAGAGATCCTCGAAGCTGTTGTAGATTCTTCAATTCTCCTATCCCAAATAGTTTCTTCCTATCGCTGACTTCATATCGATAAATTTCCTGAAGACATGTTAGTTTTCCAAGTGGTATCTTTGTAATCACATCATAATTTCCACGTATATATCTCAGATTGATTAAGTTGCTCAAATTTTGAGGTACTTTATCAATTGTTGTATCCCTGATTACTAAAAACTGTAGATGGTAGAGTTTACCCAGTGATTTGGGCAACTCATTCACTCGTCCCATTTGGAAAGACCGAAGATGTTTTAAACGACCAACTGATTTACCAAGTTCCAACACTCCATTATATCCAAGATGCAGAACCCGCAACTTCTCAAACTTAAAATCTTTTTCAGTGAAACCCAGTGATTTGGGAAGCTCGGATAGATATGGCTCGTCGTCGTCGCATGAAGAAACAATGATGAAAGTGCGCAGGTTTACCAGCTTGAATATATGGGGTATATGGGAGGATATGTCCTGGTCGCACACAATAGAGAGATGCATAACATTTGTTGGAACGTCTCGTCGATTATCTTCAATTCTAAAACAATAATCCTTTGAAACCGCTTCAGCTAAATCATGCAATAAATCGTGCATTCCATAATAGTGCATTCCATATTTCTCATTATACTTTTGAAAGAAAGAATTAGATAATAATTCATTTAAATAGCATATTGCTTCATTCTCTACTGTAATTGTGTTATTGATCGGAACCTCAACAAAGCCTTGGGCAAGCCAAAGCTCAACAAAATTTTCTCTGTCGCTGAAACGATAACCTTTAGGATACAAACTGCATAAAGCAAAACATCTTTGAAGGTGTGGGGGCAGGTGCTCGAAACTCCAATAAAGAACACCCAAAGTGTCCTTGAGCATGTCTCCTCTCTCGAGAGCCTGTTTCCAATACTCAACCGTCGGTGTATTCTTCGGTTTATTCCTTAACGAACTTCCCACCATTCTAGCGGCCAAAGGGGACTTATTTAGCTTCTTAACAATTTTTCCTGCTATATCTAATAGTTCTGGATCATTAATAACTTTCTTAACATCACCAAATGAATAGTACTTAAAAATAGACCAATAATCTTCTTCATGTAGTTCTGCTAAGGGAACTGAAAGATTTACTCCCAACACTGATGTCACTTCTTCAGATCTGGATGTGATAAGAATTCTACTTGCCATGTCCCCAACTTCATTTAAAGGAATGAGCATCTGATCCCACAGCTCTTTCTTCGAGAGCCAAACATTGTCAAGAACAAGAAGGAACTTTTTGGATCTCAACTTATCCTTGAGAATTGATTGAAGAGCATCAAAATTTTCCACACGGGGGCATTCACCTTTGTTGATAGATTCGATAATTTGCTTGGTGACCGTATGCGCATCAAATTTGCGAGACACGTCAACCCACATCTTTGCATCAAAATGCTCCACAATTTTTGGATCATTATAGATAGACTGCGCAAGAGTGGTCTTGCCTGCCCCTCCTATCCCATAGATTGCAAGGACTAGAATACGCCTTTCACTACTCGTACAAGGCATATTGGCAGCTGAGATCAACATGTTTACAAGAGAGTCACGCTCATGGTCCCTACCAATTACTAATGATGAGGGGGTAGAGACACTAGCATGTTGTTGTTGTTGTGGTTGTTGTTGGTTCATAGGATTTTGACCAGTAAAGCTAGCAATAAGGGGAGTAAATTTGTCTATTCCATCAGCAATCTCGATTAGTTTATCCATACTCTTCTTTAGCGCTGTTTTGAGAGAAAAAGGTGCAGCAACATCTCTTGCCTTCTTCTGAGTAACCTTGACATGATTAGGGAGGGAACTGACCTGAGCTTTGAGGCGCTGGTATTCATACATGTCGATCACATCTTCTGCCTCATAGGCAGCTTCTTTGAGTGTCATCAGCCATGGCTTCAAAGATTCATCCAAATTCTTCGCTTCCGCCACCAGCAGTACAGTTTTGATCTTGGGAAGAATGGTATTTTGAAGACGTTGTAACTCTTTCTCGGTAATATCTCCTCCAAAGTCTGGTAGCACCATGTTCTCCAACTTACGGAAGATTGGCTTAACCAAGCTCAGTGCAAGTTCTTCCATGCCTAGCTAGGGGAGAAATCAAACAGAGAAATTTGTGGAAAATAAACGGATTGATCGATGAGTCAAGAATCAAGAATGGGAGATTGGTGTATTAAAAGTTCAAATGACTTCTTCCATACCTGTTAACAAACTGGTACTCGGAAGGAAGGAAGGAAGGATACTCTGAAGATGTTGTAGCAGTTCCCAGTTCTCTCTCTCTCTTGAAAGTAGAGGAAGACTTGTTATTTTGAAAGGCAATTTATAAGGGCACTACACATTTTACTCGGGACTAGTCCATTGAAAATTTACAAAAAATTACAAATTTGTCATCCTAAAAGTTAATTGGGGTAGCCCAAACTCGGGACTGTTATAATTAGGACTGTCAAAATTTTGACAGTCCTACCACTTGGATGGACTGTCAAAATTTTGACAGTCCTACAAATTGTTAGGACTGTCATAATTTTGACAGTCCCACAAGCTATGTGGACTGTCAAAATTTTGACAGTCCTAATTTTAACCCACTGGAAATTTTATATAAAACTAGGACTGTCAGGATTTTGACAGTCCCACAAACAATGAGGATCATTTTAATTGTCAGGATATTTTTTTTAGTTTATTTCTATTTAGTTAGTTTTGGATTTTGATTTTTTTTATTTAGTTTAACATCCAAAATAAAATATGTTATCATTGAACCCAAAAAAAAAAAAAATCTACCGTATGAATATTACGTCTGCCGTCGATCAGACTTCAAACGGTCATAACTATTTGTTTTCAAATCGTTTTTCGTCACACAATAGGTCGATTTGTATGTTTTCGACGAGAGTAACACAATTCGCGTAGAGAGAATTTTCATCCGAAGTAAGACGTACATATTACAGGCAAAAATATAAAATATAAAACTTTAAAGTATCATAACTTTTGACTGGGAGATCGAAACAAGCTCCAGTTTGTGCCAAAATGACCGTATGAAAAAGTACTTCGGGATAAACCGTTTCACCGTTTGACGGACTTCCCAAATTTTTAGAATCGCAAAAAAACGATGTTTCGACCTCCAAATTTTACTTTTGGTAATTTTTTTTTTTACAAAATATTTAATGTACCAATAATAAATTTACTATTTTAAATAACAGAATACTTTAACAAATTTTAAGGATAGAAATTTTAAGGATATTTTGAAATTGCCCCCCCCCCCCCCCCCCCCAACAATTAACAAAAATAAATTAACAGAAAAAAAAATTAGGACTGTCAAAATTTTGACAGTCCTACCAATGGGAAGGACTGTCAAAATTTTGACAGTCCTAAAAATTCAACATATATTTTTAGGACTGTCAAACTTTTGACAGTCCTACCAATTAGAAGGACTGTCAAAATTTTGACAGTCCTAAAAATTCAACATATATTTTTAGGACTGTCAAACTTTTGACAGTCCTACCAATTGGAAGGACTGTCAAAAGTTTGACAGTCCTAAAAATATATGTTGAATTTTTAGGACTGTCAAAATTTTGACAGTACTTCCAATTGGTAGGACTGTCAACATTTTGACAGTCCTAAAAATCAACATATATGTCAAATTTTGACAGTTCTTCTATTTTTTCATTTTCTTTTTTTGGTTTTGACGGCGACGACGACGGGAGACGGCGACGGGAGGCTGCGATGGAGGACGGGGGAGGAGGCGGAGGAGGACGGCGGGAGGGGGGAGGGCTCCGGTGGGGTGGGGAGGGTTTGGGAGTGTTTGGGAAGAAGGATTTCAAAGTGGGCTAGTATGAGTAAACTAATGGGCTAGTGTGAGTAAACTTTGCTCATTAATGGACTAGCCCCAATCCTGGGCTAGTCCCAAGTAAAAGTGGTAGTGCCCTTATAATTTGCCTTTTGAAAGTTACATGCAAACAAACGACTTACATAGTCTAAAAGGTGGAGGAGACTCATTATTTTTAGTATATGTAAGTCAAAATTTTAACAAAGGTCGAGGAGACTCATTTTAATCGTTCGAGTCCGCTTAATTATCTAAACCACATGTACTAGAATACCGAAAGACAAGTTGGATAGTCAGAATAAAAAAAACAAAAAACAAAAGTGAAGACGCTGTCAAAATTATCTTTCCTTCTGTTGCTCTAATAGTATGACGCTCTCAATTTCCTCTATCATTCTGTTCGTCGCTGTCAATCTCTCTCTCTCCCTTTGTATGTGTTCTTTTGGAGATAATTGAACAACATAACAAATTTTTTATATTTATTATCATTATAAACTACCACAAATATTGTTAATTTTTTATTTATTTGTCTGGAATATCGTTTTAATTTTTTGGTTTAGAACATCTTCAATTTTAGTAATATTTTATTATAACATATATATATTTTTTTGTTGTTGATAATACTATTATATCATCATCAATAATAATAAAATAAGAGTTAATTACCGAAATGGTACCCAAGAAATGTAGTCTTTGCCATTTTGGTACTCAAACTTTTTTTTTGTCCGAAATGGTGCATGAACTTTACATTTTGGCTCAATTAGTACCTGAAGTAAATTTCATTGATGTTTTTGGATAAAAATCAATAAAAACGGACATGTGATGGTCACGTGTCCTATTTTTAATGGTTCTTTTGTCAAGTTTTGGGTTTTGGACTATCATTTCAGAAGAATATTAGTATTCGAAAAAAATTATTTGGATGAAAATAGTTAGAAATCGTTAAAAATAGTAATACAAAATCATAAACTTGACAAAAAAAATCATTAAAAATAAGATACGTGACCATCCCATGTCCATTTTTATCGTTTTTTTATCCAAAAATACCAACAAAATTTATTTCATGTACTAATTGAGCCAAAATATAAAATTTATGCACCATTTCGACCAAAAAAAAATTCGAGTACTAAAATGACAAATACTACATTTTTTGGGTACCATTTCAATAATTAACTTAAAAAATAATTATGTGACCATTAAGTTTTAATGATATCACTTTTATAGTCCGTCTAAGACCTCAAGATCTAAAATCCAGTACTGAAAGAACTGTATTCTATGTGCTAAGACCGAAACTTCCATACCAAATAAACTAACATAAATAAATAAATTTAAAAAAGAAGAAGAGAATATTAAGACAAATCCAGCCAACTTTTCCGTTGTCCCCACTCCGTAGAAAATTCAAACTCACGAGAAACCCATCTCCTTTATCTTTAATGCACCCCAGTTTCGGGCCAATAATGCACCCCACTTGCTGCCAAGTTGATAGGACCTTTGGCCAGCTAGCACATGGTCATCTGCCATTGTTGTCACCTTCATTAAGTTAATAGGACCCGCGATCGGTCTGTAATGCATTTATGGTCATTGTTGTCACCTTCATTAAGTTGCAGCCAATGTTGCACCAATCGCTGTCCAAGGGGCCAACTTGATGTTAGCTGCACTCCACTACCAACAATTTCTCTTCTACAGGATTTTATATGTACATTAAAAAATAAAAGTTTAACCACCACCTAAAATAAAATATGACTGGTGTGGGATCGAACCTACAACATCTCTTATCTAACCAACAACACTCAACCAACAACGTAAGTGTTAGAAATAAAAGCGCGAAAACCATTTCCCAAATCAAGAAGTTCTACAAGAGAATCGAACAAAAGTACACAAACCAAAAATGTCAAATACAAATCTCAGACACAGAGAATTTTACGTGAAAAATCCAAATAAAAAAAATCACGGAACGATCGAAATCCAACCCTGAAAAGGCTCCACTAATAAAATAAGAAATACACCGACTCCTTACAAATTTCTCAACGATCCAAACGGATCACCACAACTCTTTGGAATAGAAAATAGATCACAGACAAATGAAGAACGGAGATGACGAAAAAAGAATGACCAGAAATCGATATCCTCTTCGAAATAGCCTTCAATTTCTTCCTCTCTTCTTCCAATATGGTAAAAGGACTTTTGCCTCATTTTGCAATTTTTTTTGAGATATGAGATATATTTTATAGCTATGAGACACCTAATATATATAGTCTCAAACCCACACCTAGTATTCCTATTATATATTGGAATACCCAATCCAAATCCAAATCCAATGACATAATCCTATTATATGTAGGAATATCCAATTCAAATCTAAATTCATTGACATATTCCTATTATATGTAGAAGTACACAATCCAAATATATTGAGGTATTCCTATTATATGTAGGAATATTCAATCCAACTCCGAGGTATTTTTTACATAGGTTGGGAACCCCATCCACTCCAACAAATCTCCCCATTCACAACTATGTGGAAGGGGTCGTCATCCCGATGATTCGTCTGCAGTACTCAAATTTTTTTTCTTCGAAGAAATTTTGTAAACATGTCTGCTATGTTGTCATCCGTATAAACCTTCTCAAGTGCTGCTTGCTTCTTTTCAACCACATCCTGTATCCAATGATAATGGGTATCATTGTGCTTGGACCGACTATGAAAAGTCTGATTTTTCACAAGGTGAATTGCACTCTGGATGTCGCAAAACAAAGGGTACTGCTATTGTTTTAGCCCAATTTTCTGCAGCAGCTTCTTCATCCACAACAACTTCTTGTAAGCCTCCGTCGCCGTAATGTACTTTGCCTCTGTCGTCGACAAGACAACACACTTCTGCAACCGCAACTGCCACGATACCGCTCCACCAACAAACATCATCTCATAGCCCGAAGTCAATCGCCTCGTGTCTATATCTCCAGTTATATCAGCATTGTCACGCCCCAGTCCCAAAATATGCGAAACCAGGCCACGTGACATTGGCCAGCTGGTACGACTCCGTAGGGCTTTCCAATTTAATGGACCTGATGAAGTGCACTTACGCTGTCCATGGTCAAGTGATCCAAGTAATAATCTATTTCTAACATACAACAACTAAATCTAAATCTCAATCCAGGGTAAGTAATCTCAAGAAAGAACGATACGCATCATCGGTCTGCAGCCCAATAATATATCCGTTCGAATAGACCAGAAGAACAACATAGGTCTATAAACACTAGACTATAAAAGCAGAATAAAATAAAAAGTAATACATGACTGAAATAGCTGGAAATGTAAATATACCTGCAATGATGTCCACACTCTACTAGATCAAATATCCTGCAACTGCACAAACAACCTGAAAGGGAACCAGGTCCTTAAAGGGACGTAACAAGATACATAGAAGCATGCCATAAAGTAAATACTGAATAAATAAGGGGGGTATGCTAACCATCTAAGTGAATGCAATTTGAGGATAACTTAGTACGTATGGAAAAGTGTAGGCTAGACATATGCTGACGTAATTCACCAATCGTCGTGACTGGCTAGTATATGCCACATATGCCCCCATTCGAGGGCACTTTGCAATCGTCCATCTCCGAGGAGCATGGTATCTGAAATAGTATAACGTCCAACGTTCTATAGAGTGTGGTATCTGCAAAAATAACAAGTGACGCCCAACACTCTAAAGAACGTGGTATCTGCAATATATATATACGTTCGTATCACTCCGTCGAGTGCGGTATCTGTATAAAGGAGGTGGGTGTCCCATACGCCTATTAGTCGTTCTCTCCGCCCAATACAAATGTACAAGTCGTGAACACGACGTGGACATCTCGTACTAAAATGTAAGTCTCTATAGAAATAAACAACTAAGCTAAATACCGTTACACATGTTGCTCACACTGATGGCCAGTCGCGCATGAGGCACGTCCCTACATGAACTCATTCGGTGACGTGTAATGATATGTGTCAAGGCATGGGGAGTCATACTGTCATCACCCTGATTTTTCAGAATATTTATAAAACATTTTCTCATAATTTTCTGTAATTTTTGGAATTAAAACTAAGGTATTATGTGATTAAAGGATTTTTAGATGATGCTAATTAATATTAAAATATTATAAAAATAATATTTTCTGGTGTAAAATGGAAAACTGGACATAGGGTAATTTTCTGTGAATTTATTGGACTCCGGAAACATTTTTAAAGCCCTAAAAACCAATGTATAACTAAACCTAATTAAACCCTGACTGAACCCGGTTTATTTGGAAATAAACCAAACCAAACCGACCCAAACCGCTATCAAACCAAACCGGACCAACCCAGCCTTAACGGGTCGGGTCGGGTCGGATCCGAAGCGAACCCGACCCGAAACCCTAATTCCCAAAACCTAACGGAATCACTGTTCCGGCCCTATTTATTGCCTAGAAGTCCGCGCCGCCGCCGCAAACCTTCTCTCTCTCATCTCTCCGCCGCCCGCAGCTCCGCCCCGGTCGTCTGAACCCTGCCTGAACCCTAACCAGCCCCGACTCCACCCTCGTCTCCTCCTCCCGACGAGCTCCACCGCCCTAGCCGTCGTCGACCGCTCGACGAACACCACCCTCGTCTTCCCCGACCATCCCCTCACCGCCTCCACAGCCTTCCGCTCCGTCCTAGCCGCCCCGACCTCATCTTCCCCGACCACCGACCTCTCTCCGCCGACTCGCAGCGCCCGACCACCGCCCTAGCCGTCGACGGGCTCCGCCCGACCAGAACATCCACTCCCAGCCAACCGCCGCTGCCCTAGCACGGACACAGTAACCCGGACACATCCGCCCTTGCTCCGGATACAGCAGACTCGAGACAGGACACAAAACAGTAACCCGGACACGAGAAATTCTCGTTCCACGGAGCCCTGTTCAGGTAACCCGTTCTCTCTCCTCGTTATTCCATTTTTCGTTCCGTCAGTTGTGACGCGTAGACTGTGTGACCCTCTCGATGCCCGTGCAACCCTCTCGGTGCATCGCGTCCTGTGGCGATCGTGAACCGCGATCCAAAAACAGGAAAACCCACGCCCTGTTTCACCCCGGAACTGAGTGCGCCCCGCCAAACGGGACGACTTGGTCGCACGCGGTCTTCACCAAAAGGTGCGCGCCATTGATACAGACGTGCGGGATTTCGTATAAGTTGATTTGGATGTGCGTGCACGCCGGAATCAATGCGTATCCGCCGACAACGCCCCGTATCCGCCTGTTCTTGAACACGTTGTAACTTTGTGTACACACGTCGGATCGAGACGAAACTTGCGCCATTGGACTCGTAGCAATACGCTGGTCCTGTGACCCAAGTTTGGTTCGATTCTGAGAACGTTCACAAAATCGCGTATCGTGGGCCCCACGGCTCCACTTGACGGGCGATTTTGTGATCGGATCATCAAAATCCAGTTCTGGAAGTTCCGTTGGGTTCGTATCATCGTTCCTGACTTGTTGACACTAAGTTTGATGAATTTGGAGACCATTGGCCCTGACACATTTTTTGGTGCAAAGCGGCCCACATGTGGACCCCGCTTTGACCAGGAACTGTCATTTTTGCCCTTGTGTCCAAATTGGACTTAAGGACAGGTGTTTCTAGCTATTTGATATCTTCTGAGACTGTTGGTGATATTTATTACAGCTTTTGGAGGAGTACCTGCAGGATCTACTGATACAGGGACAACTGTTGGTATTCAAACCCCAGACAAGTGTACCTTGCCAAACTTTGTAGTCTTGTTACATATTTCCTTGCTTATTTATATTGTTGTACATGCTTAACCTAAGACCGTGTGACTTACTTAGCGTCCGATTAATAGTCGGGTGCCAACACTGTAAGCAGAGTTGTGTAACGTCGCCTAGAGATGGACATTCGTGACCCGTTACATTCTCGTACTTGTCTTATCAAGTACATTATAACCCAGGACACTTGACACTATTCATGAGCCAGAATCTTCCTGAGATATTCATGGTGATTCTGTATAGGATGCAGGTTTTATGACATAGACATTATATTCATAGATATTAGATGACTTGTTGCATTTAGCTATGATCTTGCGTGACATGTACATGAGACATTGTGGACATGAGACGTGTGGTTACATTGGGTGGGGAGAGACACACAGGCTACAGGATGTTTTATATATCTATCTACTACTATTGTGAGGTCGTAGACTCTCCAGCAGAGCTAGACACATTACTTGTTATTACTGCTACCGGCTCCCCGACACAGAGCTTGTAGTGGCTCAGCCTGAGTACTAGTGATGCTCTCACTTGCATTTCACATAGATGGTTACATACTTACCCTATTTATTTCATTTACTATTGCACTATATTTATTTTGGCTTGTATTATCTTGTACCTTGCTATGTCCCCTGAGGACCTGGATCCGGATTATGTTCCCAGGATTTGCAGACGAGATCTATCCCGAGGTATACGGGACAGCAGTAGGAGCTGATACAGGAGATGTACCGCTTTCCGAGGATGAGGTGTTAGCTGAAGACTTTTCCTGAGCATCTATGTTTCATGCTCAGTATTTAATTTATTCAGTCATTTATATTTTGGTCTGTTGAACCAGTGTATCAGATTTTTATCGGGTTGTTCCCCGAAGTACTTTGTTGAGACTGGTTGATGATTTATATTTCTTATTTCTGTGGATCATATTTTATCTTGTATGGATGAGATTAGTTGTGACATGTTATCGTAGACTTTATTTTACAGCTTAAGTACGCTCTGATGGATCCATTAAATTGGGTTTGTCCATCAGTGTGTGCTGTTGGCCATTGCCACGTGTCTAGTCCCTCGGTATTTTGGGACTGGGGCGTGACATGGTTTTTATGGTGGCCCATGCAGGTCTACGACTAAATCATTCGGTTTCAACTTAGGGACCGAGCAAGCATGTACTAAGGATAGGATAAGTTATAGGATCTCATCCATTGTTTGAACCATTTTTGAACTCTATATCGAACTCGAATTAATTACTTGATTTGCATCCTGTGTTGATTCCTCTGAGCGTTCTTATAGTTTATCTTTTTTGATGCAGAGTAATGGATCCAAGGAACGGAGATGAGAATCCCTTGGATACGCCACACGACGCTGTAGTTACCTATGTAGACGGAGTGACACCAGGGAATGGAGGACAATCATCTCAAGGCAATCAAGCCGGCCAGCCTAATTCAAGGTTCCGGCGTGATGACATCCCACCTCCGCCATAGTTCACTCCACAAATGCCTGTTTTCCCACCAGGGCAAGCCATGGACGGACAACAGATGTTTCAGATGATGTATGCCATGATGCAAGCCCAACAGCAGGTTCAGCAAGAGGCTCAGCGTCATAAGGCAGAGTATTTGAGAACCAGCCTAGTATCCGCATTGGAGCAGGCAAACCCACCAGCTAGGCGAACAGCGACGGGATCTATCACTGATTTTCGTCAACTCAAGCCTCGTACCTTTTTTGGCAAGGAGGGGCCAACTGAAGTTCACGAATGGCTCACGAACATACAGCACCAGTTGTAAGCAGCTGAACTTCCGAGAGAGAAATGGATGACTGCTGTCAGGATGCAGTTGACTGAAAATGCACATCATTGGTGGTTATCAGAAGAGAGGAGGCTCGGACAGGACCGAGTCACTTGGGAAGAGTTCTCCAGACTCTTCCAAGAGATGTATATTCCAGCAGTTGCACGGTCGGAACTCAAAGACAAGTTCAACCGCCTTATCCAAGGCAATATGTCAGTGGAAGAATACAACGCAGAATTCATTCGTCTGAGTCGCTTCGCCCCAACCTTGATCCAGACAGAAGAAGAGAAGGCAAAGAAGTTCTTTGACGGGCTCAAGTTCGAGCTCCAGAGGTTGATCGGATCTGTTGCACCTACATCGTACACCGACGTCCTTGCAGCAGCACGACGCATGGAGCGTGTCACTAGAAGGGAGTCAAATCTGAAGAGGCCAATCACATCAGCACCATCCAGGACATCACAGGGGGATTCTACAAAACGATCCTAGAGGAGTATACCAGAGAGAGCAGCACACAGGGTCATATCTCTTCCTACTTGTCACCACTGCGGCAAGGTAGGTCACATTGAGAGAGAATGCAGACGCAAGTTGGGACTGTCGCGCTCCGATCCCGTAGGGGCCGATCCCGTAGGGCCTATCGTCCTCGCTTGGTCCCTACGGAACCATTCGTCCTCGCTTGGTCCCTACGGAACCGTTCGTCCTCGCTTGGGCGCGATGCCGTGCAAGCCTAAGTTGCGCTTGCACCAGGCAACGTACCTGCACAAGACAAGTTAGACGAAAATATACATTTATAGGCACAGAGTAAAACGCAGAGAACCAAAGTAGAACACATTTGATAGCACACAAAATACTTTCTTTTTATTGAATACTGAAGATTTGGATTACAAAGGTTTGCTTGGCTGAGTTACAAAATATGCCTTAGAAGGCTTACAACTCTTTTTACATTCATAAAACTAGCCACAACGCCCATTACATTATGCCCTTGTAGTAGGACCAAAATAACCAAAACATCTAGCAGAAGGAGAGTAGCCCACTGGAGAGGTAAGCAGCGAAGGAAGCAGCACGAACACATCCTAAGGAAGAGTGCGCACACGCTGATTCAGATTCAAGATGCTAGCCAAGCTCTCGCTTCCAGTACCTGGATATTTGCCCACAAACGTGGGTCAGTACTACCACATGTACTGGTGAGCGACCGTGGCCAAACTCACCTTAGAAATCCACACTAAGTAAGCATATGAAGCTAGCATTATTAGGTGATCTTTCTCGTTGTCTAGTTTCTTTTTAGCAATTCATGTAAGGAAACATAGACGATATAAAGCATATGCATATGATAATTCTTACCCACAGCCGAGCGGTTATCCCTGCAGCAGACACACAAGTTAGCCACAATTTGCATATGAATAACTTATGAATCAATAAGGCATCAAGTGTTAGGTATGCAAGAAGGTAAACCTAGCATGCGCCCTAACTATATGATGGTCCCCTCCACGGGATTAGTAGTTGGGACGTACAAGCCCATCCTACTAATGGACGAGTCTACCCTCCCGTAAATAAGGACGTTCAAGCCTCAGGGTATCTAGATCTCTTTCCGGCCGAACGATCCCCAGTGCCCCAGGGACCGCCCGAGAGATAATCCTTGTGCACAAGTTGTCCTGACCAAATGGATGAATGCAAGCCCTATCAAAAAAATATGCTATCATGCAACTGATAAACCAAGCACACAAGTCTATCTCTTTTTCTCATTTCTAGATCAAGTCCAGAGTTTTCCAGCCACATTACTCAAGGCATAGCATATAAGGGACAATAAGCATTCCATAAGCAACTAGTAAGTTAGCAGTTCTATACTTGAAGCATGCAATACTTTCTTTCTCTTTTAGCTTATCCTTTTAGTGAGGCAACATATTTATGTGAACTAGAGATTCTTTATTAGGCATGCAGACTTAAAGGATTCATCGAAGGGCCTAAGCCACTCACCGAATGAATCGAACGAGAGGATGGGGAAGCCTAAGCGACGTTCACTCTTTGGTTATGCGTCCTGAAAATACAACAATACTTGGTTAGCATACTTCAATCTCTTTCCCTTACGATTCGGAAGGAAAGCGCAAGCGAGAAAGTGAAATCATGAAAACCAAGTCATCGAAAGCAACTCAAAACATAAAGCAACACAAAACCAAGAAGCAAAGCAACCAACGAAAACTCTTGGACTTATTTCAATAGAAACCGCTCGATTAATTCGAAGGGTTCATTGCACTTCGTCCGTGTTGATTCGGTAAGGTTTCCCCGAGACTCGATTCTCAACCGAGTCGAAGCAGCGTAGTGTTCCATAAGTAACCGTTTGGAGCGGGGCGTTACATACTACCCCACTGAGAAGAAGTTTCGTCCACGAAACTTAAGAGATCAAGGAGGCAAAGATCAAGCATCAAGAGTTCAAAGGAAAAAGACTCACCAACATCGTGTCCGCTCTCATCACACTCAATATTCAACTGATACACTCTAGGCCTTCTTGTCTGATCAGTTGGTTCCAGAGCAGGACCCGGAGGGGTCTGAGTCTCAACCCGAGCAGTCTTGTTGTTTCCATTCGGGTATGGCGGCGGAACCCTCTTATTTTGGCAGTTCACTGCCTGATGCCCTTTCTCCCCACAGTTATAACACTCATTATTTGCACCACGACAAATATCTATGGTATGGCCTGGTTTGGGACAGTAAATGCATATAGGACCTGGGCGCCGCTCGCCCGCTGTTTTCTTTTCTCCATCATAGTATCTTTTAGCAGGAGGGTTTCGAGGAGCCGGTGCCCTTTCTGGAGCATTTTGTGGAGTGAACTGCTCATTCTGCACCGCTGCCTCAAAGGCCTGAATGTAAGTTTTGCACTCCCGGTTCATAACATCTTTCCTTAGATTATCGTTTAAGCCTTTTATGAACCGATGTGTGCGGGCTCCCTCATCGGGAATCATCGAGCTAGCGAACTTAGCAAGTTTGGAGAATTCCGACTCATAATCTTCGACGGACATGCTCCCTTGCTTCAGTTCGGTAAACTCGTCTTCTTTTCTCTGCCTGACAGCTGGTGGGAGGTAATGTGCGAGGAATGCTTCCTTGAACATTCCCCATGTGATCCTACCATCCTGATGCTTGGTGGCTAGATCTGTCTTCTTGACTTCCCACCAATCGTGTGCACGTAACCGCAACTGCATATCTGCACACGCCACCCTCTTGTTCGCCGGTATTAAAGCAAAGCTAAACAAGCTCTCCATCTTCGCGATCCAGTCCATCACCTTATCCGGCGTGGTCCTGCCTTCAAACTCCGGAGGGTTCAACTTCAGGAACTCCGCGCCTTTAAAGGTAGACTTTCCGGCCGCGCGAGGAGGCTCATTTGTTTCTGCTAATCCCGCGCCTTGAGGCATGGTCGGGGCAGTCACAGGTGTTGCGGCGGTGCCCGATGCACCACTGTGCGCTGCTAGTGTTGTCACTATTTGAGTCAGGGAGTCAAGCTGCTTTTGTTGTGCCGAGGCTCTAGCATCTGCTCGTTGCTGCTGAGCCTCGAATCGTTCTTGTTGCGCAGCATGACGATCATTTTGATTCTGTAACATTGCAATCAGTCTATCTAATTGATCATCGCTCACGCTAGCTGCGCGCGATGTCTCAGGGTTACTAGCACCTGTTTTTGTCATCTTTGCTGCAAAAGAGAGTAGCTTGCATTAGTCTTCATAACGTATTATGGACTTATTGCATGGGACGTTGGGTTTTTCACACTCTTAGGGACCTTCCATACTCTCGATTTACTTCTTATAGATTTGAAATCTATTTTCGAAATTCGGGACTTTTGAAATCGCTTGAAAACTTATATCATTTTCGAAGACGATGTTTGAAGAGGCCAAGGACGTAAAGCCATGCTCTGATACCACCTGTCGCGCCCCGATCCCGTAGGGCCTATCGTCCTCGCTTGGTCCCTACGGAACCATTCGTCCTCGCTTGGTCCCTACGGAACCGTTCGTCCTCGCTTGGGCGCGATGCCGTGCAAGCCTAAGTTGTGCTTGCACCAGGCAACGTACCTGCACAAGACAAGTTAGACGAAAATATACATTTATAGGCACAGAGTAAAACGCAGAGAACCAAAGTAGAACACATTTGATAGCACACAAAATACTTTCTTTTTATTGAATACTGAAGATTTGGATTACAAAGGTTTGCTTGGCTGAGTTACAAAATATGCCTTAGAAGGCTTACAACTCTTTTTACATTCACAAAACTAGCCACAACGCCCATTACATTATGCCCTTGTAGTAGGACCAAAATAACCAAAACATCTAGCAGAAGGAGAGTAGCCCACTGGAGAGGTAAGCAGCGAAGGAAGCAGCACGAACACATCCTAAGGAAGAGTGCGCACACGCTGATTCAGATTCAAGATGCTAGCCAAGCTCTCGCTTCCAGTACCTGGATATTTGCCCACAAACGTGGGTCAGTACTACCACATGTACTGGTGAGCGACCGTGGCCAAACTCACCTTAGAAATCCACACTAAGTAAGCATATGAAGCTAGCATTATTAGGTGATCTTTCTCGTTGTCTAGTTTCTTTTTAGCAATTCATGTAAGGAAACATAGACGATATAAAGCATATGCATATGATAATTCTTACCCACAGCCGAGCGGTTATCCCTGCAGCAGACACACAAGTTAGCCACAATTTGCATATGAATAACTTATGAATCAATAAGGCATCAAGTGTTAGGTATGCAAGAAGGTAAACCTAGCATGCGCCCTAACTATATGATGGTCCCCTCCACGGGATTAGTAGTTGGGACGTACAAGCCCATCCTACTAATGGACGAGTCTACCCTCCCGTAAATAAGGACGTTCAAGCCTCAGGGTATCTAGATCTCTTTTCGGCCGAACGATCCCCAGTGCCCCAGGGACCGCCCGAGAGATAATCCTTGTGCACAAGTTGTCCTGACCAAATGCATGAATGCAAGCCCTATCAGAAAAATATGCTATCATGCAACTGATAAACCAAGCACACAAGTCTATCTTTTTTTCTCATTTCTAGATCAAGTCCAGAGTTTTCCAGCCACATTACTCAAGGCATAGCATATAAGGGACAATAAGCATTCCATAAGCAACTAGTAAGTTAGCAGTTCTATACTTGAAGCATGCAATACTTTCTTTCTCTTTTAGCTTATCCTTTTAGTGAGGCAACATATTTATGTGAACTAGAGATTCTTTATTAGGCATGCAGACTTAAAGGATTCATCGAAGGGCCTAAGCCACTCACCGAATGAATCGAACGAGAGGATGGGGAAGCCTAAGCGACGTTCACTCTTTGGTTATGCGTCCTGAAAATGCAACAATACTTGGTTAGCATACTTCAATCTCTTTCCCTTACGATTCGGAAGGAAAACGCAAGCGAGAAAGTGAAATCATGAAAACCAAGTCATCGAAAGCAACTCAAAACATAAAGCAACACAAAACCAAGAAGCAAAGCAACCAACGAAAACTCTTGGACTTATTTCAATAGAAACCGCTCGATTAATTCGAAGGGTTCATTGCACTTCGTCCGTGTTGATTCGGTAAGGTTTCCCCGAGACTCGATTCTCAACCGAGTCGAAGCAGCGTAGTGTTCCATAAGTAACCGTTTGGAGCGGGGCGTTACAGGGACTATGCCTGGCTTGCGGATCCAACCAGCATCTATCCAGAGACTGTACTGAGCGCAGAGAGGGAGCACCGAGACTAGCTTTACCTGCACCAAGGCCAGCTTATCCAGCAGTGGGAGCACCGCAGACGGGAGTTGGAGGAGCCAGACTACCAGCTCCAGGAGGATATCAGCAGAGACCACCATTAGCACCACAGGCAACACTATTTTAGCAGGCTCAGCAGCAGAGAGGTCCAGCTCAGGGACGAGGACAGGCATTTGCATTGGCTGTTGAGGAGGAAGCTACTGCAGGAGAGGTTATCGCAGGTACTATCTTAGTAGCTTCATTACCAGCTGTAGCTTTATTTGATTCTGGAGCATCGCATTCATTTATAGCAGCTAGCTTTGTAGCCACCCATAGAGTAGCTACCGCACCCCTTCCGAATATACTAGAATATCATCAATAAATACAACCACAAATTTGTCCAAGTACTGATGAAAAACTCTATTCATCAAACTCATGAACATCTCAGAATTGTGCTAGAGACGTTGAGGCAAGAGAAGTTGTATGCCAAACTCAGTAAGTGTGAGTTTTGTATGGATAAGGTGCCTTTCTTGGGACATATCATCTCAGGAGAAGGACTTTCAGTTGATCCGGAGAAGGTTGCTGCAATAGAAACTTGGCCTACACCTACATCAGTTGCAGAAGTGAGAAGTTTCCTCGGACTTGCGGGATATTACCGGAGATTTGTAGAAAATTTCTCAAGGATTGTGGAGCCTATGACGAAGTTGACACGGAAGGACCAGGAGTTTGCATGGACAGAAGACTGTCAGAAGGCCTTTGAAGAATTGAAGAGGAGATTAACAACAGCACCTGTCTTGACTCTTCCTTCAGGGTCAGGAGGTTTTGTTGTTTACAGTGATGCGTCAGGTAGTGGACTAGGATGTGTTTTGATGCAACATGGCAAAGTTATTGCTTATGCATCGAGACAGTTGAAGGTCCATGAGAAGAACTACCCAACACACGATCTTGAGCTAGCAGCAGTTATATTTGCACTGAAGAATTGGAGGCACTATCTTTATGGAGAGAAGGTAGACATCTTTACTGATCACAAGAGTCTGAAATATGTGTATACTCAGAAGGAGCTCAATATATGACAGAGACGTTGGCTTGAGTTGATGGTAGACTTTGATATAGATCTGTAGTATCACCCGGGAAAGGCGAATGTCGTAGCAGACGCACTCAGCAGGAAGCCCACAGCTTATTTCTTGACGATGCAGCCCGAGTTATTGAAAGATCTATAGGAGCTCCAGATAGAGGTTGTTTTACCAGGACAGAGTGGCTTGCTGGCTAATCTCGAAGTTAAGTCGTCACTTGTGGAGAGGATAAAAGAGGCATTGCCCACTGATGCTAGATTTCGAAGACTTAAAGAGAAGACAGAAGCAGGCATGCAGACGGGACTTTGCATACATGAGGATGGAACATTAAGGTGTGGAAATCGCCTGTATGTTCCAAATGGAGAATTGAGACAGGAGTTAATGACTGAAGCACATAGCTCTATGTACTCTGTTCACCCAGGAGGAACCAAGATGTACCAAGATTTGAGGCAGTATTATTGGTGGCATGGAATGAAGAGGGAGATTGCACGATTCGTGGTAAAATGTTTAGTCTGCCAGCAAGTAAAAGTCGAGCACCAAAGGACTGCAGGTATGTTACAGCCGCTTCCTATACCAGAATGGAAGTGGGAACATATCACTATGGATTTTGTCACCGGATTTCCAAGAAGTCCCAGTGGAAAAGATGCAGTATGGGTTATCGTGGATCAACTCACTAAATTGGCATATTTCTTGCCATTTAGAGTTGGACAGTCCACAGAGGTACTAGCCGACATGTACATACGACAAATCGTAAGATTACATGGAGTGCCGGTTAGTATTGTGTCGGATCGTGATTCAAGATTTATATCTCATTTTTGGCGAAGCATGCAAGAGAGTCTTGGCACCAGACTCAAATTCAGCATAGCTTACCATCCACAGACAGATGGTCAATTGGAGCGCACGATTCAGATCTTGGAGGATATGCTGCGATCGTGTATGCTAGACTTTGGAGGATCTTGGGAAGATCATTTTCACTTGGTGGAGTTCTCTTACAACAACAGTTATCAGGCCAGCATCCAGATGGCACCATTCGAGGCATTGTACGGTAGAAAGTGCAGATCGCCAATATGCTGGAGTGACGTTGGTGAGTGTCAAATACTGGGTCCAAAATTGGTAATGCAGACAGTGGAGAAGGTAAAACAAATTCAGAATCATCTTCGTGCAGCCCAGGACAGACATAAGCATTGGGCTGATACGCACAGACGTCCATTGGAATTCAAAGAAGGAGAGCACGTATTCTTGAGAATTTTGCCCACACGAGGTACTATTAGATTTGGGAGCAGAGGCAAGTTGAGCCCAAGGTACATCAGGCCATTTGATATTCTGGAGCGCATTGGTGAGGTGGCTTATCGTCTTGCATTACCTTCATCCTTAGAGGGAGTACATGACGTATTCTATGTCTCACAGCTGAGAAGGTACGTGACCGACCCAAGTCACGTAGTCGATCATTCAAAGATCGCAGTGGGCCCTAGCTTGAGATATGAAGAACAACCAGTTGGCATACTCGACGTCAGTGAGAAGACACTGCGAGGATAGACAATTAGACTGGTTCGTGTAGCTTGGGAACATCACTCTCCTGGCGAATTGACTTGGGAACGAGAGGATATTATGCGCCAGCGTTATCCTCACTTATTCGCGGATGCAGGTATAACTTAAGCATTCTTGTAATTCCCATAGTTCTTTCCCTTAGTAGTTTATTCTTCGATTGCGAGGACGCAATCCTCTTAAGGGGGGTAGATTGTCATCACCCTGATTTTTCAGAATATTTATAAAATATTTTCTCACAATTTTCTATAATTTTTGGAATTAAAACTAAGGTATTATGTGATTAAAGAATTTTTAGATGATGCTAATTAATATTAAAATATTATGAAAATAATATTTTTTTTGTGTAAAATGGAAAACTGGACATAGGATAATTTTCTGTGAATTTATTGGACTCCGAAAATATTTTTAAAGCCCTAAAAACCAATGTATAACTAAACCTAATTAAACCCTGACTGAACCCGGTTTATTTGGAAATAAACCAAACCAAACCGACCCAAACCGCTATCAAACCGAACCGGACCAACCCAGCCTTAACGGGTCGGGTCGGGTCGGGTCGGGTCGGGTCGGATCCGAAGCGAATCCGACCCGGACCCGAAACCCTAATTCCCCAAACCTAATGGAATCACTGTTCCGGCCCTATTTATTGCCTCGAAGTCCGTGCCGCCGCCGTCGCAAACCCTCTCTCTCTCATATCTCCGCCGCCCGCAGCTCCGCCCCGGTCGTCTGAACCCTACCTGAACCCTAACCAGCCCCGACTCCACCCTCGTCTCCTCCTCCCGACGAGCTCCACCGCCCTAGCCGTCGTCGACCGCTCGACGAACACCACCCTCGTCTTCCCCGACCATCCCCTCACCGCCTCTACAGCCTTCCGCTCCGTCCTAGCCGCCCCGACCTCATCTTCCCCGACCACCGACCTCTCTCCGTCGACTCGCAGCGCTCGACCACCGCCCTAGCCGTCGACGGGCTCCGCCCGACCCGAACGCCCACTCCCAGCCGACCGCCGCTGCCCTAGCACAGACACAGTAACCCGGACACAGCCGCCCTAGCTCTGGACACAGCAGACTCGAGATAGGACACAAAACAGTAACCCGGACCCGAAAAATTCTCGTTCCACGGAGCCCTGTTCAGGTAACCCGTTCTCTCTCCTCGTTATTCCATTTTTTGTTTCGTCAGTTGTGACGCGTAGACTGTGTGACCCTCTCGATGCCCGTGCAACCCGCTCGGTACATTGCGTCCTGTGGCGATCGCGAACCGCGTCATGACCCGCTAACTGTAGCCTTTAAATACCAGTCTCGCTTTGTATTGAGGGCGAGTAGCATCATCTGTCTGCTTCACTCTGAATACCCATTAATTTTTCAAAACCTTCTTGCCCTTTGGCAACCACACCAGCTCATAAGTAGAATTGACGTGTAAGGAACTCATCTCCTCCTGCATAGCCTCCATCCACTCTTGTCTGTGTTCATCTTCCATAGACTCTGTAAAGCTTTCGTGCTCTCCTCCGTTAGTCAGTAGCACATACTCACCCGGTGAGTATCTTGTAGATGGTCAAGCTCTCTATCGCTCCTCCTTAATGGAACCATTGGTGCTGGCTGTATATCAATAGCCTCCTCCCTTTCAGGAACTGCCTCATCGGTATGCTCATCCTCCTGAGGGTCACCCTGACTACCATCAGCAGAATTATAATCAAGGTTAGGAGCAACTCCATGTACTGGCTTCCCCATAACTGGATCCTCTGCGATATCCTTTGGAAACTGCTCGAAGCGAAATAACTCTAACTCAGGCAATTTCTCAGCCTCAGAAGGCATCTCAGAATCCTGAGTGTTGGTCATTGTCTGATCCTCGACGAAAACCACGTCTCTGCTTCTATAGAGCTTTCTTTCCACTGGATAGTAGAGTCTATAGCCAAACTCGTTCCGACCATATCCGACAAAGACGCATCACCTCGTCTTCAGCTCAAGTTTGGATCTTTTGTCCTTAGGTACATACACGAAGGCCTTACAACCAAACACTTGTAGATATTTGTATGACGGCTCTTTGCCGTACCATATTTGTCAGGCACATCACCCTGCAAAGGAGCACTAGAAGATAAATTAATAACATAACTAGCTGTGTAAAGTGCCTCACCCCAATAGCTGTCCGGCAAGTTTGCTTTTGACAGCAAACACAGTACCCTCTTCATCAGCATCCTATCCATTCGCTCTGCTACACCATTGAGCTGAGGTATCTTCGACGGAGTCTTCTGGTGTCGTATCCCTTGCTCTCTGCAATAAGCATCAAAGGGACCAATGTACTCGCTGCCGTTGTCAGACCGAACACATAGTAGCTTCTTGCCCGTCTCCCTTTCAACGGAGGCCTGAAACTCTTTGAAAGTGGGCAGCACCCGATCCTTGGTCTTTAAGGCATAGACCCAAACCTTTCTGGAATAATCATCAATAAAAGTTACAAAATAAGAAGCACTACCAATGGACTTTACCTTCATAGGACCGTAGACATCCGAGTGAATCAACTCGAGCAACGTCGGCTTCCTTAAACTTGGGTGAATTTAGAAAGACACAATATTTTGCTTTCCAGCCAAACAGTGCGTACATCTCTCTAATTTTGTAGACTTTAGCCCTGGAATCACCATCATGTTCACGAAGTAGCTCATCCCCTTCTCGCTGATATGGCTGAGTCAACTGTGTCATAACTCAGTAGACGCATCAGTAGTTGTGTTCACCTCATGTACCCCATGTGCACTCTCTTCCATATAATAGAGTTCAGACTTCTTGCTTCCTTTGGCAATCATAATCGAACCTCTGAAAAGCTTCTACTTATCTTTCTCGAAGAGGTTGAAAAAACCCTTTTCATCCAACCTTCCAACCGATACCAGGTTAAAACAGATATCAGGGACATGACGATCATCTTTGAGAACAAGAACTGCACCCATCTTTGTCCTCAAATGCTTATTTCCAACAGCTTTCGACACATCTTCGTTGTCCATCTTCAGCACTCCACAGTTGCCTGTTGTGTAAGTAGCAAATAGTGCCCTGTTGTGAGATACGTGCGCTGAAGCACCTTAGTCCACCAGCCAAGAGTTGTCATTGCAGGTGAGGTTCATAAATACCTCATCACCTACAATGATCACGATGCCTCCATCTGCCGAGGTTGCCGCTGTAGTGTTCTCACTTTGCTTCCCCTTGTCGCCCTTCTTCTCCCTCTTCCAAGCGAAACAGTTCCACTTGATATGGCTCTTCTTTCTACAATGGTAACACTCTGAGTCCTCGTACCGACCCTTGGACTTTCCCCTGCTCTTGTCTCTACCACCACCTGGACCCCTGCACTTGCTCCTTCTACGGCTCGCTAAAAATAGCGCCTTTGAGTGGGATGTGGATAAAGTGTCATGAGAACGTCTCCGCATCTCTTCATTCAGTACCCCGCTCTGGAAAAACTCCAGACTGACCATGCCTTCCAGAACAGAAGCGATCATAGACACTCGTATGGTTTTCCACGAGTCTGGAAATGTACACAACAGTCATAGTCCATGAACCTCATCGTCGAAGTTGACTTCCATCGAGGATAGCTGGTCAACCACGTCCTGGAACTCACTCAAGTGATCCGTAATAGACGTACCATCTTTATATCGCAGATCCATTATTGTTCGGATCATGAATAAATCATTTACCCTGGTCTTCTTTGCATACAAAGATTCCTGCTTATCCCACAACGTCTTCGCGTGCTCAATATTGGCAACGTGATTGTACACGTTCTCGTCAACGAACTGCCTAATATATCCATACACCTGTATTTGCTCGAACTTTCAGTCCTCTTCGAATTTGTCACTGGGCTTCTCGGACGCAAATACTGGATGATGCAACTTTTTGACGAACAACAAATCCTTCATCTTGCTACGCCAATAATAATAGTTCGTACCGATCAGGTTTACCATGCGCACAGGCTTCGCGTCCATCTCTACTCTCTGATTTGACTGTCAACTTCTGATACCTCTCTGAACTCAAGAACTTGGCTCTGATACCACTTTGTTGGGAACGAAAGCGCAAAAACCGTTTTCCAATCCAAAAAGCCCTGCGAGAGAACCGAGCAAAAGCACACAAACCAAAAATGCCAAACATAAGTCGCAGACAGATTTTTACGTAGAAAACTGCCACGTTCCAGTCCCAAAATACGTAGGACTAGGAATACATAAGCATGCCAGTCGTATATATATATAAAAAAAACTCCAATATATGGAAATTATAACACATACGTACATTGTATTATGAATAATAAGTTCACAAGTGATATATAATTTTCACAAGTGACTTGGCATAACTAAATCTCATCCACAAAAATCATAAAAAAATAAATGATCAACTATGTCAATGAACTAAATATGAACTAATCGAAAAGAACTAATGGTTGGATGGAGATAAATCTACTACCAAACTAGAATATAAAGATAAATATAATAAGTACATCATCTAATGACCAGAGAGGCTCGAAGGGAAGACCTCCTCGAAAGAGAACGAAGTAGCAAGTCCTGATCCGTGCTCCTATGAATAGTCATGATCGTCCACACCTGAAAAGGGACCAGGTCCTCAGAGGAACGTAACAAGATACATAGAAGTATGCTAATAAAGTACTAAAAATAAACATCCAAAGGGGTCGCCTAACCGTTTATGTAAATGCACTTTGAGAATAACTTTCCAACACGTGGGCTATCTGGCTAAAATGGGATTGGCATGATTCTCTCAGAGAATTAGGGGCCTAAAAAGTATGACGTCTTTTGAACGTCATAGGCCACGTGTAGATATATAATATGTAATACCCCGTTTCGCTCACGCGGACTGCCGATTCAAACGGCAAAAGTGCAATGTCCCAAACTGCTTTGCTTATGCGAGAATACTCATTTGAGGCAAAGATATCCAGACTTGGTCCCTACAGGTAGACAACTTAGGCTTTAAGAGGCTCGCTCGACGTATCGCTCAACCGAGGCGAATCATTGCTAAGGTGGGTGGCTACGGTGAACTTGTCTTTGCTTAGACAGCACACATAAAATACAGAATGATACATGCTAGTCGCTAGGTGAATCACCCCCTGCATGCTAATAAGAATATAACGCACCTAGATAAGGAAATAATCCTAACTTGTATTGCTTGTGCTAGAACATGGAAATAAAATATTGCTTATATATTCAGACCCTCGCATGCTACCTTTGCCTTGTGCAACTGGACCTGCTATACCTCGAGTAGAACAACATATGTATATATTCAGTAGTGCACTGTTCACTCCCTACACTGCACGAACCTAGATCATGTCGCTCGGGAAGTCTCTTTACGGTTTTACTTCTCGCCTTACCTTCGGGCCCGAGCGAACTTGAATGCTTAAGTTATACAAGTGCATGCTTGCCTGCTTTTATATATATTGCCTAGTTTCAATACTTGCTGCATAACTATGCCCAGACCGTGAAATACTATGCTTGTCATGCATTCATTTAGGTTCTCCTCGGAAGACTACCTGATAGTTGTTCCGTGCATGAATAGACCTGAATGTATCTGGGACCGATAGGTCGCTAAGGCAATTCCCGAACCAGGGAACTTGCACTAATTCTGTGATCCAAGAATCCCAGATCGTGGAGCAATACTGTCCTGTACTAAATAAATGACTCATTGGAGTCGATGCTCAACATTGAGAGAAATCCTAATCCTGCCTCAACAAGTTACATATATATATATATATATATCCTGACTTGAACTTGTTCCATATAACTTGTTCTATATATATATATATATATATATATATATATATATATATATATATATATATCCTGCCTCGAACTTGTTCCTGTACCTGACCAGAACCTGATGAGTAGAGACTTGCATGGTCACAGGACAACTTGGAAACAAGGTTTAGTTCCGCGGACGGTCGCTGGGGCACCGGCACCGATCCGATCCGGATGAAACTCGTGATAGTCGCCTGCTATAGGACAGAATACCCTGGGACGACCTGAACTATTCGTCGCACGATATTTCGTACTAAGACTAGACCGTCCATTATGGCACCGTGCCAGTGACCTCATGTTCATATAGATAAGTCATCCTCGCTTAGCGGCTATCCGCGTATGAGTCATCGTATCGCATCAAGAATAACTGAACACCTGAACAATCATGGTATAACAACACTTGTGCATAAAGAGTACTTGAACATCTTATGCAAACCACTTGAGAAATTAGAGTAACCCGTGCACCCAAAATATGATCTCACACTGAAACACTTGTGTTTGCATATGTCATACCTCCTGAATGCTTATACATATTTGTGCTTGAATTAACTTGGTTTGCCTTGGACAGGGAAGGCCTAATGGTAAGTTGGTAAGTCTCGCCGTATTTTCTCTTCTATCGCATGGCGCACTGCCACACGAGTTAGGCTATTCAATACTGCCATAAAACTGATCCTAAGGCACAACAGAAAGACAACAAGTAGTTGGTGCACGGAACCTATATTACGTGTTTGGATTTGTCGAGCGGGCGAGTAGCCTCTCCATCAGTGCATTCATGTACTGATAACCCACCAGATTGCTTGCAGGGTGCGGGAGAACCTCGTTCGGTGCGGATGCCTCCTTCGTGCATGCTAAGGCGTGAAGTTCAACTCAGAAGCCTTGGTACACTACGTCCGGAAGTGAAGCACATATACAAGACATAATGTTGGAACATCACCTATACATCATTCCACAAATATAGCCACTTGGCACGCTTTTTATGTTTCAGAGAGAGAGTGCTTGAGCGACTTGTAATCTTGGCTATGCGCCGCCTGTAATACTTGTTTCAACATGAATAAAAAGTGCTTGTTTTACTTCAACTTGTGTTATTCAATGCTTCCGCTTTTATCGCCTCAGTGAACTTATTACCGTTCGCTTATGCATTCATAAATTCCGCTGCACTCGGACAATCTGTGCGATACTGTGGCTAAGACTTCTTACCGCCAGCCAATGAACCACGGCCTTGCACAGGCGCGGCTAGCGCTCATGCGGTATCACGCCCGGATGGGTTGAAGCGATCGTCTCGCGGGAGCGCTGGCGATGTCATTTCCGCCTAGCGGGGACGGCCGATTTGGCCTGCGGGAGATCGGGACGTGACAGATTGGTATCAGAGCCTGGCTTATACGCCTTTGGACTTCGTTTCGAATATCCTTGTTTTGAAAGCTCGTTCGTGGGTTATGTGCACATACTCTCTCAATGCCTCAGTGGGATGTTCCGAACAATAAGTCTAATACTTTCGACAAGTTGCATGTGAAATGATATGATGGCTTGTACGACATTATGATCGGAAGGCCTTTGTGCCGACCTGTGCTAGACCCTTTGGGGAACAGACTCGTGTTAAGATTTACATGATATATGCGGACCATATGCCTGTATATGTTTACCCAATTTTGTAGCTCAGAATCGAATATTGCCTGAACAGTTGCTATGCACACAGCCTTTCGGCTAAGTTGTGTTCAGTATCGCGCACCAAGACCCTTTGGTGCAAGCCAGTTATAAACGAGATTTGGATATCGTTCAGGAATAAGACAAGTCAGACTTAAACTTGTGACCGATAGAAACTGTGTTAGATTATCTCTTAGGCGAACATTAATAATCGTGCATGAATTTTGGAAATAGCTCAAACGATATTTCGTGTTGGGAGACACAATCAAATATAGTTGCTTGGATGACTATCAATCCAGAATATATATATAATGAGATTAGATTTTATCAGGCAAAACTTGAGTATCGTGCTAGAATATGAGGAATGAGATGGTGAATAAGCTAACGATAATGAGGGCATCGATTAAGGATTTGATGGAATGACTCGATTTCGAGTGGTGGATGAACGATTTAGAAACATCCAAACGGACCCATAACTCCTACGATAGTTGAACTGAACGATTTAGAAATGTGCTTGGACCCACTATAAGGCTCATATCGAATAGGAATTCATGAAAATGTAAATCGATATCCTGACTAAGGAAAAACTTGCTAAAACTTGAAAATTGTACGGGCAATTCGGATTGAAACAAAACAGATTAAACTTGAATAAATTATCGCTCGAATAGGCTAAAACCCGAGAATAGATATTTTGGGCTTCGGAATGTAAATGTTACTTGGTATCGATAGTTGAAAGATAGCATGATCGATACAAGCAAAAGAAATATTAGGTTCTAGAAATGATATAAGCGATAACGGATCTTACTTGGAGTTTGGAGGAACGAACTCGACATATAGAACGTATCAGAAATGGAAGGACTTGGGCTTGAATATTTGAACTTGATTATTGAGGGATGCCAAAAGTAGACTATAGATTTACCGAACGGTAAAAAAAAAGTTGGATGATTTTACTAGACGAACTACAATCACTGCATGAACGGACAAGACTTGGTAGATTTTATATATATGCACTGAATGATCATCTTGACTCGTGGTTTGACTCAATAAGATGAATTGGAAATAAAAATAATCAAAAATATTGATGGATAAGTTAGCTTAGAACCTGAAAATAAATCACGCTTGATGGTTTTGTAGACGGACGCGTGGACATTGTCGAACGACTTAAAGTTATAACTAAAGGTTTAGAAGCGAATCTTGGCTTGGTGGTCTAGACTTGAAATAGATATGGATTTTATCAAAACATGTTTGGAGAGATAGACTATGCAAACCACTAGGCTTGTCCTGCAACTTGAATATATATTGGATTTTATTGAACGGACTCGTCCTCCATGTAAACGAACGTGATCTTGAGAGTAGAAAAAATATGTGCTCGATGTTTAGAAATCTGAGTGAAACGAGCTTGGGTAGAATACCCCGTGCAAATGAACAATGGTTTTACCATAGGAATTGGGGCGAGCATCATGCGACGAATTTGTATGATGAATCACAACGTGCTTGAACTTGTACCTATGACCTTGTGAGCTGACCTAGAAATTAGGCAGACGACCCTGTGCCGAGTGAATGAACCTATGCTATTGACTTTACCATATTTCTTGTATAACGCATCACAACTGGGGCAGTAAGACTTAGGGTTAGACTTGAGCACGATAACATATGCTAAGTTGAACCGAATAAATGGATGCTAGTCGGTTGAATTGGATTGATCGTGCTTAACGGTAGTACAAACACTTAATTGAGGGAATATAATTTACTTAGGATTCGATAGACCCTATCGGAAGCATCCTTGTGATTTATAAACGAGAGCCCTTAAGATTTCGCAAGTAACTTGTCCGATTTCACTATCTCTAAGTTTGGTTGACTGCATATATTTGGGGGACGCCTTAAACGTGTGTACGATCCAAGACTCAAGAAATATGAAACTCGAGTGCTAATTCTGTGACCTAAGAATCCCAGCTCGTGGAGAAATACTGTCTTGTACTGAATAAATGACTCATTGGAGTCGATGCTCAACATTGAGAGAAATCTTGATCCTGCCTCAACAAGTTATATATATATATATATATATATATATATATATATATATATATATATATATATATATATATATATATATATATATATATATATATCCTGACTTGAACTTGTTCCATATAACTTGTTATATATATATATATATATATATATATATATATATATATATATAAATCCTGCCTCGAACTTGTTCCTGTACCTGACCAGAACCTGATGAGTAGAGACTTGCATGGTCACAGGACAAATTGAAAACAAGGTTTAGTTCCACGGACGGTCGCTGGGGCACTGACACCGATCCGATCCGGACGGAACTTGTGATAGTCGCCTGCTATAGGACAAATGCCCTGGGACGTCCTGAACTATACGTCGCACGATATTCTGTACTGAGACTAGACCGTCCATTATGGCGCCATGCCAGTGACCTTATGTTCATATAGATAAGTCATCCTCGCTTAGCGGCTATCCGTATGCGAGTCAACGTATCGCATCAAGAATAACTGAACACCTGAACGATCATGGTATAACAACACTTGTGCATAAAGAGTACTTGAAAATCTTATGCAAACCACCTGAGAAATCAGAGTAACCCGTGCACCCAAAATTTGATCTCATACTGAAACACTTGTGTTTGCATATGTTATGCCTCCTGAATGCTTATACATATTTGTGCTTGAATTGACTTGGTTTGCCTTGGACAGGGAAGGACTAATAATAAGTTGGTAAGTCTCACCGTATTTTCTCTTGTATCACATGGCGTACTGCTACACGAGTTAGGCTATTCAATACTGCCATGAAACTGATCCTAAGGCACAACTAGAAAGACAACAAGTAGTTGATGCACGAAACCTATATTACGTATTTAGATTTTTTGAGTGGGCGAGTAGCCTCCCCACCAGTGCATTCATGTACTGATAACTCACCAGATTGCTTGCAGGGTGCGGGAGAACCTCGTTCGGTGCAGATGTCTCCTTCGTGCATGCTAAGGCGTGGAGTTCAACTCAGAAACCTTGGTACACTACGTCCGGAAGTGAAGCACATATACAAGACATACTGTTGGAACATCGCTTATACATCATTCCATAAATGTAGCCACTTGGCACACTTTTTATGTTTCAGAGAGAGAGAGTGCTTGAGGACTTGTAATCTTGGCTATGCGCCGCCTGTAATACTTGTTTCAACATGAATAAAAAGAGCTTGTTTTACTTCAACTTGTGTTATTCAATGATTTCGCTTTTATCGTCTTAGTGAACTTGTTACCGTTCGCTTATGCGTTCATAAATTCTGCTGCACTCGGACAATCTGTGCGATACTGTGGCTAAGACTTCTTACCGCCAGCCAATGAACCACGACGTTGCACGGGCGCGGCTAGCGCTCATGCGGCATCATGTCCGTATGGGTCGAAGCGATCGTCTTGTGGGAGCGCTGGCGCGGTCATTTCCTTCTAGCGGAGACGACCGATTTGGCCTGCGGGAGATCGGGGCGTGACATAATATATGGGTCATCTGACCATGCATCTCCGGTGGAGCGTACATGTTACATAAGAAAAATGCAAAGAAGCCCAAACGCTTTACTTGTTGTTCTTCCCATCCCGTGCTCTATTCATGTCATATCCATGACACGATGAGACCTCTAATAATTGCTAAGTATTCTAAGATATCTCTATTAGCAGTTATTTTCTATCGCACGTCTCATACGTATTTATGATCAGTCAATACGTAAGTCCGTGATCTATATGAGACTCACAACTCCTGTAAGAAATGTGTCACGGCCAAATGAAACATAAAAATGTCTCATAATAATGGGATGGTCTCGTAAAACTAGGTTAACATGCATAATATATAATAAAGACAAAATATGATGCCACCGTCGTTTTATCCAAGTTATTCTTGGACGCGCAGTTTATATAACAGTTAAAATATATGAACTAAATAACAGAAATAAAATGCATGTACCATATTGAATATAAATCATAGAATAATGACAAGGTATACTTGCCTGACAGAAAAGCTGCAAAATATAAATGTCCAGGTGTCAAGCACTAGGGATAAGAAACTATGGCATCCGAATGAACGTCTCCGGATGCTAAAATAAACATCATCAAAGTCTCTGGAATCAGCGAGATAGTCAGAAAAGTCTACCCTTTCGTCCAATTTGGACACAGGGGCAAAACGATAATTTCAGGTCAAAGCGGGTTCAGATGACCGAAGTGCGTGCCAGAGATAAAAGCCTCTAAATTGGACAAATTATAGGTTAAATAAATCTTAAATGTTGATACGAACTCAACGGTATATCCAATTTTAGATTTCGGTGAGCCGATCATAAATTCGCCCTTTAAGTCAACTGTGGGACCCAAGAATTGGCAGCTCGGTTAACTGTCTCGGAATTGCATGAAACCTAGGTCACAGGACCAGCGTGATACCATGAATCCAATGGAGCAAGTTTTGTCGCATTCCGACGATCGAACACAAAGTAGGATGGTTTGCAAAAGTCGCAATACAGGAACTTTTTACGGATACGGATTGATTTCGACGCGCACACATGTCCGAATCAACTTTCGTGAGAGTTCACACGTCAGGATATACCATACACGCCTTTCAATGTAATTGGTATATGATGAGACGGTCCCATTTGGCGGATCGTACTCCGTATCACAAAATTTTAGTTTTAAAATACCCAGTTTTTGATCATTTTGGAGGCCAAATAATTTAACAAATAAAATAAACTAGTAAAAACTAAAAAAACAGTAAAATTCTTAATTATATTAAGAAGAAAACCTTTCAATTATATTTTGAAAATATTAGATGGGTTGGTAGAAAATTGGGCATGAACATGGGATTTTGGGTCAATTTTCTGGACTGTTCTTGGACAGTTTTTCTACCGTCATTCGGTCAATTTTTTGACCAATCCGAGATAGAAAACTCATCCCGCTTGGAGGAAATTCTAGTAGGTTAGATTATGAACGTATACCAAGAAACCACTCGAAAAAAGAATCAAAGATGAGGGAGTTACATCACCTGAAAGATGGGGCGTCGGGCTGTGCTGCTGCTGTCTGTCCGCGCGCGGGAGGCCCGCGGCTGCTGTCGAGGCGGTCGCCAGCTGGTGTGCGGCAGTCAGAGGGTGTCGGTGCTGAGGAAGGGGGTTAGGGTTTGGGTTTATATCATGTACATATATATATACAGGGAGTGGGGAGAGGTGCGGATGAAGGGGGGTTTGCTGCGGGTAGTATAGGATTTGGGTTGGTTTAGGAGTTTAGGTTTTATATTTTCTTTCTTTTATTTTTATTTTTATTTTTATTTTATGATGATGATGATAATGATGATCTTTTCTTATTAATAACTATATATTTATTTATATATATAAATGAAGTTATAAAAAAAATCCAAAAAAGAATATTTGCACACAAAATAAATTCTAGAAAATCTATCACCCTTTAACGAAAGACTTTAAATAAATAAAAAATAGTTTTATAGAATAATTCTAAATGAGTATTTTAATAACTGAATATATATATATATATATATATATATATATATATATATATATATATATATATATATATATATATATATGAGGCTATGTAAATTAAAAGATATATTTGTATACAGAATAAATTCTAGAAAATTTTACTTTGTAAAGCTTTAATAAAATACTACACCCAAAATATTTTATGAAATATTTTGTAATTAATAATTAAATATTTATCTAGTTATAATAAATCAAATAATTGTATTATCCAATTAACTAAGTAAATAACTAAATGGATATCCAACAAAATAGGATAATAGTAAATAATATACAAATCTTACAAAAAAAAAGCCTAATTTGACATGGAGAATTATGGGATGCTAATTGTAGGAAGTTTGGATTAAAAAATAACCACAAATAAATTATATATATATATATATAATATCTAAATATTTAATACAAGAATCTATGGTTGTTACACTAATGTCATACTAATGCTAATTGATCAAATTTTTGTGCCACGAAAAGATCATACATGTAGTCTTTTGTAGGCTACTTCCTATAAAGGACGATACAGATTTTGGGGCCATCCTATATCATTAATATCCAAACCACGGTGAAGTGTCCTAATAAAATTATTAAATTTTAATTAATTTAAAAAAATCTAAAATAGATATAAGAAATACAAAATACACACAAGATACCTATTTTTTGGTGAGGGGCAATCTACCCAACTTACAAGAATTTTCTCCTCGAAATTAAAAATAAGTCATGATTTGCTAAATCCTTCACATTCGTATATAAGACAAGTCAATCGTAATATCTTCCAAAAATTTAAATAATAAAATCTATTCAAATCCATAGCAATCAGTTCAAAATTAAAATAACTACTGTTTAAATCAAAATACAACCTATCGTAATTTTTTCTCGATTTTCAAATCATCAACATCCAAATTTAAGTCAAATCCATATGACATCTTCAAGATTTAAATAACCCACATCAAATTTTATATCACGATTTTTAACTATCATAATCTCCTCTAGATTTTAAATAATAAACAATTCTAATCAAATCTTATTTCTATTTTTAACTTATAAATTTTGTACTCTTCAAATTTTAAATTCAATTTCTATCATCAATATTTCAAATAGGTGATCCCTTAACTTTTAATTCCAATCATTAAATTATAAAATTTTGGATTCAATCCATCAATGTTCATGTTTAGAGTTCTTTTTTTTTGTCATTAAAATTTAAATAGTTAATTCAATCTCCAATATTTAAAATTTAAATCATGTACTCAAATTATAAATATTTGGTCTGCAATATCAGGATTTCAAAATTCATTCTATAAGGCATTCTTATCTTTAAAGTTAAATCCTCATCATTTTAATCATTCTTCTAAAAAGTCTTAAAATTAAAATAACTTAAATCTCTCAATCAAATCTTACTTGATCACAATCTAAAAAAATTTACCTCAAGTTGATAATGTAACTTCTACCCATCTTAGAATTTATCGATCTATCGCATAAGGCTATACATTTAAGAAAAACTTCCTCAAATTATTTAATCTTGTTATTCAATCCTAAAAAAAAAAATTAACACAAAATATCTCACATGTTTTATGCCCTTAATTACAAAAGATAGTCACCAAGTAATGTGATTGGCCTATGGGGTATATCTAGTACTATCCGTGTATCAAACTTATAACAAGCACGAGCTTTCGTCTTTCCAAAATAGGGGAAGACGAAAAACAATAATAAAGAATTCAAGGAGGAGGTGATAGAATACAAGTACGGGATTCAAGGCGATTAAATAATTCAAAAGAGAGTTGTCAAGGCGGTTGTGGATTGAATTTCTATTCTGTAAACCCCCTGATTTTTCAGGAATTTTTAATTTGGATTTTTCACAATTTTCTGTAATTTTCTGTAATTTTCTGGGATTTTTCTGTAATTAAAACCTAGGTAATTAGAAATTAAATGATTTTTAATTTCTGTTAATTAATATTAAAATATTATGAAAATAATATTTTATAGTGTAAAATAAAAAACTAGACATAGGATAATTTTTCGGGAATTTATTGGACCCCGGAAGCATTTTTAAAGCCCTAAAAACTAAGTAAAAATAAACCGAATTAAACCCTAAAAATAAACCCGGTTCAATTGAACCAAACCAACCCAGACCCGGTTCAATTGAACCAAACCCAGCCCTTAGCGGGTCGGGTCGGATCTAAACCCGACCCGAAACCCGCAGACCCAAACCCGCACTTAAACACTAGCGGGTCGGGCCAGATTCATGTTGAACCCGACCCGCAGACCCAAACCCGTTACCCTAATCGGAGCCCTAATCGGATTCGGAATCCTTTACTGTTCCGACCAGGCTGAGCCGCCTAGATCCGCCTATTTAAATCCCCTCGCCGCCTTGCCGGAACCCTAATCCTCCAGACTTCATCCCCGACCTCCCCTCGCCGTCTCCTCCGCCCGGACACACCCCGCAGCCCCGCTCCGCCTTCCCTTTGCCCAGTCCCCTCGGCCGCCCAGACTCGCCTCACCATCGCCTTCCCTCCTCTACTCCGCTCCCCCCCGCAGTCCTCGACGATGAACCCTATCCACCACCGTCGAGCCCCCAAACCCCGAGCCCCTCAGCCACCGTGCCCTAGCCGCCTCTTCTTCCTCCGCCTTCGTCCCCGACTACCTCCACCACCTCTCCGCCTTACTCCTCCTCCTCTCGACGAACCGACCCGCCGCCTCCCTTCTCTACCCTAGCCAGCCCTCGACGACACCCAGCAAAACTTCCCTGAGCCCGACCTCCACGACGACCCGCAGCCGCCTCTCTTCGGCCGCCCTCTCCCTCCCGGAGCCGATGAGCCGTCCCCGCCTCGCCGTCCTCGGCCTACCCCAGTGGCAGCCCCGGCCATCTCCGGCAGTCTCCGGCCACAGAACCAAAACCCTAGATCTGAAACAGTACCCCGGACACCCTGTGTCGTGTCGACCCGGACACGAAGAACCCCGTTCCACGGAGCCCTGTTCAGGTAACCCGTTCTCTCTCCTCGTTGACCCGTTTTCGGTTCCGTCAGTTGTGACGCATAGACTGTGTGACCCCCTCGATGCTCGTGCAACCCGCTCGGTGCGTCGCGTCCTGTGGCGATCGAAATCCGCGATCCAAAAATAGGAAAACCAATGCCCTATTTTACCCCGGAACTGAGTGCGTCCCGCCAAACGGGACGACTTGGTCGCACGCTGTCTTCACCGAAACATACGTACCGTTGATACGGACGTGCGAGATTTCACAGAAGTTGATTTGGATGTGCGTGCACACAGGAATCAACGCGTATCCGCCGACAACGCCCCGTATCCGCCTATTCTGGAACACGTCGTAACTTTATGTACACACGTCGGATCGAAACGAAACTTGCGCCATTGGACTCGTAGCAATACGCTGGTCCTGTGACCCAAGTTTGGTTCCATTCTGAGAACTTTGACAAAATCGCGTATCGTGGGCCCCGCGGCTCCACTTGACGGGCGATTTTGTGATCGGCTCATCGGAATCCAATTCTGGAAGTTCCATTGGGTTCGTATCATCGTTCCTGACTTGTTGACACTAAGTTTGACAAATTTGGAGACCTTTGTCCCTGTTTGTGGTATTAAACGAAAGAATGAAAGTGTATTTCAATGACGGGGTTTATGTGAAATCCGCGCCCTTCTGTTTACAAACAAACTTGTACAATGTAATCCTATACTAGGATGTGGGAGTATAATTTATTTAATCTGGGTATAAATTGCTATAGGTGTCTGATCTGCAGTCGATCACTTTAGCCCTTGGACCACACGATGTTGAAGAAGTGCCACGGAAGACAGGTAGCAGCTCCGAAGGTTGCAGAAGAGGTTGGACGCACGATGCCAAAGTCGTCGACCCCTGCTCTTTGCCTGATCTCTGGGCTCTCTCTCTCTCTCTCTCTCTCTCTCTCTCTCTCTCTCTCTTTGGACGATAATTGTCCTCCTTGGACGATAATTCTCCTTGGACGAAAATTTCCTCCTCTTTTTCTCCCTTTTTCCCCATTGATAGGGGTCTCTATTTATAGAGTTTTGGTGACAGTGACCACTCCGTCGGTGTAAAAACTGAGGAGTGGGAAGTACAGCACCATTTTACACAACGGTTAAAATAACCAATCCCTGCGCATAGATGACCTTTTGAGTGAGCATGTGACGCATGTCCAACTAAGGGGACAAAACGCGTATGTCTGCTGCGAAGATCACGGCATAGAAGCCACATAGGTAGGTATCCCGTGTGTAGAAAATGTTGGCGTAGAAGCCAAATGACTGTCACCCCAGCGTAGAAGCCGGATAGGCATAGAAGCCAAACAAGCGTTGAAGCCGAAGAGGCATTGGAGCCGAAGAGGCATAGGAGCCGAACAGGCGTAGAAGCCGAAGAGGCGTTTGAAGCCGGAGAGTCGTAGAGACTGAGTAGGCGTAGAGAGCCGAAGGAGCACAGGTCTTGAAAGGGCGTAGAAGCCGCTGCGTACCGTGCCTGAGTGCTGATGTGGATATCTTAGCCGGAACCACGGCTGTTGAAGATATAATCAAATCTTTTGCATTAAATGCAGAGATCTGCCACCATCCTGTGCATTAAATACGGAGGCGTGTTTCGAAGGTCTGCAGCCCTTCTGTGCATCTGTCGCAGAGACGTGCCTTGAGCGAAACTGTCACCGCCCTGTGCAATTAGACGTAGAGACGTGCCTCGAGCCCCGTATGATGTGCAACTTTTGACGTGGCAGGCGGTTTGTCTACTGCGGAGCGTAAACCAGCTCATGTTTGCCTGTGTAAAACAAGGCAGCGTATCCCCCTGTACGCAAAAGAGCGGTTTATGCTGAGGGGACGTCAGTAAACGACGGTTTGGTGGTATTTTAACCAAATCCTCTGCATTAAATGCAGAGATCCGCCATCATACTGTGGTGTGCGTCCCGAGGGGTCTGTGCTCATTTCCAGCCGTCGTCTGGGTAGCCGTTAAGCACTTTTTTGTCATGAGTCAGAGGCCAGGTTCACTGCGTGACTTGACAGGTTCATTTCGGGGAAGACGAAGCGTTCCTCGTACGCTTTAACGCTGCTTTGAGAGCGGATGAGTTTTACGCCATGGAGGCGATTAAGAACCCCGTCTACGCTGAAGCGGTTTTGGACGTCTTACACTTTTACGCCGGATGGCTCTGGAGGCCTCTGCTTACGCTGCTCTACATCCGTATGCTGCGTAGCTCTTCCCAGCGTATTTTTCATGCTTCTACAAGACCCCCTTCAAAGCTTTTAAATTCCTCGGAATTTGAAACGCTTTGAATGAAGCATGAACGGCCCCTCGTAACTCGAAACGTTTCTGAATGGAGCGTTAAAATGGTCGATGCGGCCTTTATGGCGGATTTATTGGGGACCGCTGTGATCTCTGTAAACACCCTAAATTTTTGAGAATAATTTTAAATGAAGTTATTTCGTTTTGGGAATTTTTGGAAACTTAAAACCAGGATGAGTGTGATTTAAAGAAATAATTTTAAGTGTGGCTAGATGGGGTTAAAATATTCTGGAAGTAAAAATTTATTGTGTATGATGGAGAACCGGACGCATGGCATTTTTCGGTGAATTAATCGGACACCGGAGCAACGTATCGAGGACCAAAAGCAATTGGATTGTAAACCGAACCCAAACGAACCAAACCCAAACCCACCAACCCGAAACCCGCTCAGCAAGCCCTAGCCCCGCCGGATTGCAATGTAGCAGCTATTAAAGCAGCCGCAGCCGCCATCCTCGATATACGAGCCCGAGCATAGCCGCTTTCTCCAGAATCCGTTCGCCCACCGGAACCCTAGTTCCCAGCACCCCTTCACCACCGATCGACACCCCTCCACCGCGATCCGTCAGTCATCAACCCCGACGCCTCCCATCAGCACCCCTCCACCGCGATCCGTTAGGCGTCGACCCTCCGCCGAGTTCGCCCAGCAACCCTCATCCGCTCGTCGACCCTCCGCCGAGTTCGCCCAGCAACCCCCATCCGCTCGTCGACCCTCCGCCGCGAGCACAGCGACCCCGAGCGCGGCTTCACCCCGCCGCCGAGTTCGCTCAGCAACCCCGAGCGCGGCTTCACCCCGCCGCCGAGTTCGCTCAGCAACTCCGAGCGCGGCTTCACCCCCCGCCGCGAGCACAGCGACCCCGAGCACAACTCCTCCGCCTCACAGCGTCTCCGCGGACACGAGACGCGAGCAGCATCACGTGAGGACACGACCAGGACACATATTGGACTCTCGGTCACGTGAAAAACAGAATTCACGGAGCCCTGTTCAGGTACTGTTTTCACCCTCATCGCAACTCCGATTCCGTTTCTGTAAATTGCTATGCGTAGACTGTATAACCCTCTCGGTGCCCGTGCAATTCGCTCGGAGCATCGCGTCCTGTGGTGATCGCACACCGCGATCCAAAAATAGGAAAAATAACACCCCGTTTTACCCCGAAACTGAGTCCGCCCCGCCAATCGGGACGACTTGGTCGCACGCGGTCTTTACCAAACTGTGCGCGACGTTGATACGGTCGTGTAAGATTTCGCAGAAGTCGATTCAGAGGTGCGTGCACCCCGGAATCAACGCGTATCCGCCGACGACACACCGTATCCGTCCTTTCTGGAACGTGCTGTAACTTCGTGTACACACGTCGGATCGAGACGAAACTTGCGCCATCGGACTCGTAGCAATACGCTGGTCCTGTGAGCCAAGTTTGGTTCGATTCTGAGGACGTTGACAAAACCACGTATCGTGGGCCCCACAGGCTCCACTTGACCGGTGATTTTGTGATCGGCTCATCGGAATCCAATTCTGGAAGTTCCGTTGGGTTCGTATCATCGTTCCTGACTTGTAGGCACTGAGTTTGACTAATTTGGAGACCTTTGACCCTGACACGCTTTTCGGTGCAAAGTGGACCACAAGTGGAACCCGCTTTGGTCCGGAAATGACCATTTTGCCCCTGTGTCCAAATTGGACGTAAGGACAGGCATTTCTAGCAGTTTGATACCTTCTGAGACTGTTGATGATATTTATTACAGCATCTGGAGTAGCCCCTACCGGTTCCACAGATCCCAGGACGACAGTTGATATTCGGACATCAGGCAAGTGTACCTTGCCAAACTCTGCAGCTTAGTTATTTATTTTCCTTGCTATATATATATTACTGTGCATGCTCAACCTAGGACCGTTTGACATACTTAGCGTCCGATTATCAGTCGGGTGCCAACATCGTACGCGGTGTTGGGTAATGTCATCTAGATATGGACATACGTGACACTTTATCTTCTCGTACTGGTCATACCAAGTACACTTGACCCAGGACACTGGACACTGATCATGAGACAGGATCTTCCCGAGATATTCGTGGTGATCCTGTATAGGTTGCAGGACTTATAGAGATACTATATTCTAGATACATTATGACTTGTGCATTAGTTATGACCCCGCGGACATGGACGTGAGACGTTATGTTCATGATTTGTGTGGTTACATTGGGTGGGGAGAGACACACAGACTACAGGCTGATTATATATATACACCCCTATTACCGTGAGGCACAAGACTCTATAGCCGAGCTTGGCCCATTACTCATATTTACTGCTGCTACCGGCTCCCCTACACAGAGCTTGTAGTATGCTTCAGCCTGAGTTCTAGTGCTGCTCTTATCTTGCATATCACTTAGCTGGTTATTTTAGTATTCCCTTATTGTTCCATCTATTGCTGGATAGATTCATAGGCTACAGGTTGATATTATTATGTCGGCTACTCAGTCTCCCGCTGAGCTAGACCACCCCATGATACCCCTGCTACAGGCTCCCCTACACAGAGCTTGTAGAGGTTCAACCTGAGTACTTTTGATATTCTCTCTTGCATTATACAGGTGTTACATACTTACCCTGCTTATCTCATTATTGCTGCACTGTTTATATTCTGGCTTGTTTTATTTCCTGTACCTTGCTATGTCCCCTGAGGACCTGGATATGGATTTTGTCCCCAGATTTTGCAGAACAGGTTTACCCCGAGGTTTACGGGACTGCAGCAGGAGGAGCCGATCCAGGAGCTGTACCACCATCTGATGGCGAGGTCTTAGCTGAAGACTTCTCTTGAGCATCCATGTTCATGCTCAGTTTTTATTTATTATTTCAGTCTTTTCTTTTCTGGTCTGTAGAACCATTGTACTAGATATTTATCGGGTTGTTCCCCGAAGTACTTTGTGAGACTTGCTGATGATTTACATTCCTCATTTATTATGTGGATCATATTTTATATCTTGTGTGGATGAGATTAGTTGTGCCATGATTGTCGTAGACTTGTTTACAGCTTAAGTATGCCCTGATGGATCCATTATATTGAGTTGGTCCATCGGTGCGTACTGCTGGCCATTATCACGCGTCCGATCCCTCGGTAGTTTGGGACTGGGGCGTGACATGGTTTTTGTGGTGGCCCATGCAGGTCTACGACTAAATAGTTTGGTTTCAACTTAGGGACCGGACCAGCCTGCCCTAAGGATAGTATAAACTATAGGATCTCATCCATCATTTAACCATTTGTTGAACTCTATATCGAACTCGAAATTTTTACTTGAACTGCATCCTGTATTGATTCCTCTGAGCGTTCTCATAGTTTATCTTTTGATTTCAGAGCAATAGATTCCGAGAACAGAGATGATATTCCTTTGGAGACACCACACGACGCTGTGATTACTTATGGAGATGGAGTGACCCCTGGAAGTGGAGGACAAGCATCGCAGAGCGATCAAACCGGTCAGCCTAATCCAAGGTTCCGGAGAGATGACATCCCACCTCCACCACAGTTCACTCCCCAGATGCCAGCTTTCCCACCAGGACAAGCCATGGATGGGCAACAAATGTTTCAGATGATGTATGCTATGATGCAAGCACAGCAGCAGATTCAGCAAGAGGCCCATCGGCAGGAGGCCGAGTATCTGAGGACCAGCCTGGTATCCGCATTGGAGCAGGCTAATCCAGCAGCGAGGCGAACATCGACGGGATCTATCACCGACTTCCGTCATCTCAAGCCTCGCACATTTTCTGGTAAAGAAGGGCCAACGGAAGTTCATGAGTGGCTCACAAACATTCAGCATCAGCTGGAAGCCGCTGAACTTCCAAGAGAGAGATGGATGACTGCAGTCAGAATGCAGTTAACTGATAATGCGCACCACTGGTGGTTAGCAGAAGAAAGAAGACTTGGACAGGACAGAGTCACATGGGAAGAGTTCTCCAGACTCTTCCAAGAGATGTACATCCCGGCAGTTGCAAGGTCAGAGCTCAGGGACAAGTTCAACCGCCTCATCCAGGGCAGCATGACAGTAGAAGAATACAATTCTGAATTTATTCGCCTGAGCCGCTTTGCTCCAACATTGATTTCGACAGAGAAGGAGAAAGCGGAAAAGTTCTTTGACGGGTTGAAGTTCGAACTCCAAAGATTGATTGGCTCAGTGGCACCTACAAATTATACTGATGTTCTAGCAGCAGCACGACGCATGGAGCGCGTCACTAGAAGGGAATCGAATCTGAAGAGGCCAAACACCTCCGCACCAACCAAGGCAGCACATGGAGATTCTGCAAAACGATTCCAGAGGAGTACGCCAGATAGAGCAGCGCACAGGGCCATATCCCTTCCTACTTGTCATCACTGCGGCAAGGTAGGACACATTGAGAGAGAATGCCGACGCAAGTTGGGACTCTGCCTAGCTTGCGGGTCCAACCAGCATCAGACCAGAGACTGCACCGAGCGAAGAGAGGGAGCACCGAGATTAGCTTTGCCTGCACCACGACCAGCGCATCCAGCCGTAGGAGCACAGCAGGCAGGAGTTGGTGGAGTCAGACCACCAGCCCCAGGAGGGAATCAGCAGAGACCACCCCTAGCACCGCAGGCAGCTTTATTTCAGCAGGCTCAGCAGCAGCGAGGCCAAGCCCAGGGCCGAGGACAGGCATTCACCTTAGCTGTTGAGGAGGAGGCTACAGCAGGCGAGGTCATCGCAGGTACTATTTTAGTAGCTTCATTACCTGCAGTAGCATTATTTGATTCTGGAGCATCACATTCATTTATAGCAGCTAGCTTTGTAGCCACCCATAGAGTAGCTACCGCACCCCTCCCGAAGATGAAGAGGATTCTTACGGGAGGCGGTATTATTCCAGTTAGTGATGTCTGTAGATCATGTTCTGTAGTCGTATGTGGCCGAGAAATGCGAGCACAGTTTCTGATATTTTCTATGCCGGATTATGACGTCGTACTTGGTATGGACTGGTTAAGTCAGTACCATGCGACTCTTGATTGTCGAATTGGGCGGGTTATATTTAGACCGCCTGGGCATCCAGAATTTGAGTTTCTCCGAGGAGCAGTAGAGCAAGGAGTTCAGCCTACTCTTAGGGTACTATCTGTAGAAGGGGAGACAGGTTACCCGAGAGTCATATCAGAATTTGTGGATGTATTTCCTGATGATCTTCCAGGTTTACCGCCTGATCGGGAAATAGAATTCATAATAGACTTAACTCCAGGAGCAGAGCCAATCACTTCAACAGTTTATCGACTAGCACCCAAGGAGTTAGTTGAGTTGAAAGCACAGGTTGATGATCTTTTGGAGAAGGGTTTCATTCGGCCCAGTGTTTCACCTTGGGGGGCACCCATATTATTTGTGCCGAAGAAGGATGGAACAGTACGGTTATGCATTGATTACCGGGCACTCAATGCTGTAACCATCAAGAACAGGTATCCCCTACCCCGCATTGATGATCTATTCGATCAATTGAGTGGTGCAAGGGTATTTTCGAAGATTGACCTTCGATCCGGCTATCATCAGATCAAGGTAAGGAAGGAAGACATCCCGAAGACAGCTTTCAGGACAAAGTATGGGCATTATGAGTTCTTGGTGATGCCGTTTGGCTTAACCAACGCACCAGCAGTGTTTATGAGCTTAATGAACAGGGTCTTTCATCAGTTCTTGGATAAATTCGTAGTGGTATTCATTGACGACATCCTCATATATTCCAAGAGCCCTGAAGAGCACGAGGAACATCTTAGAATCGTGTTAGAGACCTTGAGACAGGAGAAGTTATATGCCAAGCTTAGTAAGTGTGAGTTCTGTATGGACAAAGTACCTTTCTTGGGACACATCATATCAGGAGAAGGACTTTCCGTAGATCCAGAGAAGGTGGCAGCAATAGAGACTTGGCCTACACCCACATCAGTCGCAGAGGTGAGAAGTTTTCTCGGACTTGCGGGATATTACCGAAGGTTCGTAGAAAATTTCTCAAGGATTGCAGAACCAATGACGAAGCTGACACGGAAGGACCAGGAGTTTATATGGACAGAAGACTGCCAGAAGGCTTTTGAAGAACTGAAGAGAAGATTAACAACAGCACCTGTCTTGACTCTTCCTTCGGGGTCGGGAGGTTTTGTTGTTTACAGTGATGCATCAGGCAGTGGACTAGGATGTGTTTTGATGCAACATGGCAAGGTCATTGCTTATGCGTCGAGACAGTTGAAGGACCACGAGAAGAACTACCCAACACATGATCTGGAATTAGCAGCAGTGATATTTGCATTGAAGATATGGAGGCACTATCTTTATGGAGAGAGGGTAGAAATCTTCACCGATCACAAGAGTCTGAAGTATGTATATACTCAGAAGGAGCTAAACATGAGGCAGAGACGCTGGCTGGAACTGATGGTAGATTTTGACATCGATCTGCAGTATCATCCGGGGAAGGCGAATGTTGTTGCAGACGCACTGAGCAGGAAGCCTATGGCCTATTTCTTGACGGTGCAGCCCGAGTTATTGAGAGATTTGCAGGAGTTACAGATAGAGGTCGTCTTACCGGGACAGAATGGATTGATGGCTAATCTTGAGATTCAGTCATCCCTCGTGGAGAAGATTAAGGAGGCATTGCCCACCGATGCTAGATTCCGAAGACTTAAAGAAAGGACAGAAGCCGGCATTCAGACAGGACTTCGCATCCACGAAGACGGGACCTTGAGGTTTGGAAATCGCCTGTATGTTCCAAACGGAGAATTGAGACAGGAGTTGATGACGGAAGCACATAGCTCTATGTACTCTGTTCACCCGGGAGGAACTAAGATGTACAGGGACTTGAGACAGTATTACTGGTGGCATGGAATGAAGAGAGAGATCGCAAGGTTTGTGGCTAGATGCTTAGTCTGCCAGCAGGTAAAGGCCGAGCATCAGAGGACCGCAGGGATGTTACAGCCGCTTCCGATACCGGAATGGAAGTGGGAGCACATCACGATGGACTTTGTCACAGGATTTCCGAAGAGCCCCAGCGGAAGAGACGCAGTATGGGTGATCGTGGATCGACTCACTAAATCGGCACACTTCTTGCCATTTAGAGTTGGACAGACCACAGAGGTACTAGCTGACATGTATATGCGACAAATCGTCAAATTACATGGAGTACCTGTTAGTATTGTATCGGATCGAGATTCGAGATTTACATCTCATTTCTGGAGAAGCATGCAAGAGAGTCTCGGCACCAGACTCAAGTTCAGCACGGCATACCACCCGCAGACAGATGGCCAATCGGAACGCACCATTCAGATATTGGAGGACATGTTGCGATCATGTATGCTAGACTTTGGAGGATCTTGGGAAGATCATTTGCATTTAGTAGAGTTCTCCTACAATAACAGTTATCAGGCCAGCATTCAGATGGCACCCTTCGAAGCTTTATATGGAAGGAAGTGCAGGTCACCTATATGCTGGAGTGACGTCGGTGAACGTCAGATACTGGGACCAGAATTGGTCACACAGACAGTGGAGAAGGTGAAGCAGATTCAGAATCATCTACGGGCAGCTCAGGACCGACAGAAGCATTGGGCAGACACGCACAGACGTCCCCTAGAGTTCAAAGAAGGGGATCACGTATTCTTGAGGATTTCGCCCACTCGGGGTACTATCAGATTCGGGAGCAGAGGCAAGCTGAGCCCAAGGTATATTGGGCCATTTGACATTCTAGAGCGCGTTGGTGAGGTGGCTTATCGTCTTGCATTACCTCCATCCTTAGAGGGAGTGCATGACGTATTCCACGTCTCACAGCTGCGAAGGTACGTGACCGACCCAAGTCACGTAGTCGATCATTCAGAGATCGCAGTAGGCCCGAGCTTGAGGTATGAGGAACAACCAGTTGGCATCCTCGACGTCAGTGAGAAGACATTGCGGGGACAGACAATCAGACTGGTCCGAGTAGCATGGAAACATCATTCACCAGGCGAATCGACTTGGGAACGAGAAGATAGTATGCGTCAACGATATCCCCATTTGTTCGAGGAGGCAGTTGTAAACTAGGTCACCTTGTATTTCCATAACCCTTCTTTAGTAACTTATTCTTTGATTGCGAGGACGCAATCCTTTTAAGGAGGGAAGATTGTAAACACCCTAAATTTTTGAGAATAATTTTAAATGAAGTTATTTCGTTTTGGGAATTTTTGGAAACTTAAAACCAGGATGAGTGTGATTTAAAGAAATAATTTTAAGTGTGGCTAGATGGGGTTAAAATATTCTGGAAGTAAAAATTTATTGTGTATGATGGAGAACCGGACGCATGGCATTTTTCGGTGAATTAATCGGACACCGGAGCAACGTATCGAGGACCAAAAGCAATTGGATTGTAAACCGAACCCAAACGAACCAAACCCAAACCCACCAACCCGAAACCCGCTCAGCAAGCCCTAGCCCCGCCGGATTGCAATGTAGCAGCTATTAAAGCAGCCGCAGCCGCCATCCTCGATATACGAGCCCGAGCAGCGCCGCTTTCTCCAGAATCCGTTCGCCCACCGGAACCCTAGTTCCCAGCACCCCTTCACCACCGATCGACACCCCTCCACCGCGATCCGTTAGGCGTCGACCCTCCGCCGAGTTCGCCCAGCAACCCTCATCCGCTCGTCGACCCTCCGCCGAGTTCGCCCAGCAACCCCCATCCGCTCGTCGACCCTCCGCCGCGAGCACAGCGACCCCGAGCGCGGCTTCACCCCGCCGCCGAGTTCGCTCAGCAACCCCGAGCGCGGCTTCACCCCGCCGCCGAGTTCGCTCAGCAACCCCGAGCGCGGCTTCACCCCCCGCCGAGAGCACAGCGACCCCGAGCACAACTCCTCCGCCTCACAGCGTCTCCGCGGACACGAGACGCGAGCAGCATCACGTGAGGACACGACCAGGACACATATTGGACTCTCGGTCACGTGAAAAACAGAATTCACGGAGCCCTGTTCAGGTACTGTTTTCACCCTCATCGCAACTCCGATTCCGTTTCTGTAAATTGCTATGCGTAGACTGTATAACCCTCTCGGTGCCCGTGCAATTCGCTCGGAGCATCGCGTCCTGTGGTGATCGCACACCGCGATCCAAAAATAGGAAAAATAATACCCCGTTTTACCCCGAAACTGAGTCCGCCCCGCCAATCGGGACGACTTGGTCGCACGCGGTCTTTACCAAACTGTGCGCGACGTTGATACGGTCGTGTAGGATTTCGCAGAAGTCGATTCAGAGGTGCGTGCACCCCGGAATCAACGCGTATCCGCCGACGACACACCGTATCCGTCCTTTCTGGAACGTGCTGTAACTTCGTGTACACACGTCGGATCGAGACGAAACTTGCGCCATCGGACTCGTAGCAATACGCTGGTCCTGTGAGCCAAGTTTGGTTCGATTCTGAGGACGTTGACAAAACCACGTATCGTGGGCCCCACAGGCTCCACTTGACCGGTGATTTTGTGATCGGCTCATCGGAATCCAATTCTGGAAGTTCCGTTGGGTTCGTATCATCGTTCCTGACTTGTAGGCACTGAGTTTGACTAATTTGGAGACCTTTGACCCTGACACGCTTTTCGGTGCAAAGTGGGCCACAAGTGGAACCCGCTTTGGTCCGGAAATGACCATTTTGCCCCTGTGTCCAAATTGGACGTAAGGACAGGCATTTCTAGCAGTTTGATACCTTCTGAGACTGTTGATGATATTTATTACAGCATCTGGAGTAGCCCCTACCGGTTCCACAGATCCCAGGACGACAGTTGATATTCGGACATCAGGCAAGTGTACCTTGCCAAACTCTGCAGCTTAGTTATTTATTTTCCTTGCTATATATATATTACTGTGCATGCTCAACCTAGGACCGTTTGACATACTTAGCGTCCGATTATCAGTCGGGTGCCAACATCGTACGCGGTGTTGGGTAATGTCATCTAGATATGGACATACGTGACACTTTATCTTCTCGTACTGGTCATACCAAGTACACTTGACCCAGGACACTGGACACTGATCATGAGACAGGATCTTCCCGAGATATTCGTGGTGATCCTGTATAGGTTGCAGGACTTATAGAGATACTATATTCTAGATACATTATGACTTGTGCATTAGTTATGACCCCGCGGACATGGACGTGAGACGTTATGTTCATGATTTGTGTGGTTACATTGGGTGGGGAGAGACACACAGACTACAGGCTGATTATATATATACACCCCTATTACCGTGAGGCACAAGACTCTATAGCCGAGCTTGGCCCATTACTCATATTTACTGCTGCTACCGGCTCCCCTACACAGAGCTTGTAGTATGCTTCAGCCTGAGTTCTAGTGCTGCTCTTATCTTGCATATCACTTAGCTGGTTATTTTAGTATTCCCTTATTGTTCCATCTATTGCTGGATAGATTCACAGGCTACAGGTTGATATTATTATGTCGGCTACTCAGTCTCCCGCTGAGCTAGACCACCCCATGATACCCCTGCTACAGGCTCCCCTACACAGAGCTTGTAGAGGTTCAACCTGAGTACTTTTGATATTCTCTCTTGCATTATACAGGTGTTACATACTTACCCTGCTTATCTCATTATTGCTGCACTATTTATATTCTGGCTTGTTTTATTTCCTGTACCTTGCTATGTCCCCTGAGGACCTGGATATGGATTTTGTCCCCAGATTTTGCAGAACAGGTTTACCCCGAGGTTTACGGGACTGCAGCAGGAGGAGCCGATCCAGGAGCTGTACCACCATCTGATGGTGAGGTCTTAGCTGAAGACTTCTCTTGAGCATCCATGTTCATGCTCAGTTTTTATTTATTATTTCAGTCTTTTCTTTTCTGGTCTGTAGAACCATTGTACTAGATATTTATCGGGTTGTTCCCCGAAGTACTTTGTGAGACTTGCTGATGATTTACATTCCTCATTTATTATGTGGATCATATTTTATATCTTGTGTGGGTGAGATTAGTTGTGCCATGATTGTCGTAGACTTGTTTACAGCTTAAGTATGCCCTGATGGATCCATTATATTGAGTTGGTCCATCGGTGCGTACTGCTGGCCATTATCACGCGTCCGATCCCTCGGTAGTTTGGGACTGGGGCGTGACATGGTTTTTGTGGTGGCCCATGCAGGTCTACGACTAAATAGTTTGGTTTCAACTTAGGGACCGGACCAGCCTGCCCTAAGGATAGTATAAACTATAGGATCTCATCCATCATTTAACCATTTGTTGAACTCTATATCGAACTCGAAATTTTTACTTGAACTGCATCCTGTATTGATTCCTCTGAGCGTTCTCATAGTTTATCTTTTGATTTCAGAGCAATAGATTCCGAGAACAGAGATGATATTCCTTTGGAGACACCACACGACGCTGTGATTACTTATGGAGATGGAGTGACCCCTGGAAGTGGAGGACAAGCATCGCAGAGCGATCAAACCGGTCAGCCTAATCCAAGGTTCCGGAGAGATGACATCCCACCTCCACCACAGTTCACTCCCCAGATGCCAGCTTTCCCACCAGGACAAGCCATGGATGGGCAACAAATGTTTCAGATGATGTATGCTATGATGCAAGCACAGCAGCAGATTCAGCAAGAGGCCCATCGGCAGGAGGCCGAGTATCTGAGGACCAGCCTGGTATCCGCATTGGAGCAGGCTAATCCAGCAGCGAGGCGAACATCGACGGGATCTATCACCGACTTCCGTCATCTCAAGCCTCGCACATTTTCTGGTAAAGAAGGGCCAACGGAAGTTCATGAGTGGCTCACAAACATTCAGCATCAGCTGGAAGCCGCTGAACTTCCAAGAGAGAGATGGATGACTGCAGTCAGAATGCAGTTAACTGATAATGCGCACCACTGGTGGTTAGCAGAAGAAAGAAGACTTGGACAGGACAGAGTCACATGGGAAGAGTTCTCCAGACTCTTCCAAGAGATGTACATCCCGGCAGTTGCAAGGTCAGAGCTCAGGGACAAGTTCAACCGCCTCATCCAGGGCAGCATGACAGTAGAAGAATACAATTCTGAATTTATTCGCCTGAGCCGCTTTGCTCCAACATTGATTTCGACAGAGAAGGAGAAAGCGGAAAAGTTCTTTGACGGGTTGAAGTTCGAACTCCAAAGATTGATTGGCTCAGTGGCACCTACAAATTATACTGATGTTCTAGCAGCAGCACGACGCATGGAGCGCGTCACTAGAAGGGAATCGAATCTGAAGAGGCCAAACACCTCCGCACCAACCAAGGCAGCACATGGAGATTCTGCAAAACGATTCCAGAGGAGTACGCCAGATAGAGCAGCGCACAGGGCCATATCCCTTCCTACTTGTCATCACTGCGGCAAGGTAGGACACATTGAGAGAGAATGCCGACGCAAGTTGGGACTCTGCCTAGCTTGCGGGTCCAACCAGCATCAGACCAGAGACTGCACCGAGCGAAGAGAGGGAGCACCGAGATTAGCTTTGCCTGCACCACGACCAGCGCATCCAGCCGTAGGAGCACAGCAGGCAGGAGTTGGTGGAGTCAGACCACCAGCCCCAGGAGGGAATCAGCAGAGACCACCCCTAGCACCGCAGGCAGCTTTATTTCAGCAGGCTCAGCAGCAGCGAGGCCAAGCCCAGGGCCGAGGACAGGCATTCACCTTAGCTGTTGAGGAGGAGGCTACAGCAGGCGAGGTCATCGCAGGTACTATTTTAGTAGCTTCATTACCTGCAGTAGCATTATTTGATTCTGGAGCATCACATTCATTTATAGCAGCTAGCTTTGTAGCCACCCATAGAGTAGCTACCGCACCCCTCCCGAAGATGAAGAGGATTCTTACGGGAGGCGGTATTATTCCAGTTAGTGATGTCTGTAGATCATGTTCTGTAGTCGTATGTGGCCGAGAAATGCGAGCACAGTTTCTGATATTTTCTATGCCGGATTATGACGTCGTACTTGGTATGGACTGGTTAAGTCAGTACCATGCGACTCTTGATTGCCGAATTGGGCGGGTTATATTTAGACCGCCTGGGCATCCAGAATTTGAGTTTCTCCGAGGAGCAGTAGAGCAAGGAGTTCAGCCTACTCTTAGGGTACTATCTGTAGAAGGGGAGACAGGTTACCCGAGAGTCATATCAGAATTTGTGGATGTATTTCCTGATGATCTTCCAGGTTTACCGCCTGATCGGGAAATAGAATTCATAATAGACTTAACTCCAGGAGCAGAGCCAATCACTTCAACAGTTTATCGACTAGCACCCAAGGAGTTAGTTGAGTTGAAAGCACAGGTTGATGATCTTTTGGAGAAGGGTTTCATTCGGCCCAGTGTTTCACCTTGGGGGGCACCCATATTATTTGTGCCGAAGAAGGATGGAACAGTACGGTTATGCATTGATTACCGGGCACTCAATGCTGTAACCATCAAGAACAGGTATCCCCTACCCCGCATTGATGATCTATTCGATCAATTGAGTGGTGCAAGGGTATTTTCGAAGATTGACCTTCGATCCGGCTATCATCAGATCAAGGTAAGGAAGGAAGACATCCCGAAGACAGCTTTCAGGACAAAGTATGGGCATTATGAGTTCTTGGTGATGCCGTTTGGCTTAACCAACGCACCAGCAGTGTTTATGAGCTTAATGAACAGGGTCTTTCATCAGTTCTTGGATAAATTCGTAGTGGTATTCATTGACGACATCCTCATATATTCCAAGAGCCCTGAAGAGCACGAGGAACATCTTAGAATCGTGTTAGAGACCTTGAGACAGGAGAAGTTATATGCCAAGCTTAGTAAGTGTGAGTTCTGTATGGACAAAGTACCTTTCTTGGGACACATCATATCAGGAGAAGGACTTTCCGTAGATCCAGAGAAGGTGGCAGCAATAGAGACTTGGCCTACACCCACATCAGTCGCAGAGGTGAGAAGTTTTCTCGGACTTGCGGGATATTACCGAAGGTTCGTAGAAAATTTCTCAAGGATTGCAGAACCAATGACGAAGCTGACACGGAAGGACCAGGAGTTTATATGGACAGAAGACTGCCAGAAGGCTTTTGAAGAACTGAAGAGAAGATTAACAACAGCACCTGTCTTGACTCTTCCTTCGGGGTCGGGAGGTTTTGTTGTTTACAGTGATGCATCAGGCAGTGGACTAGGATGTGTTTTGATGCAACATGGCAAGGTCATTGCTTATGCGTCGAGACAGTTGAAGGACCACGAGAAGAACTACCCAACACATGATCTGGAATTAGCAGCAGTGATATTTGCATTGAAGATATGGAGGCACTATCTTTATGGAGAGAGGGTAGAAATCTTCACCGATCACAAGAGTCTGAAGTATGTATATACTCAGAAGGAGCTAAACATGAGGCAGAGACGCTGGCTGGAACTGATGGTAGATTTTGACATCGATCTGCAGTATCATCCGGGGAAGGCGAATGTTGTTGCAGACGCACTGAGCAGGAAGCCTATGGCCTATTTCTTGACGGTGCAGCCCGAGTTATTGAGAGATTTGCAGGAGTTACAGATAGAGGTTGTCTTACCGGGACAGAATGGATTGATGGCTAATCTTGAGATTCAGTCATCCCTCGTGGAGAAGATTAAGGAGGCATTGCCCACCGATGCTAGATTCCGAAGACTTAAAGAAAGGACAGAAGCCGGCATTCAGACAGGACTTCGCATCCACGAAGACGGGACCTTGAGGTTTGGAAATCGCCTGTATGTTCCAAACGGAGAATTGAGACAGGAGTTGATGACGGAAGCACATAGCTCTATGTACTCTGTTCACCCGGGAGGAACTAAGATGTACAGGGACTTGAGACAGTATTACTGGTGGCATGGAATGAAGAGAGAGATCGCAAGGTTTGTGGCTAGATGCTTAGTCTGCCAGCAGGTAAAGGCCGAGCATCAGAGGACCGCAGGGATGTTACAGCCGCTTCCGATACCGGAATGGAAGTGGGAGCACATCACGATGGACTTTGTCACAGGATTTCCGAAGAGCCCCAGCGGAAGAGACGCAGTATGGGTGATCGTGGATCGACTCACTAAATCGGCACACTTCTTGCCATTTAGAGTTGGACAGACCACAGAGGTACTAGCTGACATGTATATGCGACAAATCGTCAAATTACATGGAGTACCTGTTAGTATTGTATCGGATCGAGATTCGAGATTTACATCTCATTTCTGGAGAAGCATGCAAGAGAGTCTCGGCACCAGACTCAAGTTCAGCACGGCATACCACCCGCAGACAGATGGCCAATCGGAACGCACCATTCAGATATTGGAGGACATGTTGCGATCATGTATGCTAGACTTTGGAGGATCTTGGGAAGATCATTTGCATTTAGTAGAGTTCTCCTACAATAACAGTTATCAGGCCAGCATTCAGATGGCACCCTTCGAAGCTTTATATGGAAGGAAGTGCAGGTCACCTATATGCTGGAGTGACGTCGGTGAACGTCAGATACTGGGACCAGAATTGGTCACACAGACAGTGGAGAAGGTGAAGCAGATTCAGAATCATCTACGGGCAGCTCAGGACCGACAGAAGCATTGGGCAGACACGCACAGACGTCCCCTAGAGTTCAAAGAAGGGGATCACGTATTCTTGAGGATTTCGCCCACTCGGGGTACTATCAGATTCGGGAGCAGAGGCAAGCTGAGCCCAAGGTATATTGGGCCATTTGACATTCTAGAGCGCGTTGGTGAGGTGGCTTATCGTCTTGCATTACCTCCATCCTTAGAGGGAGTGCATGACGTATTCCACGTCTCACAGCTGCGAAGGTACGTGACCGACCCAAGTCACGTAGTCGATCATTCAGAGATCGCAGTAGGCCCGAGCTTGAGGTATGAGGAACAACCAGTTGGCATCCTCGACGTCAGTGAGAAGACATTGCGGGGACAGACAATCAGACTGGTCCGAGTAGCATGGAAACATCATTCACCAGGCGAATCGACTTGGGAACGAGAAGATAGTATGCGTCAACGATATCCCCATTTGTTCGAGGAGGCAGTTGTAAACTAGGTCACCTTGTATTTCCATAACCCTTCTTTAGTAACTTATTCTTTGATTGCGAGGACGCAATCCTTTTAAGGAGGGAAGATTGTAAACACCCTAAATTTTTGAGAATAATTTTAAATGAAGTTATTTCGTTTTGGGAATTTTTGGAAACTTAAAACCAGGATGAGTGTGATTTAAAGAAATAATTTTAAGTGTGGCTAGATGGGGTTAAAATATTCTGGAAGTAAAAATTTATTGTGTATGATGGAGAACCGGACGCATGGCATTTTTCGGTGAATTAATCGGACACCGGAGCAACGTATCGAGGACCAAAAGCAATTGGATTGTAAACCGAACCCAAACGAACCAAACCCAAACCCACCAACCCGAAACCCGCTCAGCAAGCCCTAGCCCCGCCGGATTGCACTGTAGCAGCTATTAAAGCAGCCGCAGCCGCCATCCTCGATATACGAGCCCGAGCAGCGCCGCTTTCTCCAGAATCCGTTCGCCCACCGGAACCCTAGTTCCCAGCACCCCTTCACCACCGATCGACACCCCTCCACCGCGATCCGTCAGTCATCAACCCCGACGCCTCCCATCAGCACCCCTCCACCGCGATCCGTTAGGCGTCGACCCTCCGCCGAGTTCGCCCAGCAACCCTCATCCGCTCGTCGACCCTCCGCCGAGTTCGCCCAGCAACCCCCATCCGCTCGTCGACCCTCCGCCGCGAGCACAGCGACCCCGAGCGCGGCTTCACCCCGCCGCCGAGTTCGCTCAGCAACCCCGAGCGCGGCTTCACCCCGCCGCCGAGTTCGCTCAGCAACCCCGAGCGCGGCTTCACCCCCCGCCGCGAGCACAGCGACCCCGAGCACAACTCCTCCGCCTCACAGCGTCTCCGCGGACACGAGACGCGAGCAGCATCACGTGAGGACACGACCAGGACACATATTGGACTCTCGGTCACGTGAAAAACAGAATTCACGGAGCCCTGTTCAGGTACTGTTTTCACCCTCATCGCAACTCCGATTCCGTTTCTGTAAATTGCTATGCGTAGACTGTATAACCCTCTCGGTGCCCGTGCAATTCGCTCGGAGCATCGCGTCCTGTGGTGATCGCACACCGCGATCCAAAAACAGGAAAAATAACACCCCATTTTACCCCGGAACTGAGTCCGCCCCGCCAATCGGGACGACTTGGTCGCACGCGGTCTTTACCAAACTGTGCGCGACGTTGATACGGTCGTGTAGGATTTCGCAGAAGTCGATTCAGAGGTGCGTGCACCCCGGAATCAACGCGTATCCGCCGACGACACACCGTATCCGTCCTTTCTGGAACGCGCTGTAACTTCGTGTACACACGTCGGATCGAGACGAAACTTGCGCCATCGGACTCGTAGCAATACGCTGGTCCTGTGAGCCAAGTTTGGTTCGATTCTGAGGACGTTGACAAAACCACGTATCGTGGGCCCCACAGGCTCCACTTGACCGGTGATTTTGTGATCGGCTCATCGGAATCCAATTCTGGAAGTTCCGTTGGGTTCGTATCATCGTTCCTGACTTGTAGGCACTGAGTTTGACTAATTTGGAGACCTTTGACCCTGACACGCTTTTCGGTGCAAAGTGGGCCACAAGTGGAACCCGCTTTGGTCCGGAAATGACCATTTTGCCCCTGTGTCCAAATTGGACGTAAGGACAGGCATTTCTAGCAGTTTGATACCTTCTGAGACTGTTGATGATATTTATTACAGCATCTGGAGTAGCCCCTACCGGTTCCACAGATCCCAGGACGACAGTTGATATTCGGACATCAGGCAAGTGTACCTTGCCAAACTCTGCAGCTTAGTTATTTATTTTCCTTGCTATATATATATTACTGTGCATGCTCAACCTAGGACCGTTTGACATACTTAGCGTCCGATTATCAGTCGGGTGCCAACATCGTACGCGGTGTTGGGTAATGTCATCTAGATATGGACATACGTGACACTTTATCTTCTCGTACTGGTCATACCAAGTACACTTGACCCAGGACACTGGACACTGATCATGAGACAGGATCTTCCCGAGATATTCGTGGTGATCCTGTATAGGTTGCAGGACTTATAGAGATACTATATTCTAGATACATTATGACTTGTGCATTAGTTATGACCCCGCGGACATGGACGTGAGACGTTATGTTCATGATTTGTGTGGTTACATTGGGTGGGGAGAGACACACAGACTACAGGCTGATTATATATATACACCCCTATTACCGTGAGGCACAAGACTCTATAGCCGAGCTTGGCCCATTACTCATATTTACTGCTGCTACCGGCTCCCCTACACAGAGCTTGTAGTATGCTTCAGCCTGAGTTCTAGTGCTGCTCTTATCTTGCATATCACTTAGCTGGTTATTTTAGTATTCCCTTATTGTTCCATCTATTGCTGGATAGATTCACAGGCTACAGGTTGATATTATTATGTCGGCTACTCAGTCTCCCGCTGAGCTAGACCACCCCATGATACCCCTGCTACAGGCTCCCCTACACAGAGCTTGTAGAGGTTCAACCTGAGTACTTTTGATATTCTCTCTTGCATTATACAGGTGTTACATACTTACCCTGCTTATCTCATTATTGCTGCACTGTTTATATTCTGGCTTGTTTTATTTCCTGTACCTTGCTATGTCCCCTGAGGACCTGGATATGGATTTTGTCCCCAGATTTTGCAGAACAGGTTTACCCCGAGGTTTACGGGACTGCAGCAGGAGGAGCCGATCCAGGAGCTGTACCACCATCTGATGGCGAGGTCTTAGCTGAAGACTTCTCTTGAGCATCCATGTTCATGCTCAGTTTTTATTTATTATTTCAGTCTTTTCTTTTCTGGTCTGTAGAACCATTGTACTAGATATTTATCGGGTTGTTCCCCGAAGTACTTTGTGAGACTTGCTGATGATTTACATTCCTCATTTATTATGTGGATCATATTTTATATCTTGTGTGGATGAGATTAGTTGTGCCATGATTGTCGTAGACTTGTTTACAGCTTAAGTATGCCCTGATGGATCCATTATATTGAGTTGGTCCATCGGTGCGTACTGCTGGCCATTATCACGCGTCCGATCCCTCGGTAGTTTGGGACTGGGGCGTGACAATCTCTTTCGCCTATAAAAAGGCGGGGGGGGGGGTTAACCTGTCCTCCCCATATTCCCATTACCATGCAGAAATGATCGCCGGAGTTCGTCGGGTCGATCTGAGGAAGAAGAAGATCATGTTCTTCCAGCATGTAGGGAGCCGAAAAAGACGGCGTCTTCGAGCAAGTGTCCACTGCAACGATGGATCACGGAAGGATATCTTAGCCTCCCTTGCTCGGGATAATCAGCAACTTTGTATGGTGGTTCTTCCGGGAGAGAGGGAAGGATCCTTTCCACTATACGGCTGGCAAGCTGTATCTCTTCTCCTGAGATCCCCGCGGACGAGATTAGGCGAATCGTAATCCGTCGTCCTCGATCGAGTTGGGTTTAGAGAAACCTCAACTGGATCGACCATGGCGAATGGAGGATCTTCTTGTTCATGACTGTGGTAGTCGATGAACTGTCTTCGAAGAAGAGGAAGATCTCCACCCATGCGAGAACCTGTCAGGACAGCTTCTGGGCGATCTTCAGACGTCGAGGAGGGAGTCCTCTGCGGACGGGATTTCCCTCATATGTAATCATGAAAAGTAGAGAAAAAACCCTTGTAGATAGGATTTCCCTCATATGTAATCATGATTCTGATCTTTAATAAAGTCGTCTTTTTCTTCATATGATCGTCTTGCCATACGTTGCTGTAAAGTCTGAATATGTGCAGCTTCGACACGTCTGATACTTTACGCGACTCTGTATAGAGAGAGTATTAGGTTCTGTCCTGTTCTTTATGCGCAGCGGATAGTGCATAGAGCGCTGCTTTAGCATTTTGAACATTTAGAACTGTCCTGTTGCTAGGACCGAGGAACCGCGTAGAGCTCTGAACTGCTGTTTCTGATGAGCAGAATTTTGTTCAGACTTCGTCTTCAAGAATGATCTCTCGAAACTCCCTTGAAACAGGGTCGAGGATATTGGCTGAGTTTGTCATCCTGACAGACGAGATGTTCAGACTGGAGTCTGGATGAACCTCCAATTTGGGACCCGAAAAGAGTAATTTCTCAATGTTTGAACTTTGTGTGTTTCGGGTACTTGGGATACTTAGGGGTCAAGAACGAGTATCTTCTGTGCGAACTCTTTGCACTTGACCGGGTCGGGGACTGTTTCGGATAAGCGGAAAGTCGTGGAGCGCGAAATCATCAGTCTGTAGCCTCCGGGCGTAAAACACCATCGAGCGTGAAATCGTAGACTTGTGGTTCCTGAGCGTGAAGTCGTAGGTTTGTCGCCTCTCGAGCATAAAAGCTACCGAGCACAAAGGCATCCGGGCGAGAAAAAACCATAGACTTATAGCTGTCGAACGTAAAGCCGTAGAATCGTTGCTGTTGAGTGTAGAAAGCTCCTTTAGCGTAGGACTTGTAGATCTGTAGCTCCTGAAAAGAAAATTTCTTCGAGCGTGAAGTTCTGCGGATATGTTGCTTCTGAGCGTAAACTGAGCGCCACCGAGCGTGAGATCATCGATTTGGTATCTGCTGAGCGTGAAGTCGTAGGTTCGTCGCCTCTCGAGCATAAAAGCTACCGAGCACAAAGGCATCCGGGCGAGAAGAACCATAGACTTATAGCTTACGAGCGTAAAACCGTAGATCTGTTGCTGTCGAGCGTAGAAAGCTCCTTTAGCGTAGAACTGCTGAACTGCTTTGCGCGAAGAATTTTTCGAATTCGCTGACTGTCCGTCTTTCGAGAGTAGTGGGCTGACGTAGCACCCAATCATAACCGACTATTAATCGCGAGACTTGGTTAGGGTCTCGAGGAGTCCGTCCGAGGATTCGAGGAGTTGATCCGGACTCTATATATATCCCAAGTTTTTTGAGAGAAGAAACCTTTTATCCGTCTTCTGCGAGAGAGAGTTTTCGACTGTTCGAGTTTTCTCCTTCGTTCCTTCTCCGAGCACTTTGAGTCTTCAGAAATGGCGACGAAACAAACCTCCTCCGCTAAGAGAAAGAGCATAGGTTCTTCTTCTGCTTCTCCTGCTCCAGTGAGGGAGTCTTCGGTCGGGCAAGGTGAACTTCCTTCTGAGCGAAGTATCCCGTCGACGAGCAGCGCACCTGGTCTCAGAGGTAGAGCCTTTGGGGTGGCAAGAACAACGAGAAAAAAATTCTTCGCACACGTTGAACGTGACCGCGCTAGGTCGTCTTCTGTGCTGATAGCCTCTTTGAGGAAGATGATGCACGGAGGCGCTTTCATCTTTTACGCTCACATTTCTCATGTGCCAGCGTAAAAGCTCCATATTTTCGTAGTTCCGAGCGTAAAAGCTCTGGCTACCGAAAATTAGCGTATATCGTAAAATAAGAATTTTACGTTTGTGGAGGGGACTCCCTGCATACAATAACCATATTCGTACAATCCTGGCGTAGAGCACAGACTGTCGTTTCTTTGGTTTTGTATGTTCGTGCAAGATCTTGTAATGACATACTTTCTTTGCACTTTTGCAGTTGCCTTGGGTGAGTCTCCACTGGCCGAGGTGATGGGTTCTTCTGCCGGGATGCTGCATTCGAACTACCTGGAGGATTTGTCCCACGTGGCATTTCCCCTCTCCGGATCCCAGTATCTTGAGGGAAGGGGATTTTTGATATCGGCTCAGGGCGAGCGGGCGCTGCTGAGTATGATCAACGGGGAGCCCTTGACGCATGTAGACGGGGAGCGGTACATAAAGCCGGCTTTCCTTTTCGGGGACATGATCGACAAACGGTCTCAGACGAAGCCCAAGAGGGAACTTTGGGTCTTTGCTGCCGAGAGTTCGGTTCTGTATCTGCCGATGATGCCGAGGGATCATCCCATCTCGGCTTTCTTCCATGCCACTCATCCCAGGAAGATGTCATGGACGTTGACTCCCGATCTTCACGGCAAGCCGGGGAAGATCTTTCATCAGAAAGGAGCTGATCAGGGATCGTTCGTCAGTCGTCCTTCCGGCCCTGTGGCGTTGTTCAGGGGATTGTACCCGGGCAGTGTCCCGAGTGAAGACAGCTCAGTGATCCAGCCGGTCCAATTGCCAACTTTCTGCAACAGCTTCATGGGACGAGGTGGGGTATATCCCAAGGAGAATCCTCGGTGTAATGGGTGGATCACCCCAACAAACCTCCGATGGACTCGCCTAGTGAACTGGGCTTTGAAGCACTTTCGGAAAGAGCTAGAGGGCATTGGGTTGTACGCCGCTGTGAGTGCGACGAGCGTCGGGTTGCCTCCCAACCCTAATTTGTTCTTGGCACTGATGGAGCGATACATTTCGCTCACCGGGACCTTCGCCACTCCACTGGGGGAGTTGGGATTGGCCCTTCATGAGATGGCAGTTGTCTCGAAGCTGCCGATGGGGGATACCCCGTACGAAGTGTATGTTCCCACCAACCGGGAGTTGGGGGACTCGGACCCTCGGGTGGCGGATGCGTATCAGGAGCTGATGTGCCAATACTTCGCATGCACCGCTTTTTATAACGAGCCTTCTGATTTGGCTCACACCACCAAGTGGATGTCCTACCTCTTCTTTCACCGAGCCCGGGCCGCCAAGTCGGAGAAAGTCTCGGGGGGCAAGAATGAGCCCGTGAACTGTTTGGGCGTGCTTAGTGCCCAGGTCGTGGAGGTCCTCATGGAGGAGGCTAGAGCTCCGGATCAGATCCTTGTTGAGGGGGTAGGAAAGTACCCTGAGGGTACTACGGCCCGCAGTTACTTGAGGTGCTGTCGCAGGCCTTTATCCAAGGAAGCCCAGCTGGCCGGTTTCCTCTCGATATGGCTACGTCGGGTAGTAGTGCCTGGTACTGCATCCGCGGACCGCATTCACCGGAATATCCTGTGGCCGGCGGTGCGCCTGGTGTTCGGGGCAAGGCTGGGCTTGCTTCCTGCCATGGTGTGCCGTATACAGGCTGGCCTGAGAGCTCTGACCGATGGGTTGCTCGCCGATGAAGCTCGGCGTGAGAGTTTTCCCCGGGTGGAACTACCATACCTGTATCTGATGGGCTGGTTAATTCTCCACAATCCCCGGGTGATGTCTTCCGGCTCTGGTAGCAGTTCGGGAGGTAATTTCTTGCTGAATTACAAGGACTCTTCCTGGAACGTGGACACCGTTTTAGATTGTCGGCTGGCGTTGAACCTCAGCCATGGCTGGAAATTCCTCTGCACTTCCCCTCCTGTAGATCTCAATCAATCAGGGATGAGGCTTGAGGACTCGGGTGGAGAGAAGACTGATCTTTCTCCGGAAGCTTTTAATTGGCTGGTCTGCATTAGACCCTCCCATCTCCTGTACAGGAGCGAAGATCATTGCTTCTTCGAGCCCTATTTGCCTAGTCGGTTTGCCAGGCAATTTGGGTATGATCAGTTGCACGTGGGCAATGCTGTCACCAGCTTCCGGTCCAGAGGCGGACTCATTGATGGAGCCAGAGGATGGCGGTATTTTATCATGGGTTGCACGGGAGCCGTCTTCACCGTGCCGGTTGTCACCCCCTCTACGGAGCTGCGCATCCTCCATTCTTACGCCCAATTCTACGTGGTGATCAACACCTTCCATCGTGATTTTGACGTGCGCGGAAGTCTCAGGGTGCCCTCTCCCAAGGCTGGGGGAAGAGTTGAAATCCCCTCGGTCTCTCCTGACGAGGGTGAGGAGTTTGATACTCCGGATGAACCCCTGGAGTCAATGCCGGGGTGTGAAGTGCCTCTGCCTGCGGAGGCTTTGGTAGTCCCTCAGAAGCGAAGGGCACCTACTCCCAAGGAGGTTTCTCTTCGTAAGAGGAGGAAGGAGACGGTTGCTCGTCCTTTTCGCATTCTTGGTACTGAGGCTCCTGGAAGCGGGGCTACATCTCCCCATGTCGGGGACGAGTCTTTGGCTGGAGGTTCCTCGCCTTTTAGAGAGGGACCTTCCACAGTTCCGGTTGGGGGAGTCGGAGAATCTTCGCTAGAGGTCGCTGCCGTGGCTACTGCTCCAGGCAGTGGAACGAGATCGCCTGTGTAGCCATGGCAGATGGGAGAATCCTTCCCTAGACCCGCAACGGATAAGACTCCCACTGTGTCAGCGAGCACGCCTAGCGAGATTCGAGTTGACGAACCTCGACTGCGTCTCGGTGGAGGCTTGGCCGAACTCCGGGCGATGTCGGTTGGTCCACCTCCTTCCCCAGGTATGATAGTTCGCATTGCGTCATTAAAGGGAGGTTTAGCTACCTCGGCTGCAGATACGCCATATATACCGTTGGCTTCGGGTAAATGTCGTCTTTATGTCTCCCTTTAGAAAGGTTACCATCATATTGACGTTGACTTTCTGGTCCCTTTTTTTTCTCAGGGGATGGCGTCCACGGGGAGTATAGCGTTGAAGCACCTTCTGGCCCTGCTCCGGCTCCTGGCGATGACATGGCGGCTTTCGACTTCGAGGAGGAAATACCTTCGAGGGCTAGCTCGCCTGGAGTGGTTTCGTCACCTCGGGAGGAGGATGAGCCCGTCATCGTGACCTCGCCTCTCGTGAGTATGTCGATAACTTCGACTGTCGTCGTTGCACCTCCTTCGGTCGTACCAACCGTCGAGGCGGCAGCTGTGGCTACCTCGTCTGTAATCGTCCCTGGTGGGGGACTCGCTGATATCGCGGCCTCTCCTGGCATTCAGTCGGGTCTAGTTACGCTGACTGAGCAACACACCAGCCTCTTTTACACCGGTTTGAGAGTGATGATATCGATGGTGTTGGCGAAGAGCTTGGATTTCGAGCGCCTGAAGAGAGCTGCTCAGTTTTCGATCGGGGTTGTCAGGGAGTTTGGCGATTCTGGGGGAGCCGATGCCTTGGAGGCGTTGGTTAACGGTTTAGAGCAACCCATTAACGAATATTTGCAGCTGGCCCAGGGTAGTCTTGACGCTGAGGTCCAGACCAGATACGGCTTCATGACTGCGCATCTTACCAAACGGATGGAAGACCTGAGTGAACTCCTTCGAACTCGCCAGCTGGAGGCGATTCAGAGGAAAGCCGCCGTGGAGGAGATCCTCGCTCTCCAGACGAAATGCCAATCCGAGCATGAAGGAAATGCAGCGAGGGCTCGCAGGTTGAGGGAGAAGCTTGCTCGGGCAGATGAGTGGACTTCTCAGTCGTTGGCGGGCTTAGATGTGGTGGCCGATCGACTGAGCGCAGTGCGACGGGACTTGGATCTCGCAGAAGCTGCCTGTGCGGGAATTCGTCGGACAAGGGCCGAACTGTCCCATTCGAGCGACAATGAGGCACTACTGGAGCGGGCCCGTGCTGATGCTTTGGCTATCAGGAACGAGAGGATGGCTGTGCTAGCGCAGCAGATTCGTGATATGATCATTCCCCCGCAATGATGTACCCTTTTTGCCTTTTGCTTCCCCAGATGTAATTCTGCTCTTTTTTTTTGGGAATAAATAAAGAGACTCTTATCTGACTTTATGGACCTATCATTTCGGAATGCAAATGACAGGTTTGGGACCCCGCCGGAGGTGGCAGGTTTGGTGGACTTAACATCATTGGCGTACTTAGTTTAAAGTACAGATGATAAGTTGAGATGGCGATCGATATCAGTGGTAGTATGAACGTGATAATCGATAGCCAATATTCAGAAGATCTGCTCAGAGGTAACATGGACATGGCAAACCCTACTGGAGATTACAGCTCAGAGGTAATATGGACATGGCTGATTTAGTGGGCCTATTACTTTTTGCGCACCTAGGTACAAGTAATAGGTTTGGGACAAGCCCTGCTAGAGGTAATATGGACGTAGCAGATTTTGTAGACTTAACACCACTGGCGTACTTGTGATTAAGTACGGGTGTTAAGTTGAAGTGACGATCGATATCAGAGGTAATATGGACATGATAATCGGTGGTCAGATCTTTTGGAAAGCCTGTTCAGAGGTGATATGGACATGGCAAACTTTCCAAGAGAATACAGTTCAGAGGTAATATGGACATAACTGATTTGTGGGCCTATTACTTTTTGCGCACCTAGGTGCAAGTAATAGGTTTGGGACAAGCCCTGCTAGAGGTAATATGGACGTAGCAGATTTTGTAGACTTAACACCACTGGCGTACTTGTGATTAAGTACGGGTGTTAAGTTGAAGTGACGATCGATATCAGAGGTAATATGGACATGATAATCGGTGGTCAGATCTTTTGGAAAGCCTGTTCAGAGGTGATATGGACATGGCAAACTCTCCAAGAGAATACAGTTCAGAGGTAATATGGACATAACTGATTTGTGGGCCTATTACTTTTTGCGCACCTAGGTGCAAGTAATAGGTTTGGGACAAGCCCTGCTAGAGGTAATATGGACGTAGCAGATTTTGTAGACTTAACACCACTGGCGTACTTGTGATTAAGTACGGGTGTTAAATTGAAGTGACGATCGATATCAGAGGTAATATGGACATGATAATCGGTGGTCAGATCTTTTGGAAAGCCTGTTCAGAGGTGATATGGACATGGCAAACTTTCCAAGAGAATACAGTTCAGAGGTAATGTGGACATAACTGATTTATGGGCCTATTACTTTTTGCGCACCTAGGTGCAAGTAATAGATTTGGGACAAGCCCTGCTAGAGGTAATATGGACGTAGCAGATTTTGTAGACTTAACACCACTGGCGTACTTGTGATTAAGTACGGGTGTTAAGTTGAAGTGACGATCGATATCAGAGGTAATATGGACATGATAATCGGTAGTCAGATCTTTTGGAAAGCCTGTTCAGAGGTGATATGGACATGGCAAACTCTCCAAGAGAATACAGTTCAGAGGTAATATGGACATAACTGATTTGTGGGCCTATTACTTTTTGCGCACCTAGGTGCAAGTAATAGGTTTGGGACAAGTTTCGCTTTGGAAGTAGCAGATTTTGGACGTAGCAGATTTTGTGGACTTAACTAGTTTCGCTTTGGAAGTAGTTTTGTCAGGACCTGAGATTCCCGCTATATTCTACTCGAGCAAAGGAGATTAGGCATAGTACCTCTTCAGGAATTTGCCATTGATAGGGGCCATTAATAGGTCTCCATTGGGCTGGGCTAGCCTGTAGGCTCCGTTTGAGAACGTTGTCTCGATCACATAAGGGCCTTCCCATTTGGGCTAGAATTTGTCTTTACTCCTGTGAGTAAGAATCATCGGCCTTCTTACTGCTAAAACTAGCTCGCCGACTTTGAACACCCTTTCCTTAACTTTACGATTGAAAGTTCTGGAGATGCGTGCTTGGTAGAGCGCGATGCACTGTTGAGCTTGGAGGCGTTTTGTAAGCCCCCTGATTTTCAGAATTTTAAATTTGGATTTTCCCCAATTTCTCTGATGTTTTCGGGAATTGAAACCCTAGGCCTTTGGCAATTTAAGGATTTTTAATTTTGGTTAATTAATATTAAAATATTATGAAAATAATATTTTATGGTGTAAAATGGGAAACCGGACATAGGGTAATTTTCGGTGAATTTATTGGACTCCGAAATCATTTTTAAAGCCCTAGAAACCAATTTAGAATTTAACCGAATTAAACCCGTGCCAACGCCCAACATCCCCATGAGGGCCGAAGCCCAGCCCAAGGAGCGTTGACTCGTTGACCCAGCCCGAATCCTAGGTCTAACCCTATTCTAATTTCTGTATGTATAAATACCTACTTATTTTCTAGTTTTCTCCACAAGAAAAAGAAAAGAAAAAAAGATCCCCAAATTCTAAAATCCCTAATCCCTAATTACTAACCCTAACCCTAACCTAACCCTAGCCCAGCCGCTCCTCAGTCGATCCCCGGCCGACTCCGGCGTCGCTCCCCCGCGACCTCCTTCCCGCGGCCACGTCGACCCCCTTCCCCGCCGTGCCCACGCCACCGCCTCTCCGCCGATGACAGCCTGTGCGACTCCTTGCCCCCTCTCCCACACGTTCTGCCTCCGCCCGCTCGGCCCCGCACCGCCGCCTCCTTCCTCCAGACTTCTCTCCGCCGCCCGCAGCGCCGCTCTCTAGTCGAAACCCTAATCCCCATCGACTACCTCGACCACGCTCCGTCGACGAGCACCCAGCCGTCGACCACCACCGCCTTTCCATCTCGTCCACCTTTCCCGACTTCATCCACCCATCTCCACCGTCCCAACTCCCCTCGTCGGAACCCTAGCTCCCCCGTCATCTTCTTCCTCCAGACTCCACAGCCCGACCTCCTCCTCCATCTCCCCCGAGCGCCTCCACAGCGTCCCCTCCTCGACTCCGCCTGAGACTCGTCTCGACCACCGCTCACCCCGAGTCCCCACCAGAACGACCACTTCCTTCCTCCACCCGTCAACCTCCTCAGCTGCACCCCACCACCGTTCTCCTCCACCTGACTCCAGGCAGACCCCGCTCCGACGACCCCGACCAAAACCCTAACCTTCCTTCTCCCAGAACCAACTCTCCGCCGACGCCTGAGCCAACCACGGCGAAGCCCATCCCCGACCAGCGCAGCCTCCGGCGATCTCCGGCTAGCAGCATCGAAACCCTAACCCTGACACAGGACTCGTCGACACAGCGGACACAGCGAAGACAGCGGACACAGCAACTCAAGACAGGACACGAAGGATCCCCTCGGACACGGGAAATCGGTCTTCACGAAGCCCTGTTCAGGTACTCGTAACTTTCTCCTCGTAACTCTGTTTTAATTTCCGTCAGTTGCTACACGTAGACTGTATGACCCTCTCGGTGCCCGTGCAACTCGCTCGGTGCATCGCGTCCTGTGGTGATCGCGGGCCGCGATCCAAAAACAGGAAAAACAATACCCAGTTTCACCCCGGAACTGAGTATGCCCCGCCAATCGGGACGACTTGTGTCACGCCCCAGTCCCAAAATGCCGAGGGACTGGAGATGCGTGGCAATGGCCAGCAGCACGCACCGATGGACAACCCAATTTAATGGATCCATCAGGGCATGCTTAAGCTGTAGTCTAACAGTAAAATGTTACAAGTCTCAGGTATTTCTAATCTCATCCACAGAATAAACACAGGTTAATTGTCAGAAATAATGCAATAGAATAAATAAGCAATTCTCAAATAAGAGTATCTCGGGAAACAATCCGAGAATCAGTCTGTTATATTTTAAAGAAATAGACAGGAAATAAAATACTGGAAATGGAAATACTGAGTAGATGAAGCCGGTACTCAGGAGAAGTCTTCTGCCACTATCTCGTCCTTGGTTCCTGGTTCTGCTCCTGGAAGTGCTCATGTACGGTGTATCTCCGGGTAGATCTCCTCAGCTACACCTGGGGACATAATCCGGATCCAGGTCCTCAGGGGACATAGCAAGGTACAAGGAAGCTCAAGCCAAAATAAATGCAGTGCAGCAATAAATCAGCAATAGGGTAAACTAGGTAACCAGCTACGTGATAAATGCAACATGAGAGCAGCACAAGAAACTCAGGCTGAAACTACGACAAGCTCTGTGTCGGGGAGCCGGTAGCAGTGATATCATGTAGTTGTCTAGCTCTTAGTGAGACTAAGACGCCGGCATAATATAAAATCAACCTGTAGCCTGTGTGACTCTCCCCACCCAATGTAATCTCGCATATCATGACCATAACGTCTCATGTCCATGTCAGCGGGATCATAGCTAATGCAACAAGTCATACTGTCTAATAAATATCTCTGTCAAGTCATGTATCCTATACAGAATCACCATGAATATCTCAGGAAGACTCTGTATCATGAATAGTATCAAGTGTCCTGCGTTCTGGGGTACTTGATAAGACAAGTACGAGCATTATCGGGTCTCGATATCCATGTCTATGTGACGTTACACAACCCCGCGTACGGAGTTGGCACCCGACTATGATCGGACACTAAGTAAGCCACTCAGTCCTGGGTCTAACAGTTAAACAGGTTTATATGCATTTAAACAAAAATTTAGGCAAGTTCTATAACAAGAATTAATGCAATTTGGCAAGCTTTATTTGCCCACTGATGTATAAACAAGTCAAGGAAAATAAGTAGCAAGCTGCAGAGTTTGGCAATGTACACTTGCCTGTGGTTCCGGTTCCAATTGCTGCTCTGTCTTCAGGTGGAATTGCAGGCGGTACTCCGGTTGCTGAAATAAACATCACCATCAGATCCAGAAAATATCAATCAGCTAAAAACGCCTGTCCTTGAGTCCAATTTGGAGACAAGGGCAGAAACGACAATTTCGGGTCAAAACGGGGTCCGCCGGTGGGTCCGCTTTGCACCGAAAAATGCGTCAGGGTCAAAGGTCTCCAAATTCACCAAACTTAGTGTCAACAGGTCAGGAACGATGATACGAACCCAACGGAACTTTCAGATTTGAATTTCGATGAGCCGATCACCAAAATCGTCCGTCGAGCGGGGCCTGTGGGGCCCACGACACGCGATTTCGTCAACGTTCTCAGAATCGAACCAAACTTGGCTCACAGGACCAACGTATCGCTACGAGTCCGATGGCGCAAGTTTCGTTTCAATCCGACGTGTGTACACAAAGTTAGGGTAAAATGCAAAAAAGTCGGATACGGGGCGATGTTCGCGGATACGCGTTGATCCCGGTGTACACGCACACCCGAATCGACTTCTGCGAAATCCCGTACGTCCGTATCGACGACGCGCACGTATCTGTGAAGACCGCACGCGACCAAGTCGTCCCGTTTGGCGGGGCGTACTCAGTTTCGGGGTGAAACAGAGTCTGGTTTTTCCTGTTTTTGGATCGCGGTGTGCGATCACCACAGGACGCGATATCCCGAGCGGTTTGTCCGGGCACCGAGAGGGTCATACAGGCTTCGTAACGCAATTTACAGAAATAAAAACGGAGATACAGGGTGCAAGATACGAGTACCTGAACTGGCCTCCTCGGAATTGGGTTTTCCGTGTCCGACACGCGGTTTCGTGTCCTGGACGCTGTGTTCGCCTTGTCCACTGTGTGTCCGGCCTAGGGCTGGGGTCTGCTGAACCGCGGTGGCCGGAGAGGGCTGGGTGGCGTCGCCGGGCTCGGGTGAGGGCGGTGCCGGCCGTGGGGGAGGGTCGCTCACGTCTTGGGCGGCTACGGCGGGAGGCGGAGATGGGGAGGAGGGGCTGGAGGGTTCTGGTCGGCGGGAAGGAGGTCGGCGGGAAGGATCCGGCTGCCGGAGTTCGGGGTGGTTAGGGTTAAGGAAAGTGAAGGCGGAGGAGGAGGAGAGGGGGATTTTATAGGGGCTGGCGGGCGGTTCGTGGCCGGGGTCGTGGCCGGGTGAGAACGTGGGGCGTGGCCTCTCCGGCGGAGGCGGCGCGTTTTCCGGCAGTGGCGCGGGAGAACCGGTCGCACAGCGGGGTCGTGGGGTGATGGGGACCGGGTCGGGTCGGGCGGCGGGCTCCGGGTGAGCGGACCCGCCCGACCCGCTAACGGCGGTTGGGACTGGGCCGGGCTGGGCTTCGGCCCACTGGGCCGGGCCGGACCTATTAACCCAATAATAATAATAATAATAATATCCAGTAATAAATAATAATTAAATAGTTTTAGGTGTTTTAAAAATAGGTCCGAGGCCCGATAAATTCCAGAAAAATTGTCCTAAGTCCAGTTTTTCATTTTACACCAAAAATATTATTTCCATAATATTTTAATATCATTTATTATCACTTAAAAATCATTTAATAATTAAAACCCTGTTTTTAAATTACAGAAAAATCCCAAAAAATTCCAGAAAATTGTGAAAAATCCAGTTTTGAAAATCTTGAAAAATCAGGGGGTTTACAACTTGGTCGCACGCGGTCTTTACCGAACTGTGCGCGACGTTGATACGGTCGTGTGGGATTTCGCAGAAGTTGATTCGGAGGTGCGTGCACACCGGAATCAACGCGTATCCGCCGACAACGTCCCGTATCCGTCAGTTCTGGAACACGCTGTAACTTTGTGTATACACGTCGGATCGAGACGAAACTTGCGCCATCTGATCCGTAGCAATACGCTGGTCCTGTGAGCCAAGTTTGGTTCGATTCTGAGAACGTTGACAAAATCGCGTATCGTGGGCCCCATAGGCTCCACTTGACGGGCGATTTTGTGATCGGCTCATTGGAATCCAATTCTGGAAGTTCCGTTGGGTTCGTATCATCGTTCCTGACTTGTAGACACTGAGTTTGACGAATTTGGAGACCTTTGACCCTGACGCACTTTTCGGTGCAAAGTGGCCCACATGTGGACCCCGCTTTGGCCCGGAAATATCGTTTTTGCCCTTGTGTCCAAATTGGACTCAAGGACAGGCATTTTTAGCTATTTGACATTTTCTGAATCTAATGGTGATGTTTATTTCAGCAACCGGAGTAGTATCTGCAGATCACACTGAGACCAGAGCTATAGTTGGATCCAGGACCCCAGGCAAGTGTACCTTGCCAAACTTTACAGTATTGTTATATATTTTCCTTGCTTTATTATAGTGCTGTGCATGCTCAACCTAGGACCGTGTGACATACTTAGCGTCCGATTATCAGTCGGGTGCCGACACTGTACGCAGTGTTGGGTACGGTCATCTAGATGGACATTCGTGACACTTTATTCTCGTACTTGTCTTATCAAGTACCATATGACCCAGGACACTTGACACTATTCATGAGACAGAATCTTCCTGAGATATTCATGGTGATTCTGTGTAGGATACAGGATTGACATAGACATTATATTCCTAGATATTAGATGACTTGTTGCATTAGAGATGATCGCGCTTGACATGGGCATGAGACGTTATGGTCATGATGTGCGTGGTTACATTGGGTGGGGAGAGACACACAGGCTACAGGCTGTTTCATATATATATCTACTACTATTGTGAGGCCTCAGACTCTCGTAGCAGAGCTAGGCACATTACGTGTTTATTACCGCTACCGGCTCCCCGACACAGAGCTTGTAGTGGCTTCGGCCTGAGCACTAGTGATGCTCTCACTTGCATTTCACTTAGATGGTTACATGTTTACCCTATTGCTTCATTTATTGCTGCACTGCATATTTATTTATTGGCATGAGCTCTTTGTACCTTGCTATGTCCCCTGAGGACCTGGATCCGGATTATGTCCCCAGATATTGCAGACGAGATCTACCCAGAGTTGTACAGTACAGGAGCATTAGCAGGAGCAGGTGTTTACATTGGAGCAGAACCAGGACCAGAGGACGAGATCACACCAGAGGACTTCTCCTGAGTATTGGTTTGCGATACTCATTTACTTCTGTTCCTATTTACTTTACTTCCAGTCTATTGCATTATTGTATCAGACTTGTTCTCGGATTGTTCTCCGAGACACTTTTGTTGAGATTGGTTAGTTTATCTTATTTATATTTATTCTGGCATTGATCTGTGATTATCTGTTGTGGATGAGATTAGTATAGACTGTGACTATCATTATTGGACCTGCTTATGGTTATATTACAGCTTAAGTATGCCCCGATGGATCCATTAAATTGGGTTTGTCCATCGGTGCGTACTGCTGGCCATTATCACGCGTCTGGTCCCTCGGTATTTTGGGACTGGGGCGTGACACGTTTCTCGTCTAATCCTTCTAGCTCTTGAAGCCTTAACAGGTCATTCTTCTCTTGAGTCAGCTCGTTAGCCACGGCTATCCTGAGTGACGGGATCTAGATTTCAATGGGAAGAACTGCTTCGCTCCCGTATACCAGTGAGAATGGGGTACAACCTGTCGGTGTTCGTACCGTTGTGCGGTATGCCCAGAGACACTCGCCCAGCCTTTCATTCCAATCTTTTTTGTTTGAAGAGACGAACTTCTTCAGGAGTTTGATAATGGTCTTGTTGAAGGCTTCTGCCAAACCATTAGCAGCTGGATAATATGCCGTAGAGGCAATATTGTGTATCCGATTTTTATCGCAAAACCGATGAAACGCTTGGCTGATGAACTGAGGCCCATTGTCATGGATTATCCTTCGGGGAACCCCAAAGCGATAAATGACGTGATGCTTGATGAAGCTGATCACATTAGACGCCTTTACCTCACCAAGAGGGATCGCCTCTGCCCATTTGGAGAAGTAGTCCGTGATGGCCAGTATGAACTAGTGACCTCTGGAAGAAGACGGGTGAATGGGACCAATGACGTCCATACCCCATGCTTCGAAAGGCCAGGATGCAACTGTAGGATGTAGACATTCAGACGGTCGGTGTATGAAGTCTGCATGAACCTGACAGGCTCTGCATTGTCTTGCATATCGTATTGCATCCGCGATCATAGTAGGCCAATAATAGCCCATTCTCCTGATGCGATCCTGTAGCTTAGGACCGGGTTGGTGCGCTCCGCATACGCCGTCGTGAGCTTCTCGGATAATCTGCTGTGCTTCGTCTTCAGATAGACATCTCAACAGCAGTCCGTCGTAGGTCCGGCGATACAGGCATTGTGAAGGTGCATCGTAGTAGAAGCGTAAAGATCGTCTTTTGACGGACACTGCTTCTTTGGGGTCCTCTGGCAAGATTCCGTATGCGACAAAATCTATGAAGGGAGTTCTCCAGTCTCTTCTGGGGAGATTTGTGTCCACAGCGTGGCTGCATTCTATGTGAAGGTTGTTCTTCACACAGAATAAGTCCATGTTAAGAAGGATTACCGAATCCTGCCTTCTTACAGGAGTGGCTAAGTCTGCAGCTAGACTGGCTAGGGCATCAGCTTCCAGATTCTGAGATCGAGGCACATGCTCTAGGAAGAACCCTTTGAATGTCATGGCTATCTCGACCGTCGCTCGATGATAGGGGATGAGGTCTGGATTCCGGACTTCATATATCCCTCTGACTTGATTGACGATAAGCAGAGAATCACCGAAAGCTTCTAGGGATTCGACCCCCAGCTCTTTGGCGACCTGGAGCCCGATTAGCAGAGTGTTGTATTCCGCCACATTGTTGGAGCAGGGCTCGCTAAGAGAATATGCTCGGTAGATGACGAGCTGATCAGGAGTGACCAGGATGACTCCTACTCCTGAGACGACGTTTCCCTTAGGACCGGTTTTGGAGGCACCGTCGAAGAAGAGTTGCCATGCGTCGCTTTCCATCGCGGAATTACATTCTGCAACTTCGTCGGGAATGTCTTCGTATAACTTGGAGGACTCCGGGATCGGATGGGCAGCTAGGAAGTCAGCCAGTGCTTGGCCTTTAATGGACTTCTGCGGTACGTATACCATGTCGTATGGTGTTAATAGCATCGCCCAAGTCGCGAGTCGAGAATTAAGAACACTCGGCTTGCTCATCAGTACCCAAAGAGGATTGATCCTGGAGATGATATGAATAGTCTGGCCGGTGACATAGTGTCGCGTCTTCTGGACAGCGAACATCAGAGCCAAGCATTCTTTCTCCACTGGGTTGTACCGGTGTTCGGCTCCGACCATCATCCTGCTGAGGTAGTAGATGGCCTGTTCATGACCCATGTCGTTCTTCTGTGCGAGAAGAGCTCCTAGCGAATGATCCATCGCTCGAACGTACAGCAAGAACGGTCTTCCCATGACGGTAGGCGCCAACACTGGCGGACTGGTGAGGTAGCGCTTGATATCTCCGAACGCTTGCTGACAGGTTTTGTCCCATATGAAGGATACACCTTTCTTCATGAGATGAGAAAAGGGCTGACATCTTCCCGAGAGGTTGGATATGAATCGCCGGATATAGGCCAGACGGCCTTGAAATCCCCGGAGTTCCCTCAGATTACGGGGCGGTCGCATTTCTACGATTGCTTGGACTTTGTCAGGGTCCACCTGGATGCCTTTGGCGGTGATGACGAATCCCAGGAACTTGCCACTAGATACACCTAGAAATGACTTCGTAGGGTTCATCTTGAGTTGATGTCGGCGCATTAGCTCGAATACCATCCTCAAGTCTTGGATGTGATCATCTTTGAGGCGGCTCTTGACGGCTATGTCGTCTACGTAACATTCTACTGTTTTGCGTAAATGCTCATGGAATATGCTACTCATGGCCCGTTGGTATGTAGCCCCGGCATTCTTCAATCCGAAGGGCATGACCGTATAGCAATATACCCCCAATGGTGTCCGGAAAGCAGTGTGCTTCTCATCTTCAGGATGCATCTTGATCTGATTGTATCCTGAGAACCCGTCCGTGAAAGACATGCGTTCGAAACCGCAGGTGTTGTCGATCATGATGTCGGTGATAGGA